>JAHZTW010000001.1:316241435-316300223 GCA_020283515.1 Alliaria petiolata | reverse complement strand
TTTGTCTTAGCTTAATTTTGGTCTAAAGAATCGTAGTGTGACCTTTGGAACTTGTGGATTCGATTCCTAAATACTACGACATTGCTGTGCACTTGCAGTAGTTATTTTAGGGTTAAAACTCTGCATATCAATAAGTATTATAAAGAGATTTATGGTAAAGTTTTGGGTTTCCATTCAAACCCAAGTGCTTATGAAATAGTTAAAAGCTGTAAAAAAGAGTTATAAACAAAAGCGGTACAAAAAAGCTGAGTGTAATACTGTTGGTAACGCTTTCTGTACAGCTTTTGTGATTGGTAAGAATGGTAACCAAAAACTTTACCATAAAGCTTTTAATAAGACTTATACCGTTTTAATAGTTACCAATCACAAAAGCTGTACAGAAAGCGTTACCAACAGTATTACACTCAGCTTTTTTGTACCGCTTTTGTTTACAGCTCTTTTTTACAGCTTTTAACTATTTCATAAGCACTTATCTACTTCAACTTACCGCTAAAAGATCCAACTTACCGCTAAAAATTTCATACAGTTTTAGGTTACCAATCGGACCCAAAAAACTTTATGGTAAAGTTTTGGGTTACCATTTAAACCCAATAATTTCTAAATTTATACGTGGCAATGAATTATTATTGAATTGGACATTAAATACAAATAAAGCTTGGTAGTGACCTCAGATTTGACATGGATCTGACTCAGACGAACACGTTTATATTCAACCTTTCTTGTCTTCAAGTTATCTGTCATTCGGCACACCGAAGAACAACACCTTCCGTTTTTCTTTAAAATAGTATTTTATATATTTTAACATTTTAATGGAAAAATACTGAAATTTATATAGTCGTAGACTGTTTTTTTTTTTTTTTTAACAATTTCGAAGACTGTTTTTAGAAAAAAAAATTATTGTAAAGGCTTCCATTTAAGGTTGGAATTATTGTTTGGAATCCGATCCGATTTTAGATTCGATCTAAGATCCACTCTAAAAATTAGGATATCCAAAACGCTCGGATCCAAAGTTGGATAGTAAAATTTTGGATGCATAACAAAAGAATCCGGCATTCGGATAGTAAAATTTTAAAGTCTAGATTGTTAGTGTATTTATGACGAATTTAAGAAATTGTTGGAATAGAAAGTGACACCGAGCTCTTGCCTTCTTCGGGAACTAATGTAAACACTAATTGACACATAACATAAGTGTGATGTGGAAATTAAGATGAAGTGGTTTTGGATTAAGTTATGTTAATGCACATATATCTTGGAGAAGAATATGTATTGTAGTGTTGGATTAAGTTATGTTACTGTTTTTATAATTTGTCTAGAAAAAAAAATAGTAGGCATTGTAGTGTTGGATACCATACATAATGGTAATTGCAATCTTGTTCTAGTGAAATTGTTCTGAACTAGGTCATGTGGATATAGGAAAATTGAACCTTGTTAAAAAAACTCAATGTGTTATTTACTTTATACATACATGCACATACTCGTTACGCTCTCTTATCACTCAAACGTATAGATCTAGCCGCAAATATGTTTTTTCAATTGGTATCAGAGCGGGTTCTCGACAGCGATCTGTTCTGGATTTGTGGCCAGCGGATTTGAAGTGGATTTGAAGAGGTTCGTTCATGTATAAGCGGTGAATAAATCAAAGAAGATAAAGACACGGAGACGAACTTCAGGGATTTAGGGTTTCTCGGCCAGTCATGAGGCTTTGGAGACGGTCCCAGTTATCGATGAAGATCTTGCTGAGAATTATGATTGTTTCTGGGTTGTTGTTTTCGCCGCCGTAACTAAAACGAAAAGAAGTCATCGGGGAAGAACAAGCACGTGGATTGGGCCAACTAAAGCATAAAGTGGAGTTGCTAGCATTATGGGCTTTAGCCAATTGCTTCTGTTAGGGCCTAATCAGACTATCAAAGCCCGTGTGATTTATGACTAATCATCCAATACGGTTTGTTTTGGTTGCTTCTCGTTTTCAAAAATATATTTAAAAAAAAAAAAAACTTTAATTCCAAAAAAAAAAAAAAAAAAATACACGAAAGGAAAAAAGGAAAACAATGAAACGGAGGATCAGTATTCAAAAGGAAGAGCTTCATGACGAAGAATCTCACCGGTAACGATGATTTCAGTTTTTGGGTTTTGCAAAATCAATTGAGCTGGTTGAAGAATGTCTTCGGTGGTTGGATTTGCTTCGAGTCGGTGATTCCTGCCATTGACAAACGGCAAAAGATTTGTTTTGATTGAGATGAAAGAGAAAGAAGAAAATGTCTGGGAGACAAGACAAAAAGGAAATTGGGGTGTGTAATTGTGACAATTCGCTGAAATTTGGCATTTGGGGATGAATTTGATTTCTACGGAGAATTCAAGATTTCTATCACTTGGAGAAGATAAGATAAGAAATCAGTGTTTTGAACAAAGAGAAACCCTCGGTTCATTGTGTCAGCAATCTAATTCAAAGGAATGAATCTATATGTGGAGATTTTGGTTGCATTTGGAGTTGTATTCAGAAAAACACCATCACTATCTCAAGAGAACTGCTACCACAACAGAAAGAGACTGTCCTGTGCGTACGGCAGGCTCAGATCATGTTTCTATCGGCGACTGCAGTACCTTTTCGATGTTGGGACAGCTACTTCTGAGCTATTTTCACCTAATAGGGATCATATGATTGCTCAGACAAAGGATGCAACTCACAAGCTCTAAAAGTGACTGCTAGGATTTTGTTAGAAGTGGCTGCACCTAGTAGCATATGCCTTTTTGTTTACATCAAGATCACACAGATGGTGACACATTTATGATATGAACTTAAGTGTTAGATGAAGAAATCAGTGAGGTTGATTATGCTCTTACAACATTATATTTTAGAAGAAGGAAAGGTTTTTGAACCTATGATTCCTTGTGAAGCCATATGGTTTGCTGTTGATAGCAAGTCAGAGAAGTTCAGGGAAGTTAAGAGTGTTGCAAGGTTCAAGCATAATCACGTTTCAAAGTTAAAGCGAAGAGAAAGGCTCTCTCAGATTGGTTGATAAGTTTAATAAGTCCTTGATTATCAACTGTAAGTTTCTGAAATTCAGAAGGTATAACGTTGATTCAGGCTGAACTGTTCGGAGGAGAAAGGTGTCTACGTCTTTTCAAATGTAAAACAGGTTCTGAGAAGAAGAAGACAGATCTGTCAGATGAACTTTAGAGCAACGTTTGGAGGCTCAAAGTGTTTTGATCAGACTGAAACTTGGTGGTAAGCTTCGTGGCACTGTTGTCTAAAGAATCAACGGAGGGATTGAGATTTCAACGGTTATTACGAGATTTATTCTTGCATCTCTAAGACAGGTCTGCACAGATTATGTTGTGACCAGTCTGACGAGAAGTTGTGTTTGGATGGTGAAACAAGGTCGGTTTGGTCTGAATTTTTTCGGGAGCATTCTTGACATATGGGGTTACGTTCTGATACTTCTTCAGTTGTGAGACATCCACGTTATTACATGAGGAAGTTTTTGAGTGTTGAGAACATGACAGGTTTGGGGTTTGTGATGATCAATAGATTTGGATTCTTAACTAAGTCAAAACTCGAGGATGAGTGGAGAAATTCAGTCACAAAGGGGGACTTTGCTATAGTTCTGATAGAGTAAGGCTATCGATTCCTCTGTAAACTGAATGATACTATTGATTTGAAAGGAAGAACTCCAAGAAATACAAAGGTCTCACAGATCACATACGATCGTGAGCTCCATTCACATACGAATGGAGAGAATCGCACATATGCAGATTCACTTTACAAATGCAATTTCTGGATAAGGTCTCTTCTACGATTAACGAAAGCTATTTATATCACTCGTGCTTTACTCTTTATTCTCAAGCGCATTCACACTCTTGCTTGCCAGCTCAGCCTCCAGCTCATCACTCTTCACTAAGCTCATAGTATGAAGCTTATCAATACTCCCCCCTTTGAAAACAAGCTTGCCCTCAAGCTTGATGTGAAGAAACTCATGTGGCTGCAAATGTAGATGTAACAGGAAGACATTCACCACAGTAATAGGAGCTGATACTGAAGACCACATGTTGTCCTTTGGAAGAGCTTGTAACCACATGGAGATATGCATCATTGGACTGGTGATTTCAGAGTAACATTTGTACCTATTCATCCTTCGTTTATACTTGAACATCCACGATTTGTAAAACTTTGCCCATTTCTTCGTTAGTTGTATCAGAAGTTGCAGTACTTGTCCCTTGATATGTATCAACAAACTGCTTCTCTCTTTAAGCAATTGATGAATCAAAACTTGTAACAGCAGCAAATATCTGCAAATTTCGACTTCATAGGCTCTGCTTTGCAATCTGTTTTCTCTCAGCTTGGACTGTGATATCTGAAGTTCCTTGGTTAAAAACCATGTCTTCTTATGAGGTGGTGGTACGTTCGATAAAACCAAAGTTTCAAAGCAACCATTCTGAACAAAACGTTTTTCCCAATTCTGCTCAAGTTCTAGACTGAATTCTTCCTCTAAAGACAAGGCTTGATAAGTTGAAACAGTTTGGAGTTGCCTAGATTTCCATCTATGCCACAGTCCAACAATTATGTCCTCTTCCTCTGTTTGGATGCTGCACTTTCACAAGCATTGCTCCTGTGTAGCTAGGAAGTTGAAACACAAGTCTAATGATAACAGATAACCCACACTTGAGCTATGTAGTCTGGTTCCCCAATACCCAAGTAAAGCCTGCAGTTGCTTATCATTAATCTGCGCCCTCCATGGGTTACTCTTCTCAGCTGCTTCAAGTTCGGGAAAAACAATCCAAATTACCGAAGCTGTCCTCGACGTTGCAGGTTTTGTGTGTTTGCAAAAACTGAAACACCTCAGCAACCTCTTTGTTCTCATTTGCAGACTTGTAGAGAACAACAAACACATAGCCCAAAATCAGTGGCACATACCTCCGCGAATCTTCTGTTAAGTCCCCTTTTTCCTTGTTAATCTTCATAAAGATCCGTGAGGAAGAATGGTTGTGGAGACCCATCGCTGTACCAAATTGAGTAAATCCACCCTTGTGCCACCTCTGAATTTTCGTAGCACCACAGGAAAAATGCTTCAAGGCACAGAGTGTTCTTCTCATCCTGATTGTGTACAACAAAATTGACATATGAGGCTGCCTCATCCTTCGCAAGAGAGTAAATATTCCCTTTTGCCACATGGAAACAGCCTGAGTATGAGAAGAAGAACAATTGTACTTGTTGTCATCTCTGGTCACAAGCTGATGCAGACCCCTCAATGGAATGATTCTTTGTATGTTCCCGTATTTAAACTTGAATTTCCAAGATTTGAGGCACTTTCTTTGCTGCTTCGTACTTGTTACTCTTCTAAGTCTGTGAGTAAAGGCACAATAAGGTCGCAACGTACCAGTCCAGTTCTGAGATATGCATACATTTTCTGCTTTTTCAATCACCGTTACGAGCATAGATGGCTTCAAATTTCTCTCCTCATATGAAACCAGATAGGTAAAACAGCCTGTTTGCATCAAAGAAGACACACGATTACCATATTTCTCATCAATGTCTTCTCCAATTGGTGCTTTGATTTCCTTCAACAAGTGTAATGGTTTATTGGCACAAATCCGAGAGGCTTCAATACTGTTTTCAACGATTGGACTCTCAACTTTCTGAGATTGTAGAACACAAACTGATGACAAATGTGAAAGTGTTGTATCCTGTGCTCCATGCTCTAGAATCGAATCAGTCAGTTCCAAAGAAGGAGTAGACGTCTTTGCACTTTCGTCAACAGATTTCTCAGTGATTTTTTCCACAATTGGTGATTTTATGGTCTGCACTGTTTCTGTCTCGTGGACAACTTTCTTGATTGAAGTCAATTCATCCTGCAAGGTCACTTCTACTGGAGGACAACTCGTAACAGAATCGAATTGATTCAGCAAGCTACCTTTAAAGTCATTCCAATCCAGGAATCTCTTTCGACGCATCGCACGACTGAACCACTTATAAGCTGCTCCTTCTAAGAAAAGAAATACTAGGTCTAGTTTTGCTTCATCTTCGTCATGATCAAAAAACCGATCCGCTTTCACAATCCAAGAATTCGGATTCGTTCCATCAAACATAGGAAGCTCAATTTTTTGCAACATGCTTTCAGGATTTGCAACAATCACATTCTCATCTCGATATCCTAGCTGCGATTCACTCCGGTTTCGTTCCAATTCAGAATCATTTACCTGGACTTGCGTCCGTGATGTCTCGGGAGTTTGTCGTGAACCTTCGACAATCGCTTTACCCTTCGGATCCAGATTTTCCAGAATCGCCGCCTTTGGAACCTTCGATTTACTCAGCTTCTTCGATTGAACCTTCGAGTCGCTCATCCTCCAGAATTCACTGCTGAAAAATTCGTCCATTTCTTCACTCCTCGTTATCGTCATCGTCGCAGCTTCGTCTTCTTCCCCCGAATTGATCAATCGCTCAAACTCGTTAACTCGTTCGGCTATGATTCTCACAATCGCCGTCGCGTTGGATTCGTCGTTTATCACCGCACCACTGATAGAGTAAGGCTATCGATTCCTCTGTAAACTGAATGATACTATTGATTTGAAAGGAAGAACTCCAAGAAATACAAAGGTCTCACAGATCACATACGATCGTGAGCTCCATTCACATACGAATGGAGAGAATCGCACATATGCAGATTCACTTTACAAATGCAATTTCTGGATAAGGTCTCTTCTACGATTAACGAAAGCTATTTATATCACTCGTGCTTTACTCTTTATTCTCAAGCGCATTCACACTCTTGCTTGCCAGCTCAGCCTCCAGCTCATCACTCTTCACTAAGCTCATAGTATGAAGCTTATCAAGTTCTAAAACTCAGTCACAAAGGGGGAGATTGTTAGTGTATTTTTGACGGGTTTAAGAAGCTGTTGGAATAGAAAGTGACACAGCAAATGAGACACTAATTAACACAGAACAAAAGTGTGATGTGGAAATTAAGATGAAGTGGTTTTGGATTAAGTTATGTTGATGCACATATTTCTTGGAGAAGAATATGGAAAGTTCGATTGCTAAGATGATGAGACAAAGGAAGAAGACTAAAAGGAAAAAGAACCAGAAAAAAGGGAATACGAAGATAAAGAGGAAACTTGTTTTTTAAGAAAAAGGAAAACACAAGTTTGAAATTCACGATGTTGGATATATAAAATTATAAACCAATAGACGTCTCATGAAAACACACGCGCCTAGGGTATTGTCGAGAGATACACACGAGTGTGTGTGGCGTCTTCCCACCACATTAGATTTGTAGATCTATTGTTGGTTTTAGTTTATGAATTCTGCAGCTATTGAGAATACAGTGATGCACCGGTGCTGCCGGATGGTAATCAAGCCATGCGTGGTTTGATACTGTTATCATAGTTCGTCCATCTAGAAAAGAATGATAGGCATTGTAGTGTTGGATACCATACGCAATTATAATTGCAATCTTGTTCTAGTGGATTTGTTCTAGACTAGGTCCGGGGATGTAGGAAAACTGAACCTCGTTAAAAAACTCTATGTGTGTTATTTACTTTATACATACACATACTCGTTACACTCTCTCATTCACGGATACCCGAATCCTGATCCGGATTCATTAAATATACTAAATATATATATTTTTACGTACATTAAATTGTTTTATATAAAATATATATAAAATTTAGTTTTAGTTCTTTTTCTCTAAAACATCAGATATATTTTAAAAAATATTATTTTTTTACTTTTAAATTTTTTGTTGTTTTAGTTATTTTAATTTTTTATTATTTTTTGGATCCGAATCCGGGTCTGAATATCTACGGATATTCTAATTTTTGGTCGGATACCCAGAAATAGTCCATAATTTAAAATTAATAATATAATTGAAGTATAAATCCTATATTCAAAATTTTAAACCCCTAAACTCTCATTAATGGATATTTAGATGAATTATATTTCTCATTAATTAAGCCAAAGAATGTACAAGATGTTTATATATACATCGGTCAAGCTAAAGGAGACTTAACCAATACAGTAAACCAAGTAAACCAGCTACGTTTATTTACATTCTAATACTCTAATACACTCCCCTCAAGCCTCTGAAGTCAAAACAGGGTCTGTCGGGATGAAAGAGGCTTGATATAGACATTCGTCGAAGAAGAGAATGAAAGGGGCCAGGATGCAGTGCCTTCGTCAAAATGTCAGCGTGTTGAGCAGCACTGGAAACATGAATTAGAGTAAGGAAACCATTCTTGACCTGATCACGGACGGTGTGACAATCTCTATATGCTTCGTCCGTTCGTGAAAAACAGGGTTTGTAGCAATGTGCATAGCCGATTTGTTGTCACATAAGAGTTTGGCCTTTTTGTGCACCGTAATCTTCAGATCCTTCAAAAGCTGAGCTAACCAAAGAAGCTCACAAGTGGCAAAAGCCATACTACGATACTCTGCCTCGGTGCTGCTTCGACTAATGGTTTGCTGCTTCTTAGACTTCCAGGTAATCATTGATGTGCCGAGATAGACACAAAAACTAGTGATAGAACGCCTAGAATCTGGACAAGATGCCCAATCTGCATCCGCAAAGGCATTGAGACACAGTTCAGAATTGGCAGCATAGAACAAACCTTGGCCTGGATTCGACTTCAAGTACCGCAAGACACGATGAGCAGCTTGAAAATGTATATCAGTGGGACATGAGAGGAATTGGCTGAGATAGTTGACGGCAAATGTAATGTCAGGACGAGTGATAGTGAGGTAGAGGAGCCGGCCAATGAGCTCCCGGTAAGACTTGGGATTCTCCAAAAGGACCCCGAAATCTTTACTTAGATGCACAGTCGGATCCATAGGAACGGAACATGGTTTACATGCCAACATCCCGGTGGAGGCAAGAATATCCAAGGCATATTTTCGTTGACAAACGGATATACCTGAAGCATTGCGAGCAATTTCCAGACCCAAGAAGAACCGTGGAACGCCCATATCCTTAATTTGAAAAGCTCGATGCAAAGCTCCCTTCAGAAGTTGTAACTCAGTGTCACTGTCAGAGGCAATCAGGATGTCATCAACATATACCAATAAGGCAATAAAGGATGTTGCAGTTTGCCGAACAAAGAGAGTATTATCGCCCGAAGATTGGACAAAACCAGCTTTCAAAACGACGTTGGAGAAGCATTGGTACCACTGTCTGGATGCATGTTTCAGTCCATATAAGGATTTGTGAAGACGGCAAACGGGATTATCTGGAAGAGAAGCCGGATTTGCAGGAGTGTAGCCTTGAGGAAGACTCATGAAAATCTCCTCATCCAAATCACCATGGAGGAAAGCATTTGTGACATCCATCTGAGTCAAAGACCAATTATGACACGATGCTAAGCCAAGAACAAACTTAACACTAGCAAGCTTAGCCACAGGAGAAAACGTGTCAATATAGTCAATTCCCTCCGGTTGAGTGTAACCTTTAGCCACTAAACGAGCTTTATATCGTTCAATGGAACCATCCACTTACAACCAATAACGTGTTTGATAGTGTAAACCCACTTACAACCAATAACGTGTTTACCAGCCGGAAGAGACTCAATACTCCATGTACCCTTAGACTCCAGAGCAGACAACTCCACATCCATGGCTTTGGGAAAGTGAGGATGAGCCATAGCCTGCTTAAAGTTTTGTGGTTCTGTCTCAGAAGAACAAGAGAAAGCAAAAGATTGATAGGAAGGGCTCATTTTGGAGTAAGTAAGAACAGATGAAATAGGATAGAGAATGTCAGAAGGAGTAAAAATTTGAGTGAAGTTACAATGATAGTCAGACAAATAACCTGGTGCCTTCACGTGTCTTTTGGTCCTGGCATTGGCATTGGGTAGTACGACCTGTCCTGTAGCAGTAGTCACAGTCTCTGGTATAGATGTGGTACTAGTGCGTAGTGCAGATGAATATGATGCATGAGATGAACTACCATGATCAGCAGTAGGAGTAGCAAGACCAGGAACATGAGCTACAGGCAATGCAGGAGCAAAACTAACAGGAATAGACAAATCTTCATCCAAAACAACCGAATTAGGCAAAGGTAAAATAGATCGACTAAAAAAATCATCAGGGACATCAGGACGAGAAACTGTGTGAAAAGGAAAAATCTGCTCATGGAAGATCACATTTCGCGAAATGGAAACCACATTTGTGTCAATATCCAGAACCTTGTATCCTTTATATCCAGATGGATAGCCTAGAAAAACACATGGCTTAGCTCTAGGTGTAAACTTGTTCCTATCCTTTGCAAGAGTCGACACATAACAAAGACAACCAAAGGATCTGAGAAAATAATACTCAGGTTTTTTTTTAAACAACAATTCATATGGAGACATTTTGTTCAAAACCAAAGACGAAGTACGATTAATCAAGAAAACAGCAGTGAGGACACAAACTGACCAATATACTAAAGGAACATTGGATTGAAAAAGTAAAGCACGAGAAACATTAAGCAAATGTTGATGCTTACGCTCGACTACTGAGTTTTGTTGCGGAGTATATGCACAAGAGAAATAATGCATCATACCATGGTCTTTAACAAGTTGAGTGAAGGCAAGCTCAGGAGCATTATCAGTTCGGATAGTTTTAATGACAGACTGATATTGAGTGCTAACATGTTTAATGAACACAGGGAAAACTGTCAAAACGTCACTTTTATTTCTCAACATGTAAAGCCATGTAACTCTTGTACAATCATCGACAATAGTAAGGAAGTATTTGTAACCTTCTACAGACTCGACAGAAAAGGGACCCCAAATATCTAAGTGAATGAGATCAAATGGTAAGGCAGACAAATGTGGATTCGATACAAACGGGAGCCTTTTCTGCTTAGCTAAGGGACAAACTACACAATGATCTATATTGGATTTAAAACCTGTAATGTGCTGTAACTTGGCAGGAGATGGGTGCCATAGGCGTTGATGCCAGAGATGTCCATCTGCTAACAAGGATCCATAGAAGACAGCAGAAGAAGGGATAACAGTAGTCTCCAGAATATAAAGACTATGTAAAAGAAGTCCTCTACCAATCGTCAAGTCCTGAATATGGTCCTGAAGAAAACAACAATCAGGATAAAAATGAGCAGAACATTGATTATGCCTTAACAATGTGCTAACACTGAGTAGATTAAATTTGAAAGTGGAAACATAAAGAACATCATGCAAGACAAGTTTCGCAGATATATGCACTGTGCCAGTGTGGGTAATGGGCACACTAGTACCATTAGGCAAAGAGACTGTAACTCCTGAAACGGGAAAAATCTCACTAAACAATGTCAAGTCAGAACATACGTGAGTGGTGGCACCACTGTCAATTATCCAAGCATCATTAGGGAGGGTGGAATAAAGAGAAGAAAGACATTGGTGTTGAAAGGTGAAAGAATGATTCTCATAGCGAAGGCTAGAAGAAGGAAAGTCAAAAGAGACAGTACCAGAAGTAGATGTGGCTGCCATGACACCATTCTCACTTATTGTAGCCGTAGGGAAAGGGGCAGTAGGCTCTGGAATCCGGACATGCGCAGTAAGATGAGAAATCAGAGATTGCACCTGATCATTAGTAAACTGACTAAGATCAAGACTGCTTGAAGAGACAGCATTAGCCACGTCATTCTGCTTAGGAAAGGAAGATTGTTGAAACTGAGACTGCTGTGGGAAAGCGGAACGTGGTTCATTGTGAGTCTGGCCACGAGTCTGATACTGCGGTTGCTGAGTTTGCATTTGCTTGGGAGGAGCTTTCTGATGCATCTTATGACCAGGTGGATAGCCGATAAGCTTGTAACACTTTTGGACTGTGTGACCAACTCTGCCACAGTGTGTACAAACCGGCTTCTGTTATTGAGGTCTATAGGCAGCATAAGCAGTATTCTCAAGTTGAACAGAATAGTAACCAGGGTCAGTATTCTCATTAGCAGAACCAGAGCTATAGAAGACAACATTCTCCATCTTCGTAGAAGGCCTAATCGATTTCTGTCTCTCATCCGGAGCCACCATGTTAAAGACATCCTCAATGGATGGAATCGGCTTAAGCATCAGAATGTGACGACGCATAGGCTCATAAACTTCATTCAAACCCATCAGAAACTTGGTAACACGGCTTCGTTGTTGAAGTGTTTCCATAAACCAGCTGCATGACATTCACATTTGCCACAAGTGCATACAGGTAGGTCAACATAGTTCTTTAACTCTTCCCAAAGAGTGAGCAATTCGGTATAGTAAGAACTAACGTCCATAGGACCTTGCTGGATAGTACTCAAACGTTGCTCAATCTCATAAATCCTAGGAGCATCATCTTGCTTAAACCTAGATAGCAGATTGTTCCAGATAGCCTCAGCAGTACTTAGAAACAAAAGACTCTGCCCAATCTTCTTGGATACAGAATTCATAAGCCAAGTGGCCACCATATCGTTGCAACGTGACCAAGATCCAGCGTCCCTATGACTACTATTAGGCTTAGGAATAGTACCGTCGATGAAGCCAAGCTTGTTCCGGACATTGAGCGCCATACGAACGGAGCGCCTCCAAGAATGGAAATCGGAGCCTGTATTCAAGCGATCGGAGACCAAGATGAGGCCAGCATGATCAGAGGCGTGGAGAAAAAACGGATTCTCATATTGATCCGTCGCATAGCGAGAATCGGAGTTCACCGGAGGAGCTTGAGAAAACGATGCCATTTCCGATGCGGATAATGAAATCGATTTAAGAAATTCGAGTCAAGATGAGTAAAATCAAAGAAAAACGAGCTCGAATCGAGGTCAAAGAGAAGAAAACAGCGGAAGAAAAATGAGAAAAGAAACAATCGAAAGAAGCTCGAACACGGCGAGAAGAAAACGCGAGACGAAATCAAAACACAGCTGAGCAATCGAAGAACTCATAGCTGAAGATTCGGAGCTCACGAAGCAGATTCCATGGCCGATTTCAAGGAAATCAAAGGAATCGAACGAGAAACAACAATGGCGGATTAACAAACTCTACGGGTTGTTAGAATTGCTCTGATACCATATTAAGATGAATTATATTTCTCATTAATTAAGCCAAAGAATGTACAAGATGTTTATATATACATCGGTCAAGCTAAATGAGACTTAACCAATACAGTAAACCAAGTAAACCAGCTACGCTTATTTACATTCTAATACTCTAATAATGGAAATATTCAAACAAAACAAAGTGTACACTTGATGCCAAAACAGTACTAGAAAACAGATAAAATCATGAGGGCAAGAGGGGAAGAACTAACTGGATGATACATTTTCTTCAATCCTCTGATTTAGCCAGTTAAGACCTCTTTGTGCGACTTTTCAAAAAAAAAACAAAAAAAAAGACCTCTTCGTGCGGTGTATGATTGATCCTACCATATCTCGTTTGACATGAGCGACATTTTTCGAAAGAATTTTCTACTTGCATTCTATCATGAAGACCGTGCATGTGATATTCATATTGCTTAAGCTTTCAATTACCCAATGAAAGTTCCGAACATGGACTTAGAATATTTAATGAGAAGGTTGTCATGAAACTTTACTTCATTATGTGTATCTCTAAGCATCCACGCTATCCCACACAGATTCAAATCTTTCTTCCAAGAAGCTCTTAGGAAAAAAAAAGAATTAGTCAAAAAAATTTATATCCACGCCACAGTTATAATTATTGGTCACTATCCAACTTTCCTACAACTCATTTTACATTATTGCTTGTTCTGCTCTTTCCATACTAATCACACTTATTCCGATTGTTTCATTTGATGCACAACTCAACTGACTGGTAAAAATATTATTCACACACGAGTCACGACCTAAAAATATCTTGCAAAAATATCTTGAGGTCCATATAATATATTTAATATATTTATAGTATATGCTTGAAATTGTATTTAACCAGAACGCTAGATTACTTGTTATTGCCAGTCTTAACACTTAACACTGCTGCTAAGTCTCATATGCTGTCATGATCTCAGCTGCTTACAAGATAATTACGTTCAAAGGAAGAGTTTGTATCAAAGTGTGGAATAATAGAAAGAGAAAGCAAATTAAAATAGTCGAGATCGAAGAAGATTAATAAGCTCACATTATTCTTTATTTAGAGAGTAGGAAATAGAAGGCATATACAATCGAGGATCGGCAACCTTCTACGTCACATACATATACCAGCAACAAACTTATTCAAATACTAGCACGATAGTCTAGCATTATTGCCACATACACGAAGATATTGTAAACAGCGAAAACAACATTTATGTGTGATATCATTTTGGATATGCTTGTTTTTAGGCCCTTTTAACTGCTGTAAGAGAGCCCTTGTTGCATAACATAGAACACGCCTTGTTGCATTGTTCAATCCCTCCATTCACAATTTCATTTGTGTCTAGTCACCAAAACAAAACTCAGATAGATTAATTTCATTTGTGTGCACACAGAGAATGCACACCCCAACTTGCAGTATTCATTGACAACATCACCTTGGGTTAAAAAATGAAATCTCCGTTGATCTTGTAACAATTAATATAATAAAGCACAATAAGTAATACACTATAATAGTGAGCTCAATTTACCATAGTTTTCGAGATTGTCATAAGGATATTCCCGAGGGCAACTACTTTCTGATGAAACATATTTGCATCCACTGACTTTTATACAAGTTATAATCCTGCATAGGTTATAGGAAGCTCTGGCAGTCTTGCTCGGGCAGCAGAGCGCTGCTTCTACTTGAATTTGCGCCATGAAGAGAGTCATGATGAGCACGCTTAAAATCACAGTTTTGCCTTCCATCTTCTGCTTGATTCTTGTTTTGATCACAAAATTTTACGTAGAGGAAACACTTATTATTAAGCTTGAATGCTCTAAAATGGTGATGAAACTAAACTTACTTAAATACTAGTTGTTCTGCAATTTCAAATCGAAAATTCAATTTTAGAATGCTCTAGAGTCTACACACAGGCAACCACATGCCTCACGACCACCTTGTGTCTTTCAAACTATTATTGCATCTAACAACTTTTAGAAATCTTTGAAATTAAATGAATGGGTCCTTTTTCTAGAGAATTCATATTGTTTTCCCCTTTCTCTTTTTTTTCTTCGAAAAACTGTGTCACTCATGTTTATAGTTAATCTGTTCTCCTTAAATTCACTATTCAATTTTTGTTTTGTTAGAGATATTTAGTATGTTCGAAGTAACCGTATCATAATGTAAGAGCTATTATATAATTTATTATTATGTACGTTCTTAGCATTTCGTCCAGCTGCAACAATTTTGAGTTCTGAGAGTTTAGCGAAATAAAAAATTGTGGTCTTCAGTGATAGTTAACAAGAAGTTTATTTTGTCATTGGCCTCGAGAACGCGATTTCCGTAAAACCGAAGAAAACTGTGGTTTACGATCGGTTTGCGAAACGGGATTAAAACGGCTCGTGAAACCTCATATGAATTGATCAAATCTTTCTCTTGGACACACATGCAACCACACGCTCCACGACCACCTTGACTCTTTCAAATTAAATGAATGAGGCTTTTTTCTTAAATTCGATATTCAATTTTTGTTTACTACATCTATGATGTTGTTTACTACCTCATCCACTATCCATTTGTGATGTTGTTTACTACATTGTCTAAAAATTCGACGAAACTAACCAAAATCGATCTTTTGAAATCCTATTTTTGTCTTCGACATAAAAATTTTGGACCAAAATTTACTGATTCAAGTTTTTAACGGGAAATTTGTGAAATCAAAATTTTGACGATAAGTTTTGAAATCACATTTTCAGTGATAGTTTTTATCCATTTTGACACCCCTAATAATATTAATAAGTATATAATTTGCCTCAAATGGAATTTTTGGAACTATGTTACCATCACATTTTGTCCCATTTGCAAATAAGAATAAAAGTTTATATCATATGTGAATGTTTTCTTATTGTAACGTGAGAATTCGGGATCAGAAATGGGACAAAAAAGCTTGGGATGGAATGGATTTTTTGGAATTTCTATTACCATCTCATCTTATCCCATTTCCAAACAAAAATAAAAGTTTATATCATAAGTATATGCATTCCATTATAAAGAAAAAATTTGAGACCAAAAATATGTCTGAGAAATGACACATATGAGAAGAAAAACCATAACAAAATAAAATAAAATATGAATAAGAAATAAAAATCAAAGAAGACAAATAATAAAAAGAAATCATTTTGGTTGGTTTCATGTTTTTTCTTTAAAGTATTTGAGTTATGTATCTTTTCTATTTTTTTGCTATATCTAAATTCTCCAATATATTCAAATATCGTTTCACAAATTAAGAATTTTTATAAATATATTATTCCATTGTGCGAACCAATCACCTATTTATTAAAAAATGATAAATTTTATTATTAAATATTATAATTAACTTACTTTTATCAAAATTCTCATATCCACACATACATGCGCACCAACCACCTAGTAATAAATAATTACATAAGATCTTTATTTGAGATATTTGATGTCAGAAAAAGTTACATATGATCTTGATTCGGTCTATAATCTTATTTGACCCAATCTAAAAATTAGATATCTAAAGTTTTCAAATTTGGATTAATCTATTTTGATTTTAAATTTTGAATATCACAATCTTTTTTATATAATATAAAATATCTAAATCATCAAAATAAAAATTTATTCTGAAAAA
The DNA here is from genome assembly GCA_020283515.1 of Alliaria petiolata. Taxonomy (NCBI): domain Eukaryota; kingdom Viridiplantae; phylum Streptophyta; class Magnoliopsida; order Brassicales; family Brassicaceae; genus Alliaria; species Alliaria petiolata. The sequence goes on along the minus strand of JAHZTW010000001.1, from coordinate 316,283,572 downwards.
TTGAATTATATTTTAGAATGATTATCATTAATATATACTAAAATATTTATGAAAATCAAATCAAAATTTATAATTTTTTTGTTTCAATTTGATTTTTATAATTTTATAATTTTTAGCTATTTTTTCATAGATATGAACCATATCTGAATGCCTCTAAGTAATAGGGAATTCAGATAAAGATTATTCATTTTTGGATTTGAAAGATCAAGATTCAAATTTTAATTTTTTTTTTTTTTTTTTGGATATCCAATTTGTGTCTATCCTGAAAATTAGTTTTTTAGTCAACCTTTTGATTATTACTATTAAACATCAAAGTACTACATCATAGTTCCATGATATTACATAAGGGAGATTTTTAATCCTAGATTTTTTAGCCAAAACATCAGCTATGGAACAACATTCTTTGATACCTTCAAGAAACTATAGTTACAAGCTCCGGTAGAAAGATTTCGGATGTCTTTGATATATGAAATAGACCAGAATGTTCCCAACTTGACATCTGATATGAGGCCGAAGATGAGTTTAACATTTGAAAGATGATTGCAGAATCGCCACAGAACACAACGTTGGAGTATCCCAAGTTTTTAATTTGCATTGTGGCCATTCTAATAACCTCTGCTTCTGCTTCAACTGGCGAACTTTGAATTCTGATTTAACAGAGCCCATCCAATCCCAGCAGCTTCAGAGGCAGAACAATTTGTGCAATACAACAATAACCATTAGTTCTCTGGATAATGGATTCAATTTGTGCCCATCCTTAAAAATAGTTTATAGTTGTGTTGAACGGTAGTTCTATATCTTAATATTTATTTGTCAACTTTTTTAAAACCCACGTTTTCCGCAATATCTATAAATGGGTCAACCTTATTTTTTTTCTTCTAGAGAGTAGTCTTTTTCAATTAAATATAATAATAAATAGATATATCAATTAAATAGATTGATAACTTTTTGTAGAAACAAAAGATATACTCTCTCTGTTGCACAAAAAGTGTCATTCTAAGATTTTATTTTTGTTTTACCAAGATTGTCGTTATATGTTTTCAATACAAATTTTTACACAAAAATCTAGTTTTAACCTTATTACTATTAGTGTAATAATTAGAAAGAGAAATCTGTTTAGTGTATTAATAAAGTGTAAAATAGAATTTTTCATATGTTTCTTAATATATGTCAAAAACAGTAGAATGACACTTTTTATAAAATCGAGGGAGTACCAATTATTACTTTTTGAGCTTTTGTTCATGTCAAGCTCTCGGAAGACACTTTACTTAGATAAAAAAAAAACATGTAATAAGACTCATAACTAATAATATTGGGAAACGGGAAACCTATTATGATTTGTAAAAAGAAAGATGAATTTTCAGGCACAAGTTAAGCATACAGACTCTATTAGGAACCAACTAATTCAATTGAAAATTTATATTTTTGCTGATGACTTTAACTTAATAATTTGTATTCCCTCATTTTATTTTTAATTGTCGCTCTACATAATTTCACACAGATTAAAAAAAATATTAAATTTTCTGTTTTATCCCTAATTAATATATTATTTTGTTTGATATGAGTAATTAATAAGCTAAAAAGATAGGGATAAAACTGAAAATTTTGTCACAAATGTGCATTGAAAAATGAAAACGACAATTATTTTGAAATAGAAAAATAAACCCAAAACGACAATTAATCAAAAACGGAGGGAGTATTAACTAACGATGAGTTGGTCTAGTGGTTAAACTTCTTGGTTACCGAAAACGTAGGGAACTTGTAAATCACATGTTCGATTCACGTTGCAAAGGGTCCACTCTCCAAATGAGAGTTAAATTACATGATTTAGGCCTTGTCCTGAGGAGATGTAGGAGCCCATAAGCTCAGAAATTCCTAGTCAAAAAAAAAATGTATTATATCATGGCTTTTTGATCATTGGTGTTTCACTATTTCACATGAGTCTTGAACTTATGATGCAAATGAATGACCTTTAATTTTAAGGGGTTTAACTTTAAAATATAATTTTATAGAGAAAAGATAAATATTAAAAAATAACAAAAATACGCTAAATTATTATTTTTTAATTACTGCTGAAATAAAAGAAACATTGCAGTAAATATTATGTGAATTACAAATTATCCTGATTTTTATGATATTAGAAATCATTAAAATAATGTTTTATATATTTTAACATTTTAATGGAAAATACTGAAATGTATATAGACGTAGACTATTTTTCGAAAAAAAAATTATTGTAAAGGGTTCCATTCAGGGCATGAATTATTATCCGGAATCCGATATTCGATTTTTGATTTGCTCCAAAAAAAAATTTTGAAATTTTGTTTTGGTTATTTTAATGTTTTTTTTTTTTTCGAATCCGAATCCAGATATGCATATCTATGGATATTCTAATTTTTGGTCGGATACTCAGAAAATAGTCCATAATTTAAAACTAATAATATAATTTATGAATAAATCCTATATTCAAAATTCTAAACCCCCAAACTCTCATTAATGGAAATATTCAAACAAAACAAAGTGTAAACTTGATGCCAAAACAGTATTAGAAAACAGATAAAATCATGAGGGCAAGAGGGGGGTTACTAACTGGATGACGCATTTTCCTCAATATTCCAAGAATTTTCTACTTGAATTCTATCATGAGGGGGAGAACTAACTGGATGACGCATTTTCGTGCGTTGTATGATTGATGCCTACCATATCTTTTGACATGAGCGACATTTTTCGAAAGGACTTTCTACTTACAGTTTATCATGAAGACCATGCATGTGAGATTCATATTGCTTAAGCTTTCAATTACCCAATGAAAGTTCCGAACTTTACTTCATTATGTGTATTTCTAAGCATCCACGCTATCCCACACAGATTCAAATCTTCCAATAAGCTCTTAGGAAAAAAGAATTAGGTAAAAAAATTATATCCACGCCACAGTTATAATTATCCAACTTTCTTACAACTCATTTTACATTGCTTGTTCTGCTCTTTCCATACTAATCCAGCTTATTCCGATTGTTTCATTTGATGCATAAATATTATTCACACACGAGACACCATCTAAAAAATCAAACAAAGGAAACATTCACCGTGGGAAATTACGGGAATGTGATACATTTGAGATTTTTTTTACTGAAAAGATGATTTCTTCTAAGGTGGGAGAGATAAATCATTACAACAAAAATATATTGAGGTTCATATAATATAGTTATAGTATATGCTTGAAATTGTATTTAACCAGAATACCAGATTATTTGTTATTGTCAGTCATAACACTTAACACTGCTGGTAAGTCTCATATGCTGTCATGATATGAGCTGCTTACAAGATAGTTACGTTCAAAGGAAGAGTTAGTATCAAGTGTGGAATAATAGAAAGAGAAAGCAAATTAAAATAGTCGAGATCGAAGAAGATTAATAAGCTCACATTATTCTTTATTTAGATGATATGAAATAGAAGGCATATACAATCGAGGATCGGCAACCTTCTACACATACATAAACCAGCAACAAACTTATTCAAATACTAGCACGAGAGTCTAGCATTTTTGCCACATACATAAACAAGCAACAAATTTATTCAAATACTAGCACGAGAGTCTAGCATTTTTGCCATATACACGACGATATTGTAAACAACATTTAGGTGTGATATCATTTTGGATATGCTTGTTTAGGCACTTTTAACTGCTTTAAGAGAGCCCTTGTTGCATAAAGTAGAACACGCCTTGTTGCATTGTTCAACCGCTCCATTCACAATTTCATTTGCGTCTAGTCACCGAAACAAAAGTCAGATAGATTAATTCTCTTGTCATATTATTCTAACAAAAGTGATAATACACGCTTGGGAATTTTTCTTTACCGGATTTCTGGAGAGTGGTCATGGCACCGCACACAGAGAATGCACACCCCAACTTGCAGTATTCATTGACAGCATCACCTTGGGTTTAAAAAAAAATGAAATCTCTGTCGATCTTGTAACAATTAACATAATAAAGCACAATTAGTAATACACTATAATAGTGAGCTCAATTTACCAGAGTTTTCGAGATTGCCAAAAGGATATCCCGGAGGGCAACCACTTTCTGAAAAAACGTCTTTGCATCCACTTTGTTTTAAACAAGTGTTAAACCCAGCCTCAAGCTGGCATACATTAAAGGAAGCTCTGGCACTGATGCTCGGGCAGCAGATGGCTGCTTCTACTTGAATTTGCGCCATGAAGAGAGTCATGATGAGCACGCTTAAAATCACAGTTTTACCTTCCATCTTTTGCTTGATTCTTGTTTTGATCAGAAAATTTTACGTGGAGGAAACACTTATTATTAAGCTTGAATGCTCTAAAATGGTGATGAAACTGAACTTACTTAAATACTGGTTGTTCTACAATTTCAAATATCGAAAATTCATTTTTAGAATGCTCTAGAGTCTACACACAGGCAACCACATGCCTCACGGCCACCTTGTGTCTTTCAAACTATTATTGCACCTAACAACTCCTAGCAATCTTTGAAATTCAATGAATGGGTCCTTTTTCTAGAGAATTCATATTGTTTCCCCCTTTCTCTTTTTTTTCTTCGAGAAATTGTGTCACTCATGTTTATAGTTTATCTGTTCTGCTTAAACTCACTATTCAATTTTTGTTTTGTTAGATATATTTAGTATGTTCGAAGTAACCATATCATTATGTAAGAGCTACTCTAGAATTTATTATTATGTACGTTCTTAGCATTTTGTCATTGGCTTCGAGAACGCCATTTCCGTAAAACCGAAGAAAACTGTTGTTTACGAAACTGGATTAAAACGGATCGTGAAACCTCATATGAATTTGATCAAATCTTTCTCTTGGACACACACGCAACCACACGACTTCACGACCACCTTAACTCTTTCAAATTAAATGAATGGGACTTTTTTCTTAATTTCGATATTCAATTTTTGTTTTGGTCGAGATATTTTGTATATTCAATTATTGTGTACGTTCTTAGCATTTCGTCCAGATCTCTTTTTTGGACACTGGCTATTAAGTTACATGGGCTTCAAAACCAATTGGCAATAAGTGGATTGGCCAATTCCCTTTATATATTACTTTAGATCCCTTCCAATTTCCGATGTGGGATATATTCCATAATACGCCCTCTCGAGATGATGGCTCTTGGCCATTAATCTCGGTATGTTTGGGCATGGATCGACGGACCATCTTTGGATCACATATCGATGATGGATCGGATTGGATTGCGTGGATCGGGTTCTGATACCATATTAAGTTACATGGGCTTCCAACTCAAAACCAATTGGCAATAAATGGATTGGCCCCTTATATATTACTTTAGATCTCTTCCAACTTCCGATGTGGGATATATTCCCTAATACTGGCTTCTCTTGAGCATCCACTATCCATTTATGATGTTGTTTACTACATTTTAGGCTTTTGTATAAGTGTGATTAAAAGTTCTCAAGATTCTGAACAGAGTTCGGAGCTGATCATATGATTTAAACAAATCTTAATTTATCACTAACAAAGAGAAATGACCACTAACAAGTTAACGAGAAAAGAGATAAAGATCTGTCGTCTTCACATACAAACGAGAGTTTTCAAAAACCGAAGAAATTTTTGTTGTTTTCCAAATTATCAGCATTCAGGATAAACAACTACTAACAAGTTAACAAGTGGCATGCAATTTTTGACAGAAAGTGTTTGAATAGATTTTTAACACAAATTTTTTGAAGGAAAATTTATTGATTTATAGTTTTGGCAAAAAATCGCAAAATTAAATTTTTGACGGAAAGATTTTAAAATCATATTTTTGAAGTAAATTTTTAGCGGAAAATTTATGGATTCATTTCTTTGGCGAAAAATTCACAAATCCACTTTTTAACAAAAAATTTACGGATTCGATTTTTGACGGGAAATTTACGGATCCATTTCTTTGGCGAAAAATTCACGAATCCATTTTTTGACAAAAATTTTAAAGATTCAATTTTTGGCGAGAAATTCACTTTTTAATCACATATTTGACGTAAATTTTTTGGTGAGAAATTTACTGATTCACATTTTTGCTGAGAAATTTATGAAATCGGGTTTTTCACGAAAATTTTCTGGGTTCATATTTTTTAACGCAATTAAAAAAATTCATAAATATATTATTGGATTGTGCGAACCAATAATCTATTTATTAAAAATGGTAAATTTTATTATGAAATATTATAATTAGCTTATTTTTATCAAAAAACCCATATCCGCACATATGTGCGGGTCAACTACCTAGTAATAGTTAATATTTTTAGCTATTTTTCTCATAGATATCTGAACTAGATCTGAATGCCTCTTAATAATAGCGAATTCAGATCAAGATTGTTCATTTTTGGATTTGAAAGATAGATTCAAATCTTTATTTTTTTATTTTTTTGATATCTAATGTCCATCCTTAAAAATAGTTTATAGTTGTGTTGAACCGTAGTTCTATATCTTAATTTTTATTTGTCAACTTTTAAAAACCCACGTTTTCTGCAGTGTCTATAAATGGGCCAACCTTATTTAATTTTTCTAAAGAGTAGTCTTTTTCAATTAAATATAATAATAAATAGATATATCAATTAAATAGATTGATAAGTTTTTGTAGAAAAACAGATATATCAATTATTATTTTTTGAGCTTTTGTTCATGTCAAGCTCTCGGAAGACACGTTACTAACTACTATATAGCAAATTTGATGCGGTCCAACTGCGGTTCTCTATTATAATTTTTTTTTTGTTTTATAGAAAATATGAAAAATGTAAAACAAATACTAACTTTTATTCAAAAATAGAAGTTTTAGAAATTTAACAAATTTAAAATAATTGATCAAGTTTTAATAATTATTATATCCATACCGCACTTGTGATTGTCACCAAATCAAACATTATTTTGCACTGTTTATTTTGCACTAACCGCACTTGTTTGGCATAATACGTTTATTCGCAAATACTGCAGTTAAATTGCACCGCATTCTCAATATATTTGATCCGTACCGCCTAATTCAAGTTGAGTGTTTCGATCTAAAAAAAAAAAAAAAACTCATTTGCGTAATTAGACAAAATATACAAAATATACAATTCACAGATTGATAAAACCACTATCATTGAATGAAATCATACTGACATATACCGTTGCGTATAATATTTAATTTTTAAGTACAATTATTTAATAATAACTAATCATATTTATCATGTTTATGCAAACGTTGTAGTATAAACGTGATAAATACTAATGCTTTGGCAAAACAATGCCTTCGAATGTATGCCTCTGAAACAGTTTAATTTAATATTATGAGGATTGCACCCAAAAAAAAAACAAATACTAATGGACTAAATCTTTATAAAGGAAAAAAATTGTAATGAAATCGTGTAACATGCCCTTTTAAAAAAAAAAAAGTCGTGTAACGACTGACAACAAGCAGTAATTACTGGAAACTTGTTTAGACAATGTGACTATCACGAGGAGTTGGAAGTGTAGTGGTGTGTCAAGTGGCGATGGACAAATTAAAAAGACCAACGATATAATCCATGGTTTATTTTCAATTTGAGAATACTTAGAAGGGTACACTCGTAAGATCATAAGCAAGTGGTTGTCCATGCGTTTTTGCGGTCATGTCATCAGAATTGATATGCCGCATTGTATAAGTTGAAGCCTATCACAGTGTGCATGATGAAAATGCGTATTGTCATATTATTTTGGGCGTGTTGTATCGCAATCTGCATAATAAAGATGCGTATTGTCATGACATATTGAGTGATGGGCCCGTGATAAGCATGTAACAGTAAGAACCTCATGTAAAGAATAATAACTAATTATAAATTATAGTTTTAGACAATAATAATAATTAAATCGAGTTCACAGGAGTAACCTGAGTAATCTTTTGTATTAATTAATTATGTTTTTGACAATAATAAAACAATAATAATTACTTATAAATTATAGTTTTTGTTTTTTGAGTTACATTAATATTAATTTTTATCTAAACAAATTTTATATGGATATAGTTTCAACGGAAGGTACTCTTATTATGCTGAAGAAAACACAAACCATAACAATATAACTCTAGAATTTCAAACCAGAATCTTGGAGCTTCTCTTGGATGATCATGTCTATCTTGTTCTCCATTTCAGGAGTAAGATGGTTCTTCCAGTCACCAACTTCCCCTTTACGGAAAAAATCCTTGTGATCCACGTCGTTTCTTTTCCCAGTTTTGTTAACCTCCAAGCCGCTTAAACTACGCAGAGAGCAAAGGTCTAAGATCTTTTCCACCAATCCATTCTCCTCTTCTTCCTTAGTAAAAGGACAACTCAAGAAATCTGCGAGTCTCTTGATCTGATCACGAGGCTCAGCTTTCATCTCCTCATACCTCATGAAAAGAACATGCTTGGGGTCTTCCAAGCTTCCTCTCCAGTAGCTCAAAAGATGGTCCCAAAAAGGTCCATAATTGATAGTTCCGTTGCAGAACGATTTGAACATAGACTCGAGAATGCTTCGGTTCGGTTCTATTTTATGAACAGCGCACCAGAAAAACCACCACGAGACCAATGTATCCTTCACGTTTCTGCACACGTACACAATCTTGCATGGTGAGTCCTTGACGGTCTCTTGCATCGCGTCCAGTGGCATGTGAGTCGAGAACAGCCTTGGAACTGATGAGAACTTGGCCAGGTCAGGACTTGAGCTTTCGAAATAAAGATTGGTCTCCAAGAATGGTACAATGCCATGAGGATTATTGGATAGTAGAGGATGATGATCATCTGAAGAATGGTTCTTTGATCTCTCGAGGAGGGTAACTGTGAGGGCCTTGAGCCAAGTAGTGCCTGTTTTGGGGTAAGAAGCAAGGATTATGTCGGTGTCTTGCGGTTGAAATCCTCTCTGGAAATTAAGAACGCCTTGGAGAGCATCGTAGTAATACCAACATCCTTGATACTTACAGATATTCCCCCCTTGGGAATCTGTGTGTGAAGGAAGCGAAGAGATCAAACTCTTGGTTTCTTCGCTTATCTTGTCGTCTCTTACGCCGGACGGAAGCTCCTTCCGATCCATTTGTTTTGTTTGTTCTTGTTAGGTGTTACAAAAAGATGTGCTCAAGCTTTAAACGAAAACATTGTAGATACTTTAGCCAAGAGATCAAGAAAAACAAATATTGCTGGTAGTAAAGACAAAACCTATTTCAAATTGCTGGTAATAAAGACAAACCTGTTTAAATCGCTGTTAAGGAAAAAATAGTAAAGACAAAACCTATTTCAAATAGCCATACATTTCTTTTAAAAAATGTTATCCATTTGTGTTATATTTTAAACATATCCAACTTAGGATCAGATAAATTTATTAATTTATCGAATATTAATTTATAGAGTTTCTACTGTACTTTATATAAAAAATAACTATATTTTTAACATATAATAGTTTAAATTTAAACCCTATATTCGAAATTTTAAACCCTTAAGACTCTTATTACTAAAATCGAAACATTGGAAGAGAACACAGGCTAAACTTGGTGCCATAACAGAACTAGAAACCAGATCATTTTATTTTAAATATATTGAATAAAGTATTAAGAACATTTTGGACTATTGCATGGCCCTGATTTCCTATGAGGCGGACCTGTTCGTAGGAGTTATTCACCCAACAATTCATATACTGATAAAATTAAAATCGTTTACACATACACTCTACAGCTAGGGGTTTAATGCAACAAAACTGTAGTTTTAACAAATCATACAAATTTGTGGAATCAGACTTCTTTTTTTCTTTGTCATATTATAAAGATTTGAGTCATGGCATTAACACATCGACAATATTGATGTTAATCAAGTTAATATTAGTATCAATTGTTTTAACTGATGCTAATCCAGTTAGTATTAATATCAATTAAAAGAATTGATGCAAAATTATATATTTAATGTCAATTTTTAATAAGTGATTCTAAATAGTATCAATTATTTTAATGACACTTTATAAGTGATGCAGTGTACCATTTTTCTTGTAGTGTAATACTAACACAAACAATTATATATATGTCCAATTATTCTAAATTATTCTATGAGATTTTGTTTTTTAGAGAACGTATTATGTACATACACATTCATCATTTCTCAATAATTTTTTGCAAATATGTGTTACTTTCAAGGCCGATCTATTATTAATCAATTATATGGTAAAATAGATCTCAAAAGAAAGAGAAAAAAATATTAATAATTAATTAGTTAAAATCTATTTATTATAAAATTTATATTATGTTAGAGAAAGATTTTGATTATTTTGGGAAAGAAGAAAGAATAAAATAATATTATTATATATAATATTATTATATATTTTTTCAAAGTCTATTCACGATGACTTTAAAAAAAAACTGAAAATAAAGAACAAAACTTGAGAAAAAAACTGTAAAGACTTTAAAATTAATTAAAGTCTCAAAAGTATGATTGAATAAATATTGACTGTAAAAGCTGTTAAAACCTCTACCGTCTCTACAGTACCATTACCAATCGGTCTCATGGTCTTGATCTTTATTTTATGTATAATAAGATTGTTTTTAATTTGCAAGATGTTTTTTAGTCTATTTGTAAATTAATAGTGATTTCAAAAAATGATTTCAAAACTTCAAAATAGTTTTAATTTTTTGTGTTTTTTTTGTCAAAAAATTATGAAAATGTACAAAACAGTTTTTTCATTTTTGACAAAAATGTACAAAACAGTTTTGTTTTGCTCCATTAGAAGTTTCTCACATGGGTTGCTTCCCTTTTTTTTTTTTTTCAATATGAACGACCCATATTAAAAACTCCCAATGAAAACTCTCTCATATTAACTTGGGCATTGGTTTCTTAACCATGCATGTTCCCTCTCTAGAATATTAGAGAACGTAAATGACTTTTGTGATCTTGTTTAAATGATGCTTAGAGTGATATCTATAAGAATTGTTTTTTATTGGGTTTGGATACTGGGTGCTTCTATGCGCTTCGTAGAAACCACATGTATAGTAGGTGTTCCGTAGTTGGCTTCCATATTACACGTGGATTAATTAGGTAGTTATAATTAGACCTACGAGTTCGGGTAGTTCAGATTTTTCGATTTAGATAGCTCGGTTATTCGGTAGTTCAGTTCAATAAAATTCTACCAAAAATAACTAAAATAAATTATAGTTCGGGTTGGGTATTGGATAGTTTGAATATTAATTTTCTGACCGAAACTAACTAAAGTTTTAGGTTTTTTTCTCAAATTCGGTTAAAATGAGGTAAATTCGTGTAAATTCGGTTAGTTCAGTTTTTCGATTTAAGAAAATTAATATATTTGTAATTAAATTTAGTATAATTTGATACGGTTTGGTATAATTTTGATTTAGAAAAAAAATAGTTAACAGATCGATTCGTACCGATAATCAAATCAATTTTGAAATCCGGCCTATCGGCTCCACCTAAATCTCGATTTGGTTCGGTTCTCTCAGTTTTCCGGTAAAAGTTGCAGGCCTTATAATGATGCCGTAAGTACTCTTGTTTTTTTTGAAAATGTGGGTTATACGTGTTTATGCGGACTCCGACGGTGGCAATTCTATTTTGGGCTGTGGGTTTAGACGGAAATGAAAATGTGGCGGTGTAGGTGGAGTTTAGGCGGCGTTTAAACGTTCTATGCGGTCTAAACGTTTTGTCCATCTAATACATATATATATTTTTTAAATTGTTTTCTCGTCTTATTTTTTGAAACATGTATTTCCAGTGATTACAAGTTTGAAGTTTAATACACTAAACACCTAAAATCTGAACTTTAATTTTTTTTTTTTTTTTAATGATACATAGCCAAAAAACAAGTTAAACTTTTATTTTGTTAATCTTTTTTTGACAACAAATCATTAGAGGTTATAAATCAAATCAGAAAAAACGAAATCTTTTAACAAAATACAATTATTTTTTTTGTCTGAGAGTGGTCATGGCAAACACACACGGAGAATGCACAAACCCCCCCCCCCTTCCAATTATTTTTTTTGTCTTATCGGAGTTATGGAGAGTGGTCATGCCAAACACACACGGAGAATGCGCNTGATGAGAACTTGCTTAGGTCAGGACTTGAGCTTTCGTGAAACACATCGATCTCGAAGAATGGTACAATGCCATGAGGATTATCAGATAGAAGAGGATGATGATCATCAGAAGAATGGTTCTTAGATCTCTCGAGGAGGGCAACTGTGAGGGCTTTGAGCCAAGTAGTGCCTGATTTGGGGAAAGAAGCAAGGATTATGTCGGTGTCTTGCGGTTGAAATCCTCTCTGGAAATTAAGAACACCTTGGAGAGTGTTGTAGTAATACCAACATCCTTGATAATTACAAAGCTTCTTTCCTTCGCTATCTGCGTCTGAAGGAAGCGAAGAGATCAAAATCTTGGTTTCTTCGGTTATCTTGTCGCCTCTTGCGTTCGAAGGACGCTCATTTAGATCCATTTGTTTTGCATTACCAAAAGATTTGCTTAAGCTTCAAAAGCGACCATAATAGATATATAGGCCAAGAAACCAAGAAAAAAAAAACTATATTGCTGGTAATAAAGACAAACCTAATCAATTTCTGTTAAGAAAAAAACAATTTAAATATGGATGGGGGTTAGTTAGTGTAACTGGTGTATCTCCGTAGAGTCGATTCCATTGGTTCCTTTTAAGTGCATAACAGCTAAGCTAATAATCCCAAATAATACATGAGTTTATATTTTTCTTTGGTTTTAAAATCTCAATAATTTGGTGTTAGATGTAATGCAATAACGATTTTTAAATTGCCTATATCAAATCTTTGCATTTTGTCATGGAGATAATGTGATCTTGTCCCCATATTGCTTAAGATTTCAATAGCGTGCTAGCACGTGCAATAACGTGTCATTGAAACAAAACTCAGATAGATTAATTAATTAATTATCTTTCTGATTATTCTAACAAAAATGATAACAGTGATGAGCTTGGGGAGATATGGAGAGTGGTCATAGGCCCCGCACACAGAGAATGCACACCCCAACTTGTAATATTCATTGACAACATCACATTGAGTAGATTAAAAAAAAAAAATCAAAACTTGCATCAAAAATGAAATCTCCATCGATCTTTTAAAAATTAAAATAATAAAGCACAATCATTACACTATAATAGCGAGTTCAATTTACCATAATTTTTGAGAATGTTAGGATATCCTGGAAGGCAAGTATTTTCAGGATATTCAGAAACACTTGCCTTCCAGGATTTCCTAATGACATTCTCAAAAACTCTGGAAAATTGAACTCGATATTATAGTGTATTATTAATTGTGCTTTTATTATTTTAATTGATACAAGATCCCTTAACCCCAAGAAAATATTGGCTTTGTATCGGCTCACAAAACGGATCATAAAACCTCATATATATGGATTGATCAATTCTCTCTCTTGAACACTGGCTTCTCTTGAGCATCCTCTATCCATTTATGATGTTGTTTACTACACTTTAGGCTTCTTTATTATTATTTTTGTTCAAAAGCTTCTTTATAAGTTCTAAAGATTCTGAACAAGGTTAGGATCTGATCAAATATGATTTGAAAAAAAAACTTAATATTATCACTAAAAAAAAAAAAGAGTTTTCAAAAACAGAAAAAAGGTTAAGAACATAAAGAAATGTCATCTTCACATACAAACGAGAAATGACGGAAGAACGCTTTTTTTTTTCTTTTTTTTTCAAATTATTAGTATTCAAGATAAACAAACTAACAAGTTAACAAGTAACAACAATGAAACCTCCAAAAAAAAAAGTGAAAAAAAATAACGAAATCAGACAAAATGCGCTTTACTTCCAGTTTAACCGGACTAAACCAGACCGGTTAAACCAATTTCCAGTGCTTCCTCTACTCTCTAGAAGAGAGAAACAAAAAAAAAACTTTGGCTCTGAAGTAACCTTACATGTCGAACGTAGCCATTCATCTCCACCTGATAATTGCCGAACCCCAAGTTAAACCGGCTCCAAAACCGGAAGTGGCTATGGTATGTCCCGGTTTAACTTTCCCGCTTCTCACCGCCTCATCAAGAGCTAGAGGAATCGAAGCAGCGCTTGTGTTACCGTAATTAGCCAAGTTCGAAATCACTCGTTCCTGAGGAAACTTAAGTCTTGTAGCCACAGAGTCTATTATTCTCTGGTTTGCCTGCAAATGATTTTACAAAACTTTCCACTTAACCGAATCAAAAGCTCAAGTGACACATCTTTCCACTTATCGACATTCGTTTTTGCTGAATTTTCGGTATGAAAACTCTAAACTTTCGCCATATAAACTCAAATTTCATATCTTGTTTATCAGTGAAGTTTAAATGAATGATAAGAAGATAACCTGATGGAGGAGGAGCCAATCAATGGAAGAAGCAGGAAGACCGGCTTTTTGTAGAGCAGACTCAATAGATTGGGGAACGCATTTGACAGCAAAGCGAAATACTTCTTTTCCATTCATCTGAATGCAAGAATACGAAGACTGTTTCGGAGGAAAGTCTCCGAATACAGAGCCATTGAAGCTCAAGGCACCATCAGTATGGGAATCTTTAATAGAAGCATTCAAATGTCTGCAAAAACAGAGAATCTTATATGTGAATTCTTGAGGGAAAGGAAGGAGAAGAAGAATCTCAAAGAGGCCAAAAAAAACGAAATGTGAATCCAAATACCTACGACCGTCTCCATCGCTGTGCACATCAAAACTAAACAACCCATCATCCTCAATATCACAAGCCTGCACGAAATAAAAGTACATTTATTGGCATAGTTTAAAGAATAAAGATTGATCTTTTAAGTCAAAAATTTGTATGCAATGTCCCAAGCACTCGCCTTATAATTTGTATGAAAAGGTTAACCTCTGTTTCCGTAAATTCAATGAAGCTTATAAAAAAGCAAACATAAGATAAATAATGACAGCTCAAGATTCTCCAGTACCTGAACAACCACAGCACCAGCAGCATCTCCAAAGAGAATGCAAGTTCCTCTATCCGTCCAATCAACAAACCGAGACAAAGAATCAGCTCCAATCACTAAAACATTCTTAAAACCGCCTCCTGCAAAAAGAAAGGATAGTAATCACAGACTAATCTTATTAGCTTCTAATCAATTCTGAATCTTATCTGACTTTTACCTCTTATATGACAAGCAGCTGAGACTAGACCCAAAACAAATCCACTACAAGCAGCAGTGATATCATAAGCCAACGGGTTCTTTGTGCAACCAAGTGCCTTTTGAATCTACCATCAATAGAGAATTATCGCGAATCAAAACAACGGGTATGGTTACTCCATCAAAAGGAAAATAAAATTGAAGGGTCAGTAATACCTGTGGAGCAGCACCGAATAGATCATCAGGAGTGGATGTGCACATCAAGACTAAGTCAATATCTTCAGGAACAACCTCTGCCATTTCAAGGGCTTTGGTTGCTGCTTCTACTGCTAAGCCAATCAAGCTATCTTTGCCTTCAATTGTAGTTTTACATTTAATGTCTCTATTATGTGTAACAAATCTTCTCTAAATGAGCATACAGAAGAATGAATATAGTGTTACCTGATACAACTCGACGGTTGCGAATACCCGTGCGAGTAGCTATCCATTCATCATTAGTATCGACTATTTTTGCGAGATCATCATTAGAAATCAGAAGACTTGGGACTGCTGAACCAGATCCAATCAATTTGCAGCCACTCGGCGTTAGCCTTTTAAGTAGACAGGACAAAAGGAATGATGATGAATCAGAGACTACTTAAATGCATTCTACAAAACCAAATTCGAGTAATCCAAAACTCGAAAAAGAATCATTACACGGCGATAAATTTGGCTTAAAGATCATCAAAAAGCTAAGCTAAATCAGAGACTAATTAAATGCATTTGACAAAAGCAAAAAAAAACTGTTTTGATAAATTTGGCTTAAGGATCTTCCTAAAGCTAAGCTAAAGACTTGTAACAACAATCAGCTTTTTGCTTCCAATCTTCCTAATCTCAGAATCTTTAGCCTGATAGCAAGAAACGAATCTCAAATCAATGGATTTTCGAAACAAGAAAGACTGAGTTTTTCACCTGGGTCGTCGATACTCAGAAGGAGATGGCGAAGCATCCTTATCGATGGAGCTGACGCTGGAGCAAAAAACCCTTTTAGAGAATCCTTTCGAAACGCAAAACCCAGATCCAGAAACTCTAATCGGGAGGTGGGTTATGCTTCGCATGGAAGAAACCGAAGGATGAATGAAGAATCCTGATGCATTCGCCATTTGATAGAGGAACCCGAAGAAGAGAAAGAAACAAAGATTGTTCAAATTTCGGATTTACAGCGAATCGAATCGAGGATCTGTCTCTGTCTCTGTCTCTGTCTCTCTCAGCTCGAAATTAGAGTACTGCCACAAGTGCCAGAGATTGAATCAAAGGGATGAATTTGGCGAGACGAAGAATTCGAGTGATTACGAAAATGGGGTCTTTTGATGGAAAATTCGAAGTCTTTTTTATTTGTTTATTTGGTTTTCTGTGTGGAGTGCGAGTAAAATCAAATCTTCGGAAGTTCCGAAGCGAAGAGGAAGACAGAGAAGGGTGAGAGTGTGGCAGCTCAATTTTGAGGAGATTCCAATGCTATATTGAAAACAACCGTGGGTTCCAACTGAGCAAGTAATTTACAAATTATTCACAAAATTGGCACTGAAGTTAATGAATTTTAAATAAAGTCCACTAGAACACCATTAGTTTTTTTTATATATATTTTTCTCAAAAATATCATAACTTTTAATATAATTTCAACAATACCACAAGAAATTGTAAAGCAGCTCTAAAAAACGTAGGAAACTTTCTTTTATATGTTTAGAAACAATTCCAAAAATTATAGATTTAAGAAAAGAAAAATTAAAAAAGGCAGTATTTTGGATTTTTCCTTTGTAATTTCAAAAAATTAGATTTTTAAAAAAATATTTTGTTACATCTTCTTTTAGTTTAAAATGGGAATATTTCGTCTCGTCCCAAATTTCCATTTGCACACATCCTTTAGCGCCAACTATCTTGTTTTTTTTTGTTTGCACTAGTTTTTTACCCTCTCACTAATATGTTTAAAAGATTTTTAAAATTTTGAAAAAGAATTTCATCAAATAGAATTAAATTCTTAAATTCCATCGGTTTAAAGCAAAAAAAAAGTAAATGGGACAAAAAAAAACAAAAGGTGGTTGAATACGGGTCATATATTAGTAGGGGTTTGGTGAACAACTTGACGAAGAGTAAGAGAGATTAACCAAATCCATTTTCAAAATTCAATCAAAATGATTAAGTTCATGGGAAAGTTATTGCCAGAAAAAACAAACGAAAAACTTTTAACTTTCAAATGTTGTCATTTATAGTTGGTTGTGGACCGTCTTTTATAATAAGAAGCCTCATAGTTTGGTGAATGAGACAGAGCCAACGAAAAACTTTTAATGTTCGATTTGGTTGTAAATTCAATACACATTCTAATTCTATACAAAGAAAAACAATGCCAGAAGAAGCAATGGATAAAATATAAATTTATAAATAAAAACCAAAAAGATGTGGGTAGAGAGATTAGGATCATAGATTGAAACATATATATAGTAGTCACAAAGTACTTCTGACATTTGAAACACAATAACATGTCTGATTTGATGAACGAGTAAGCAGAGATATGAAATATATATACAACAACATTATCAACTTCAAAGCGAGCGCTTTCACAGGCTATTTTATTTACAAGCAAGAAAAGGTTGGTGATAAATCAAATGAAGACATTTATTTGCCTCCACAAGTTATTTGTCTCCGAGTATGGATTGATCGTTGCTAGTCGATGGCCTAAACCAATTATAAAATTAACTTAGAGAAACATATAGAATTAACGTGAAGCAAATAGGATCAAGGAGAGAGAGAATGACCTCTTTGATTTTATATGAAGGTAAGAAACGGTCTTTAGTGGCTTCATCTTCCCATTCAATCTCTTCTACCCATTTTCTCTCTCCATATTCTATCACAAGTTCTTGTCCCATGGTGCTTTTAGAATCGAGTGGAAGCTTTTTCAACATCGGGCACTCCCTCACATCGATATTCCTCAGACAAGGAAATGGTAGAGGACTCTTGTNATTCTATCACAAGTTCTTGTCCCATGGTGCTTTTAGAATCGAGTGGAAGCTTTTTCAACATCGGGCACTCCCTCACATCGATATTCCTCAGACAAGGAAATGGTAGAGGACTCTTGTAAATACTTTTAAGCTTAGGTAAACCATGGAGTTGTAGAAATTTTAGCTTTTGAAAAGGTATAATAGTTGACTCAGCTTTCTCTTTGCTTATTATATCCTCCAGCTGCTTAGCAGTGACAACGGTAAGCTTAGATAGATTTGGAACAAACATCAGCCACGTTAGATCCTTTAGGTTGATGTTGCACTCACTTATATGAACGTAAGAGAGATTAGGGAAGCATGGAGTTTCTTTATATAACCTATCAATCTTTAACTCCCATATAACACAAGTGCTTATGCGGAGGCGGCGACATTTATCCATATTTGGCATTCTCAACCCTTCTATCTTAAGATAACTGTCGACAGATAGATCAGTAATAAGGCTTGCCAACTTGTATGCACTTAATAGTTGCTTCATTTTTAAGACCGAAGAAACACTTACGGTTAGAATATCTAAATGATCCATGACTTGTAGCTCTTTGAGTGAGCTAATATCTAACGGAAGAGCCGAATACTTTAATCCCAATACCTTCAAACTCGATAACCTTGACACCCCAACGATGCTTTCAAGACTCAACGTGCGCTCCAAATTCAAATGTATTAATTTTTTCAACTCTCGTATACCAATAGGCAATCTTTGTATTGATGTGTCTGACAAGTCGAGATACTTTAGAGAAAGCAACTCTGATATTCGTTCTGGCAATTCCGTAAGGTAAGCGTTCTTTGATAGATCCAAAACAGCTAACCTTGGCATAGACGTAAAGAACTCCTCCGAGATCTTTTGCAATTTGAGATTCTGCTGAAGGAACAAAGTTACTAGTTTGGGAGATCTAGGGATGTTAGACAAAGACGTAATCTCATTACACATCAGTGACATCCGTTTCACATCATTCCAATTTTTGATATTTGTTGGTATTCCACGTAACTTGAATCTCGCTTGAACAACAAAATTTTCTTTCCGCTTCCCAAATTCAGATGCTACCCACAAAGCCATTTCACGAACCACATCATGCATCTTCACTTTTCTCTTATCCCTTTCATCTTCCATCAACAAACATGTGTGAACAAGAGTACCGATTATCTCATAACCTAGGTTCACGGCTTTTTGTCTATCCTCATTTTCATCGATGAACCCTTCGCAAATCCAGTAGTCTATCAACCTATCTTTAGTTATAAGATAGTATTCAGGAAACAAAGCACAGTACTGGAAACATGACTTCATCTGCTCACCCTTCAAGCTGTCGTAGCTGTACTTCAAAACCGGAAGAATGTCATCCTCCATTCCTGAGAACTCCGCAGCAGACGAAGTCAAAACATCAACGGCGCGGCTCCATTCTTGCGCTGTCGTTTTACAAGCCATTGTCTCGCCAATGGTGTTGAGCGCCAACGGTAGACCACCGCATTTTCCGACAACTCTTTTTGCGAGCTCTTGGATGTCGGGATCGCTCTTCAACGTGTTTTCTCCAACTTTCTTTCGGAACAAAACCCACGAATCATCCGCCGACAAGCATTGGATCTCCACGGGGTCATGAACCCCCATGCGTGCGCATACTTCTCTTGAACGAGTGGTGAATGCTACTTTGCGTTTACTTCCCACCGTTGGAAATGGGATCCCAATCTCTTCTAAATCTATTTTCTTCCATAGGTTGTCCAACAACAACACAAAGTTCTTTTCCTTTAAGGAGCTATACAGCTCAATGGCCTTGTTCTTTTCCTTTAAGGAACTATACAGCTCAATGTCCTCTTGGCTTTCCTTTTTACGGTTCCACTCCTCTCCACGAAGGCCAAGCTTTTCACCAATGTCGTCTTGAATTTTCCCGACCCGAGAATCTCTAGACACTGTAACCCAAATCACAATTTTAAACCCATCACTCATTTGACCTAACCTATTGTTGATCCGCGTGAGAATGGTGGTTTTTCCTACTCCTCCCATACCGTAAAGTCCCATAACTCCGGTTTTATCATCCATAAGACGGTTCCATGCGAGCTCGAAGATTTCGTTTTGACCAACAATTGTCGGTTGAATAGGTCTTTCTTCCACCCTAGCTTTCATAGGTGGCTCAGCCACCACTTGAAAACTCCCTTGAGTTTTGAGATCATCAACCTCTCTTAACATCAAGAAAACTCTTTTCGCGTAATGATAACTCGATTTTGGATTCTTGGAACAAATCCGACATAGACACAACTTTTGAAGTTCAAAACTTCTAGCATTTAATAGATCTTTGACTTGCATTTCGATGGAATCGACTCTTTTAAACCATACCTGGATTTGGGCAAGCACTCGTAGACCTCTGTCTTCTTCCTCTCTCTTGGCCCTTCCAAGCAAATCATCTCGCCTTGCCTTGAGCTCTTCCGTAGCTTTCTCCAACATCGAGAGATTATCCTCGAGGTTATGGATATAACTCTCTTTATCAAATAACCATTGACAGGCACGATTCAAGATTTGGTCACATGATACCGAGACAGACAATAAACCTCCCATTATGCAAAGACAGATGGAGAGATTTTCACAAAGCAAAAGCCGTGTAAAAACCGCATTGAAATATTGGGGAAGGCCAAAGAAAATATAAAACTACTAAAAGAGGAAAGGTTGATGCCTTTCCCTCCTTTTTGGTTTTCGTATAGTCCTCTATTAATTTGGCTATTTTCGTTTTTTCAAATTAACTTGTCATGCACAAGGGATTTATTTGATATAATCAAGAATTAGATTAGCTTTTCGCTTATACTGTCTCTATTAAAAAATTTAAAATAAATGTTTTTTTTTTTGTTTACTTAAATTCTAAATAGACGACATATGTCAAATTAACGTAAACTAAAGCAGGGTTTTATCAAAACTCAAAAGTAAAACAAGTTACACATGTGGAATATAACAAGGTGCAGAATAAGACGAGACTCATCGCATGAAGAAATATAATAAAAGAGAATAAACTTAATGGGTTGAGAAGGAACCAAATAGATTAGCACAAGGCTGAAACACATCGATTAGCATTTTTACTCCAACAAACCTAAATCTCTAAATCTTTATAAGAAAGTAACATTTTTTTTTGGGGGGGGTTATTGGTATTAGGAAAGAGATCTTGATAAAAGCTGAAGTATCTGATACGCGCTAACAAATTATAAACAAACCAAACTTGCTCTGTTCCAATAAATGGGAAAGTGTATAAATTTGCTCCATTACATTAAACCCGGTTTAGCTCCGGTTTCGATAGAAATATTAATAATCGAATCCGTTAACTTTGGTGGGCCATTTTAATTACAGAATCTCCATGGCTGACCCAAATTTTTTTGAGAATCTCGTAAAAACCCAAATGGCACCGTCTTCATCGTCAATCAATGCACGCCACGTCGCTGTGATCGGAGCTGGAGCCGCCGGTCTAGTGGCCGTGCGAGAGCTTCGACGGGAAGGTCACTTGGTGGTCGTCTTCGAGAGGCAGAAACAGGTCGGAGGAACCTGGATCTACACCGATGATGTCGAACCGGATCCATTAAGCGTCGACCCGACCCGAATCGTTGTTCACTCGAGCGCCTATGACTCTCTCCGAACCAACCTTCCACGAGAATGTATGGGATTCAGAGACTTCCCGTTCGCGATTCGACCCGAATCAATAGATCCGAGGAGGTATCCGAGTCACAGTGAAGTTCTGGCGTATCTGCAAGGGTTCGCTAAGGAGTTTGGCATCGAAGAGATGATACGGTTCGAGACGGCGGTTGTGCGGGTTTCTCCGGCGGCGGAAAGCGACGGCGAAGGAGGAATCGGGAAATGGAGAATCGAATCTACAGAGAAAGGGAAGAAAGTTCATCGCGATGAGATTTACGATGCTGTTGTTGTTTGTAATGGACATTACATTGAACCTCGTCTCGCTGAAATTCCTGGTAATTTCAACATCTTGATCTTCCAATAGTTTCGCTTGTTAAAGCTTAATCCTTGGTCCATTAAAAAATTAAGATCGAATTTGAAAAATAGAAACTTCATAGGAACATTGAAACTATGAAGGAGATGGTTGTGATGCATAGCCACAATTATCGTATTCCCGAACCATTCAAAGATCAGGTACTCATTTTTCAAAATGTCAGATTCTTACGTAAATGCTTGATTTCATGTGAAGATTGTGCTACATTTGATTAGGTTGTTGTGCTTATTGGAAGCTCTGCAAGTGCTGTTGATATAAGTAGAGACATTGCTGGATTTGCCAAAGAGGTTCATGTGGCTTGTAGGTCAAATGCAGCGGATACTTATACCAAGCAGACCGGTTACAGTAACTTATGGATGCATTCAATGGTGAGTTAGCTTAGTAGTCCTTACCGTAATTCGTTGGTCTGATATAACGTTGCTTGAACGTTTTCTTGAACGCAATGCAGATAGAGCGTGTCCATGAGGATGGTTCAGTGGTTTTTCAGAACGGGAAAACGATTTTGGCTGATGTTATTATGCATTGCACTGGGTAATGAATTCATTTGTTCTTTCGTCTTTGAGTTTTATGGTTCTTGCTTTCCAAAGAGGTGGTAAACTTAAAAAGCTCTGTACTTTTTTTTTACAAAGGTATAAGTATCACTTCCCGTTTCTTGATACCAATGGAATTGTTACCGTAGATGATAACCGTGTCGGACCATTGTACAAACACATCTTCCCTCCAACATTAGCACCGTGGCTCTCCTTTATCGGGATACCATATAAGGTACAAAGCTCACATTTTTCCTCAAGATTTTTTTTAATCTGTTGTTACATCTGAACAAATCGGATTTCCAGGTTGTACCATTCCCTATGTTTGAGCTGCAAAGCAAGTGGATCGCTGGTGTTTTGTCGGGTCGGATCAAGCTTCCTTCAAAGGAAGATATGCAAATGGAAATCAAAACCATATACGCCACATTTGAAGCCCTAGGGATTCCTAAGCGGTATACTCACTATTTGGGCATTGACCAAGTAAGAATCTCTGTAACTTATGTTTTTCCAGTGAGACCAAATCCAAACCAAAGCCAAACGATAAAAACATTAAATGTACCTTTTGTGTTGTTTGTTGCGCACTTTTTTTCCACAGTTTGAGTACTATGATTGGTTGGCTTCACAAATTGGGTGCTCAGGAACAGAGGAATGGAGGAAAGAGATGTGTTTGCCTATTTTCATGCGGAAGATGAAACATCCGGAGAGGTATAGAGACGAATGGGAAGATCATCACTTGGTAATATGCATACCAAACAAAAGATGAGATTGAGCGTTTATTGATCAATGTACAACTATATAGGTAATATGCATACCGCAACAAGTAGAGGAAACAAAAATTCTAAGTGAAAGTGGAAGGAAGAGTTTTATTAAAGGAATCATTATAATTGTTTTCTCTTTGCTTTATTGTTTCTTCTGAAATTGTATGAGACACACTTCAAATGCCTTTAGACCGGTTTGTGTACACATTGGATAAGTTCATCAAGGGAAAAATTGTAGATGGTATATGGAAACAATCCAATCAATTCCAAAAGTAACCATAATAGAGAGCAGTGTCGATGCAAATTCAAGAAACAAATTTACATAAAGCAACAGACAGAGAGAGACTTCAACAACAACAAAACAAACAGAGAGAAAGAGAGAGAGAATTCGCAGAAAGCATCAAGGAGAGAGAAAGAGAGAGTCCCTTTGGAATAAACCCAAATGGCATCATCCACTTCGATTGCTTCCTGATAAACCAATCTAAGAGAAACCAATATAAGTTACCTTTTTGCATGAAGGTAAGAAGCGGGTTTTGGTTGCTTCGTCCTCCCATTCCACACCTTCAATCCATTCTTCTTCTTCGTAGTGTATGATGAGTCCATCTTCACCACTTTGGGAATCGAGTGGAAGCTTTTTCAGATTTGGACATCCATTTACACGGATTCTCTTTAGACATGGAAGGAGTAGAGGTCTCCAATAGATATTCTTCAGCATCGGTAGATAAAACAAGGTAAGAGAAACCAGCTTTGGAAACGGAGCAATCCCTGATTCTTCACCTTCAGATGCTTTCTCTTTGTTTATTATATCTTCTAGTTCATCTGCAAGTCTAACAACAAGAGTTCTAAGATTTGGAGCGAAGATTAGCCAAGTCAATTCCCTCAGGCGTTTGCAACTCTCTATAGACACATCGGAGAGGCTGGAGAAGCATATGTTTCTCGGATTGTGTAGAGGAGAAACCGTCTTGCTTTTTTTGCATATCTTTATCTCTGGGATTCTGCATACAAAAATGTTGAACTCACGAAGCTTTTCCATAGTTACCGGAATTGATATTCCAGCTGATTCCAGATC
This sequence comes from Alliaria petiolata, assembly GCA_020283515.1. Lineage (NCBI taxonomy): Eukaryota > Viridiplantae > Streptophyta > Magnoliopsida > Brassicales > Brassicaceae > Alliaria > Alliaria petiolata. The sequence continues at coordinate 316,259,116 of JAHZTW010000001.1, read as the reverse complement.
CATATCCGAGATCAACACAGATCGTGTACAGCTCGTCAACCTATGAGAGCTCAAAACTTGCTCCAGAGATAGAGGAAGACTGAATCCTATCATTAAAACTTGTAAATGTTCCAAGCTCTCCAACTCCTCCACTGTGCTGAGATCCCATGAAAAACCTGAAAAAGCTAAGTTCAAGACTTTCAAATTATGGAGCCTTGATATCCCAGCGATACTCGAAAGCTCAGCTGTGCGCATCAAATCTAAGTGAATTAGTTTTTTTAACTCTTGTAGACCCTTAGGCAAATGACGAATAATTGTAAACGACAAGTTGAGATATTGCAAAGAAACTAGTTGTGATATTCCTTCGGGCAATTCAGAGATCCAATTTCCCGATAGATCCAAAACAGCTAGCTTTGGCATGGACTTGAAGAATTCACTCGATATCTTTTGCAAATAGTTGCTTCGCATGAGCAAAGTTGTGAGCTCGAGACATTCAGGACTGCCATCAAGATGGACAATCTTGTTTTTCATCAGTGACATCCTTCTCACAACGTTCCAATTCTTAACCTTTGGGATATCACTTAACCCTACACCTGCATGCACAATGAAAGCTTCCTTCTCTGTTCTCAAATCAGATGCGATCCATAAGGCCATTTCACGAACAACATCATGCATACGCACGTAATCTGTGATTATACCCACACTTAGACTTGTTTCAACTTGCATCAGCAATGATGCACGAACAAGACTACCAATTATCTCATATCCCTTGTTCTCAGCTCTTTCGATACCATCACTTCCATCTATAATCCCTTCGCCCATCCAGTAGCCTATCAAATTTTCTTTAGGGATTTCATCATCTTCCGGAAATAAAGCGCAAACTAGCAAACACGATCTGACTTCCTCTCCCTCAAGATTATCGTAGCTATACTTCAAAAGCGGAAGAATCTTATCTTTCATACCCTTAAACTTAGCAGCATATGAAGTCAACATATCTATCGCGTGACGCCATTCTTGCACTGTTCTCTTGCAAGACATGGTCTCGCCTATGACATTGAGCGCCAATGGTAGGCCATGGCATTTTCTAGCAACTATTCTCGCAAGGTTAGGGATCTCCGGATCGCTTCCTAGTGTTATTTGTCCAACCTTCTTTTGAAACAAATCAAATGCTTTATTGTCCGGCAAGCATTGGACTTCCATTGGGTCTTGGATCCCCATGTGTGCACACACATCCTGGGAACGAGTGGTGAAGGCCACTTTGCATCTGTTTTGTGTTGTTGGAAACGGGACTCCGATCTCAGATAAGTCTACCTTCTGCCATATGTCATCTAGAAACAACACAAATCTCTTCTTCTTCAAGAAATTGTATAAACGTACCCCTTTTTGACTTTTATCTTTTTGGTTCCACTCCTCTCCACCAAGACCAACTTTCTGAGCGATTTCATCTTGAATCTTCTCTACTTGTAACTCCTTAGACACCACAACCCAAATCACAAAATCAAACCCACACCTCTCGTCACTGAACTTGTTGTTGATCTGTGTGAGAAGCGTTGTTTTTCCTACTCCGCCCATACCATACAAACCCATAATACCAACTCCATCTTCCTTGAGATGTTTCCATGCCTTATCGAGCATTGTTTCTTGACCAACAATTGTCTGTTGAAGAGGCCTTTCCTCCACCTCAGATGTTTGAGATTGCTCAGTAATCACTTCGAAAACTTCACTTTTGCGTTTCTCAACCTTCCTCAACGCCAAGGTAACACTTCTACCATAACGATAGCTCGATTGTAAACTCTTAGAGCAAAACCCACAAAGACACAGCTTTTGAAGTTCATCATCTCTAGCACTAATAAGATCGCTGACTTCTTTCTCTATAGTCTCGGTTCTAGTAAGCCATACCTGGATTTTATCAAGCCTTTGTAGACCTCTATCCTCCTCTCTTGTAACCCTTCTTAACAGATCGTCCTTCTTAGCCTTGAGCTCTTCCATGGTTGTCTCCAGAGCCGTTAGATTCTTCTCGAGATCGTGTATATAAGCTGCTTTCTCGTCTAGCCACTGAGAGATTTTTTTACACACGGATCACAAGGTATCGAGAAAGGGTTGCCCATATTTTTTTAGAAAGGGAGAGATCTGAAGTTTTGAAATTCACTGAAATGATTCTGAGCAAACCAGTGAGGAATGAGGATGAAGATAGACTTTCTTTCTCGTCCACAGGAAATTTTGCTTCTTTTAATTTCCATAATTCTCACATTCACACTTTTGGTTGTTGACTTTGGTGGGACACACTAATCACAAAGTCTCTCCATATCTAAACTAAAACCGAACAGAAACACATTAAACGATTCTTATTTTTGATGTTTCAAAGGTTGAGTGCAATATTTGGTGCGGGTGCTCAGGAACAGAGGAATGGAGCATCCGGAGACGAATGGGAAGATCATCACTTGGTTCCTCAAGCTTATCCAAAATTATGAAATTCTTTTATCTAAAACTTGTACAACAGTTTCTTTACTGTATTACGAAAATAATTGAGGTCTAGAACGTTTTTCCCAAGAAAATTGTACAACTTACAAGTGAGTGTCAATTATTAAGAAAGAAGAAAAGGCAAGATCCTCTGTTAATGTGTAAATAAAGAAAAATCTTGGTAAACTTGAGAAACCAAGCGATGATCTTCCCACTCGTCTCTGTACGTCTCAGGATGCGCTCTCTTCCTCACACTAGTCTTCAAATACATCTCTTTCCTCCACTAAAACAAACTTGCTTTGTTTCAATCTATATATATATGGGAAAGTGTCTAATTGCTCCAATTAATATACTGAAAAGCTCTTATTTTTCCATGCTTTACGAACTTTTTTCTGTAAGGGAACTTAAGAAAATGGCCACTCTTTTCTGTTGTATTCTATATTTCTATCTCTTGTGGCGCTTTTGGAATCGAGTGAAACTTTTCTTCAGAGTCAAGAGACGATTCGAGATATTAAAAAACCGGTTTAAAATTCTCTCATTAACACCCGAATTAAAGTCTGGTTTGATTTGTATATTCAAACCCGGTTTTGTTTGATTAAATTTAATCTATAATCCAAATGAAATCATAGGTCAGCGATGCATTTTTTTTTTTTTTTTTTTGTTGAATAACATGTTAAATTCATTCAAGAAAAAAATACTTTTTTACATCACTGTTTTCTGAGTTTGATTGTTGAAATCAGAAAAAATATTGAAATTTGAAAGGAAAAAGACTATATGAACAAGGAGAACCACTTTTGTAGTCCCTCTTCATATCTTTTGTCACCCAAGCTTCGAATTGAACTGAGCCGATTCCGTACTTGTTTATCAATGAATTGAATCAAGTTGCTTGAAAGAGCAGGTTCCTCTCCATGCTTCCTTGCATTCCTTTCCCTCCATATCGTATGGATTGTAGTTTGAAAGACATATCTAGCTAAGAAGCTCTGTATACGATCAAGGTTTTTGTCGCAAATATAAGTCACAACATCATGCTAACTTTCTGTGAATCGATGCATAAGCAGATTCTTCATAAGTGTTGACCATATTTCTGAGGAATACTTGCAGGAAAAGAACAAGTGATCTCTCGTTTCCACCGAGTCTGAGCAGAGAACACAAGTTGAGTCGATGCCAGAATTCCAACTACTCATTCGGTCGCCTGTAGTCAAGCGATTCTGAATTGCAACCCAAGCACAGAATGAGTATTTAGGTGTCGCGTGAGTGAACCAAATACCTTTGTACCAGTTAACCTTGATGTTCGTCAATCGAGTGTGATTCCATGTATCTTTTGTGTTAAACTCTGGTTTGAATTTACAATTTTTCCCTCTCCACAAAACAATGTCCTCAACACCCTCTGCTCTGTTTTCACGCTTCCTTTGCAGTCCCTATTCTATCTCATTTAACATTTGGATCCTGTGCATTCGCCTTCTTCGCGTGTCCCACGCCTCCGCGACTGAAGCAGACAACCGAATCCCCATGTCCATAGCCCCCCTCGGCCCTACCAGGTCCATCAAACAACCCTTTTCAGACCATTTATCATACCAGAACAAAGTAGAACTGCCATTTTGAATTTCCACCTTACAAAAATCCTTTGCTTTTTCCCTGTATTTCAAGAGTTTCCGCCACATCCAAGAACCCTTGCTCGTTTTGTCTTTTACGGACCAAAAAGAACTTGTCTTGAGAAGGTTTGCTTTAGTCCAGATAACCCACAATGAAGGCTGATGCGAGATGAATCTCCATATGAACTTTAGACAACATACATCGTTTGCTTCCTTTAGAGAGCGTAGACCCAACCCCCCTTCGTTTTTTTGCTTGCACACATCTTCCCAAGCAATCTTGGCCTTTCGAGGATTCAAATCTATTCTCGACCACAGAAAAGCCGAACATAGTTTATATATTTTCTTGATGCATTCTCGTGGAAGGCGAAATGCAGGGAGCCATAAACTTGTTATACTCCAAAGAACTGAGCTGATTAAGTTCAGTCTACCCGCAAAGGAGAGAAAACGTGAGGTCCAGGTTCCTATACGAGTTTTGATTTTCTCAATAAGAGGGAGATAGTCACTCGAAGTCAAACTTTTTGTTACCAATGGTAGTCCTAAATATCTCACTGGGAGCTGCCCTATCTCAAATGGAAACCGATCGGTCATTTCTTAGTGAATACCATCTAAAATGCCCGCAAGAAACATAGTGGATTTTTCCATGCTAATCTTTAGGCCGGAGATTTTGGCGAACTCTGTAAAGATCTCAATAATACCTTCAACTGATCTAACCGTTTCGTCTGTCATTACCATTAGGTCATCTGCAAAACTCAAATGCGTCAAACCAATGTTTTTACATTTGGGATGATATCCGACACGTCGTGTTTGTGCAGCTCTATCCAACATCTTAGATAACACATCCATACTTATAACAAATAAATATGGCGAAAGTGAACATCCTTGTCGTAGGCCTCTTTCACTCTGAAAAAAATCATGCTAATTCTCCATTGACTTGAACCGAGAAAGAAGCAGTAGTAATGCAGAGTGAAATCCAATGTATGAAGACAGCTGGGAAATGCATAGCAGATAACACATTGAGGAGGAAGCTCTAGTGGACTGAATCAAAAGCTTTTGATAAGTCGATATTTATGGAGCAACGTGCTGAAACCGAATCCTTGTGATAGTCCTTTACAAGCTCTGTCGCTAGCAACACATTCTCAATCAATAACCTGTCTTTAACAAAAGCTCACTGATTTGCTGCCACAAATTTTGGCAGAATCCCTTTTAGTCTATTTGCGAGGACCTTAGAGATCACTTTGTAAAGCACGTTACAGCAAGAAATAGGCCTGTAGTCCTTCATTGTTATAGCCTCTGTCTTTGTCGGGGTTAGAGCAAGGATAGTAGAATTTATACCCTTTGGTAGAAACCCTGTAGCAAAGAAAGATTGAATTGCAGTGGTGAACTCCATTCCAATAATTTCCCATGTTGCCTTGTAAAACTCGACTGTGTATTCATCCGGTCCCGGAGATTTATCATTTGGCATAGAAAACAAGACCCTTTTTATTTCCTCTGTTGTTACTTCTCTTTATAGTTCCAACTGATCAGCTTCAGAGCATCTAAACGGCAATAACTCTTGTATATTTTCCACCGATATCCCTTCAAAATCTTCTGGTTTATGTTGCAAGAATTCTCGAAAAAACCGTTCAGCCTCTGATTTAGTCTCCTCTCTCTTTGATATTACATTACCATCAGGGCATTGTATTTCTCGGATGGAGTCCTTGCCTCTCTCGTTGCTATTGCACGATCATATGTCTTGTTATTGCTATCTCCTACCTGCAACCAATGCAACTTAGATTTTTTCTTTAAGTATTGCTCTTCCAAACTTGCTACCAACTCCCATCTCTTGTAAGCCATTTTTTCCTCTTCCATGGCTTGCGGCGATGGGTTTTTTAAACTCACTTCTTGCTTAACGCATAACTCTTTTAGTGCTTCCTTCGCCTTCTGCACCAAATTACCCAGTTTCTTTTTTGCTAAGTTTCGGACTAGTGGCTTTGAAGCCTTTAATTTTTTTGAGAAACGATGCATCGAGGATGTAGAGAGGAATATTGGCTCTGATTCCTTCTAGTAATTCTCGACCATTGGCTTCAATTCCTCTAAACTTGCCACCACGTTGACAAATTTTAAAGGTTTTCTGATCCTCTCTACTACTGGCCTGATATATATACGGCTTCGAAGATGATCTGAGCAACCTCCGGCTTCAGAGACATTATATGAATGAGGATAGTCTTGTCGCCATACATCATTGACGAGGACTCTATCCAATTTTTTTGATATTAAGCCACGCTCTTGCTTATTGTTCCATGTGAATAACGGACCATGATAAGCCATATCCGTGAGAGAACAATAGTTCTTCGTTGCTTGAAAATCTCGCATGCCCAGAGTAACTGTTGGTGAGTTTTCAAAACTTGAATGCTCCTCCATGTCAAGTATTTCATTAAAATCACCGAATAGAATCCAAGGCTTTTTCCTTATGATTGGGGAGTCTTGGTGAAATACCAAGTCCTTCCAAAGCTCTTTCCGCTCCTCCATGAAATTCGAAGCGTAGATGAATGAGCAAAAAAACTCCTCCTCTTGTTCCTCCAACTTCACCGAGCAAGTTATAAGTTGACCACTTTTATAGAAAGGTGTAAGCCTCGCAGTGTTCTTCCAAACTACACATATACAACCCAACCTGTGGTACTCATAGTTTGTTAGAACAGACCATCCAGCAAAAACCTTCTCACAAATTCTCTTGAATTTTCCTTCCTTTACTCTCGTTTCTATAACACAACCAAACTGAAAATTTCCTTCCTCTACCCATTTCTTTATGACGGAATGCTTAACAGATTTATTTAGACCACGGACATTCCAAAAGATGCCTGACATAAATCATCTTTTTGAAGGGGGTTTTCTTTTCCCTGAAACACCATGTGGTTTGGTGTTTAAGGCAACAGGAGCTGGTCGGAGAGTATTAATGCCCTTTTTCAGTCTAGGGAGAGATTGCCGTATGGTTTTCTCCAACTGATCATGATTCAACTCGGCTTGTTTTCCCTGATGGGTTATTTCCCCATCTTCCTTCTCTTCTATCTCTTCACTTTCCGTGTCATAACCCGACTCTGTTTCTCTATTCTCATCCCCTTCTTTCTCTTGTGTTTCCTCTACCTGGGTCTCAAACAGAGCCTCCCCGTTCTCTTCCTCCTGATCGTCTTTCCCCTCTTCATTACTATTCAAAACAGCGAATCTCGAGGGTGAACCCAGAGATTTAGTTTCTTCTACCTTTTTCCCTCCAGACCGTCCTGCCTTATGTGGAGATACATTTGACCAGCTCTCTTTCTCTGTCTCAGTTACCGACTCTGTCCCCTACAGTAAGAGTGAACCGTTATTTCCAGCAACATCCACCTCCATGTTCTGCTTCTTCAGAGTTACCTTAGGGTTCTCTACAATCACTGTCTCAAGACCCATGGTTGCTTCAAGATACCTACTATTTTAATTTTTCTCTACTCTTCCCGGGCCAACTATTTGAACGTCCCCGGGTACTGCTTCCTGAGCTTTCGATACTTTGTTTTGCCCTCCCTTTGCAGCACACTCTTTTACCAAGTGGCCCCACTTCAAACAATCTATACACCGAGATGGCAGCCAAGGGTACACGAATTCCACCTCTACATCTATTCCCATTGTTGACTTTGAAACGATGAACTTTAGTAAGCTCTTTGGACATGTTAGCTTCAACAAAAACTTTGGCTTCTTCGAAGTTTGTGCATAACTGGATGGAAGCGATGCATTTTTAAGTCCCAAGCGGGTTTTGGTAGCTTCGTCTTCCCCATTCCACACATTCAATCCATTCTTTCTCTTTGTATCTGAGTCCATCTTCACCCTCCATGCCACTTTTGGAATGGAAAAAAATCCTTAGAAAACAAGTAAGAGAAGATGAGAAATTATACATGCTTGCATGAAGATAAGAAGCGGGTTTTGGTAGCCATTCTTCCCATTCCACACCTTCAATCCATTCTTTCTTTTTGTATCTTATAGTGAGTCCATCTTCACCGTACATGCCACTTTTGGAATGGAGTGGAAGCTTTTTCAGATCTGGACAATAGTATACCTTGATTCCCATCTTTATCTCAGAGATACTCCAAAATCCAAAATGCTGAAATAACAGAGCTTGTCCATAATTACTGGAAATGCAATTCCAGATGAATCACATGGTATCGAGATTGAGACGCAATTCCCCATTTTGCAGAAAGAGAGAGGTCTGAAATTCGAAATTCACTGATCTGAGCAAACCAGTGAGTATGAAGAAAGACCTTCTTTCTCGTCCACAAGAAATAAGATGAATAATTGAAGAGAGACTTTCTGGGAAACTTTGACATAATTCTCAGATTCACACACTGTCGTTGACTTTGGTGGGACATACAAATCACAAAGTCTTCTCCATGGCTCACCGAAGAAGAATATCGCTAAGGCCCAAATGGCACCGTCCTCATCATCAATCAAATCACGCCACGTGGCAGTTATCGGAGCCGGAGCCGCCGGATTAGTGGCGGCGAGAGAGCTTCGACGGGAAGGTCATTCGGTGGTCGTCTTCGAGAGGCAGAATCAGGTCGGAGGAACTTGGATCTACACCGATGATGTCGAACCGGATCCGTTAAGCGTCGACCCGACCCGAATCGTTGTTCACTCGAGCGTCTATAGCTCTCTCCGAACCAACCTTCCACGAGAGTGTATGGGATTCAGAGACTTCCCTTTCGCGATCCGATCCGGAGGATCCAGAGATCCGAGGAGATTTCCGAGTCACAGCGAAGTTCTGGAGTATCTGCGAGAGTTCGCTAAGGAGTTCGCGATCGAGGAGATGATTCGGTTCGAGACGGCGGTTGTGCGGGTTGCTCCGGCGGCGGCGGAAAGCGACGGTGAAAGAGTAATCGGGAAATGGAGAATCGAATCTACAGTGAAAGAGAAGAAAGTTCATCGCGATGAGAATTACGATACTGTTGTTGTTTGTAACGGACATTACACAGAACCTCGTCTCGCTGAAATTCCTGGTAATTTGATTTCTCTTCGTTCACTTGTTTGGTGTTTTAAGCTTTAAACCTTCTAGTATCCTAAGCTTTATTGATAAGTTTGATTCTTAAAAAAAAAAAAGTTTGATTCTTAAATCTCGAAAATTAGATCAAATTCGATATTAGTAAATATAAGAATCTCAATTTTATATAGCATCAAGTTGTCTTTCGAAAATAAAAAAAATGGAATGACACAAGAGTTCGATGTAAATTTGTCCAAATTTGTTTGTGTATTGTGAAATTGAATTATTGAAGTTACTGTCCAAATTTTCTCTGAAAACTTTTAGGGATAAGTTCTTGGCCAGGGAAGGAGATGCATAGCCATAATTACCGTATTCCCGAACCATTCAAATATCAGGTACTCATTTCAAAGATCATAATAGTGTAAAAGGTAATGTAATGAAGCTTATGCTGTATTTGATTATTGATTATAGGTTATTTTGCTTATTGGAAACTCTGCAAGTTCTGATGATATAAGCAGGGACATTGCTAGAGTTGCCAAAGAGGTTCATGTGGCTTGTAGATCAAATGCAGCTGATACTTACATCAAGCAGACCGGTTACACTAACATATGGATGCATTCAATGGTGGGTTTAGCTGCAAATTAAAACTTACCCTAATTCCTTGATCAAGAGAAAAAAAGTTTTTATGTTTTCTTGAATCTCACGTATGCAGATTGAGTGTGTCCATGAGGATGGTTCTGTACTTTTTCAGAACGGGAAAACGGTGTTGGCTGGTGTTATTATGCATTGCACTGGGTATTATTATTCATTTCACTCTTTAGCTTCTGAGTTTTTTCCGGGGTTTTTTTTTCCGAAATTGTGGTAAACCTTAAAAAGCTCTTCCCTTTTTTAATTCTCAAAGGTATAAGTATCACTTCCCGTTTCTTGAAACCAACGGAAGTGTTATTGTAGATGATAACCGTGTCGGGCCATTGTACAAACACATCTTCCCTCCAGCGTTAGCACCGTGGCTCTCTTTCGCTGGGATACCATGGAAGGTACACATCTCTATAGAACAATTCACATTTTTACTCAACTTTCTATCTGTTGAACAGTTCGTAACAACGAATCGGATTTTCAGGTCGTACCGTCTCCTTTCCCTATGTTTGAGCTGCAATGCAAGTGGATTGCTGGTGTTTTGTCGGGTCGGATCACGCTTCCTTCAAAGGAAGATATGCTAATGGAAATCAGAACCTTCTATGCAAGACTTGAAGCCCAAAGGATTCCTAAGCGATATACTCACTATTTGGGCATTAACCAAGTAAGAATCTCTTTAACTAATGTTTATGTTGTTGCTCTGCACCAAATTAATCTAAACCGAAACCGAACAGAAACACATTAAACGATTTTTCTTTTTGTTGTTTCATATATAGTTTGAGTACAATAATTGGTTGGCTTCGCAATGCGGATGCTCAGGAACAGAGGAATGGAGGAAAGAGATGTGTTTCATGTGTTTCATGTGGAAGATTGAGCATCCAGAGACGTATAGAGACGAATGGGAAGATCACCACTTGGTTTCTCAAGCTTATCGAGATTTCTCTTTCTACGTATAAACAAAAGATGAGATCAAGGTTCAAACAAAAAAAAAAGTTGAGATTTATAAAAGTCAAAACACGATTTGCTGCTACATGTCAGAGTATATGGATATATGTAAGTTAAGCCTAAGAAGATATTGAGAAAGAAAAATATGGAAATTTTAACTACATATGCAAAGATATCGTATCTATTATATATGTGTTTAGTGACAAGGAGAAGTAGAGAAAACAAAAAGCCGAAGAAAGAAATAATATTTTTTTTCTCTTTGCTTATAATTGTTTCTTCAGAAAATGTATGAGCCACTTTAAAAGCCATTAGACTGGTTTGTGTGAACATTGGAGAAGTTCTTTTAAGGGAAAAACTGCAAAGGCATGGCATATGAAATGAAGATATTCCAATCAATTACAAACATTACAACATTATATAGAGAGATAGTTTAACAACAACAACAAAAACACAAACACAAAGAGAGAAATAGAGAACTCATAAAGCAACAAGGAGAGAGAGAAAGAGAGGGGAGTTTCGGAAGAAACCCAAATGGCATCATCAACGCCGAACTAGCTGCCTTAGAAGAAGCTAGTACGAACATAGGTCTACAACCCTGATTCTTAAAATAAATCAGTTTTGGAAACGGAGCAATCCCTGATTCTTCACATTCAGAAGTTTTCTCTTTGTTTATTATATCTTCTAGGTCATCTGCATTGCTAACAACAAGAGTTCTAAGATTCGGAGCAAAGATTAGCCAAGTCAATTCCCTCAGGTATTTGCAACTCTGTATAACCACATAGGAGAGGTTGGAGAAGCATATGTTGTGTAGAGGAGAAACCGTCTTACTTTTGTTGCATATCTTTATCTCAGAGATTCTGCTTTCAAAAATGATGATGAACCTACGAAGCTTTTCCATAGTTACCGGAATTGATATTCCAGATGATTCCAGATCCATTTCCGAGATCATTATAAATCGTGTACAACTCGTCAACCTATGAGAGCTCAAAAATTGCTCCAGATCTAGAGGAAGACGAAATCCTGTGATTAAAACTTGTAAATGTTCCAAGGTTTCCAACTCCTCCATTGTGCTGAGATCCCATGAAAAACCAGAAAAAGATAAGTTCAAGACTTTCAAATTATGGAGCCTTGATATCCCATTAATACCCGAAAGCTGAACTGTGTACTGCAAATCCAAGTGAATTAGTTTTTTCAACTCTTGTAGACCCTTAGGCAAATGATGTATACCAGTCCTTGACAAGTCAAGATATTGCAAAGAAACTAGTTGTGATATTCCCTCGGGCAATTCAGAGAGTTTTCCGTTTTGCGATAGATCCAAAACAACTAGCTTTGGCGTAGACTTGAAGAATTCACTCGATATATTTTCCAAAAAGTTTTTTTGCATGAGCAAAGTTTTGAGTTCAAGACATTCAGGACCGCCAGCGAGATGGTGAATCTCGTTATTCATCAATGACATCCTTTTCACGAGGCTCCAATTCTTAACCGTTGGGATATCACTTGACCCTACACCTGCATGCACAATGAAAGCTTCCTTCTCTGTTCCCAAATCAGATGCGATCCATAAAGCCATTTCACGAACAACATCATGCATACGCACGCAATCTCTGAAATCCTCTTCAACCTCCATCAGCAATGATGCACGGACAAGACTACCAATTATCTCGTAACCCTTGTTCTCAGCCCTTTCGATACCTTCACTTCCATCTATAATTCCTTCGCCTATCCAGTAGTCTATCAATTTTTCTTTAGGGATTTCATAATCTTCTGGAAATAAAGAGCAATATAGCAAACACGATCTGACACGGTCCTCCTTGATATTATCGTAGCTATACTTCAAAAGCGGAAGGATCTGATCTTCCATGCCATAAAACTCGATTGCGTATGAATTCAAAACATTTATCGCGTTATGCCATTCTTGAACCTTTCGTTTGCTTGCTATGGCTTCGCCAATAACGTTAAGTGCTAGTGGTAGACTATGACACTTTTTAGCAACTAGAATTGCAAGCTCCAGTATGTTTGGATCACTTCTTAACATGATCTCTCCAACTTTCTTTTTGAACAAATCCAATACATCTTGAGGTGGCAAGCATTGGACTTCCATCTCAACATCTACTCCCATTCTCCCACACACTTCTTGAGAACGAGTGGTGAAAACTAGTTTACATCCGTTTTCTCTACTTGGGAAGGGGATTCCGATCCTAGATAGATCTACTTTGGCCCATATGTCATCTAAAAACAAAACAAATTTCTTCCTTCTTAGGACATTGTGTATGTCACATGCCTTTTGGTCTTCATCTTTTCGGTTCCAATCTTGGTCTGCTAGGCCTAGTTTCGTTGCAATCTCTCCTTGAATCTTTTGAATCTGAAGATCTTTAGATACCACAACCCAAATCACAATATTGAAAGCATTTTCTTTCTCGATAAATTTATTATTGATCTGCGTGAGAAGTGTAGTTTTGCCAACTCCACCCATACCATGCAAACCCATAGTACCCACTCCATCTTCCATGAGACGGTTCCATGCCATTTCAAGCATTGTTTGCCGACCGACTATTGTCGGTTGAATAGGCCTCTCTACCACTTCAGACGCTTGAGCTTTCTCAGCAACCACTTCAAAAACCCCATTAGATTTTAAATTCTCAACTTCCTTCAACATTAAGAAAACCCGTTTCCCATAACGGTAACTCAATTTTAAACTTTTGGAGCAAAACCCGCAAAGACAAAGCCTTTGTAGCTCTGTTGTTCTAGCATTGAACAAAGCATTGACTTGACTTTCAATGGTCTCAACTCTATCAAGCCATACCTGGACTTGGGCAAGCCTTCGTAGACCTTTCATCTCCTCTCTCTCCACCCTTCTTGACCAATCATCTCGACTTGCCTTCAGCTCTTCCATGGCTGTCTCCAAAGCTGTGAGATTCTCCTTGAGGTTGTGAATATAGCTCTCTTTGACACATAACCATTGCGTGACTTGATTCACAACTTGATCACATGACAACGACACAGAGAAACAACCACCCATCGTTGCACAGACACAGAGAAAGAGGAAATAATAATTGTTAGGAAAGAAGAGAAGCCTTGGGAAGAGGAATAAATTTTTCTAATAATTGCAGAGAGCATGAAGATAGACTTTCTTTCTCGTCCACAGGAAATAAGATGATTCTCCATTTCATAGCAAAAAAAAAAAAAAAGATGATTCTCCATCGACTAAGTCCAAATCACTGATTTTTCTTGGAAATTTTGCATAGAGCATGAAGCTTTTGCTTTATGGATGGGGCCATCTAAAGAATTATTGTATCTAATTGCTTCGTTCCCACAATTATAATATTATTCTTTTATCTAAAACTAGGTATATAATCCGCGCAACTCATTTTTAATAAATATTATTATTTTTAAGATTTATTTGTAATTTATATATATATCAATTCTAATTATGATTATAAATGTAGAATTACAAAATCAAAATTACATGGAAAGCACACGATTATTCAAAAGATGTTATAGAATTATTAAAGATGGTTATAAGTGAAAGTATATTGAACAAAAAATGACGATAAAAAAATACGATAAGTCGATACATTTTCTAAAATTGTTATGGTTAAAACTTATAATTCACAAGCACAAAAATAAAAAATAATTTGATTTTCCAAAATATTTGTATATTATTCGAAACATACATAATAAATACTATAGTTGATAAGTAAAAAGTTTCATAACTTAAAAATGCAAATATAAAATGTATATAAACAAATTCAACCATAATTATCGGCTGCTCAATTAAGAGGAAAAATTAAGTTTCACTACGTTTTTATTGACCAACCAATATACTAAAATATAATAAAATATATGCAATGATTCTGAAAATATAGACAAATAATCGAACCTCCTATTTTCGCGAGGTTATATATAAATTTTTATTATTAGTATTTCAAATTTTGTATTTATATTATATATTAATATGTTCTATTATGTCAATTTATTTTTGAGTAATATATGCTCAATTCAATTTTTATTAATTTCACCACAAATTTGATTTAGTTTTTAATCAAATGTAAAAGACAAATGAAGTTTATGACTTTCATCCCATGATATCTATTTAAAATTTATTTTTGGTGAATTCAATGTTAAACATAACTCTATTTATGTCAACTATAAAAATGTAAATAACATTTTTGAAAAAAATGACACATAAATTTTATATTTAACAGAAAATAACGCTATGTATTGAAATCAATGAGGTTCATACCAGACAAAATTTATATCTCAATGAGGTTCAACAATTACAACTAAAACAAACTGGAAGATGAAACAATACAAGAACACGATCAAAAAAAAAAATTAAAGTAAGAATATTTTACGAGAATATGACTACAAAAGATGTTAACCATGTTGATTATGCAAAAAATTGTCATTGTTGTTGACAAAATTTCAATTCTAATAACACACATACCAACTAAATATAATAGTCATGAATAAGCACCATATATAATAATAATTTAATGGATACTAATATAAAAATCAATTGAAATAACAACATAGGTCATTAAAACTGAATATGAGTTTACCGAGTTAGCATGCGAGAAAATAAGAAATCTGATGGGTAAAAATATTGAACGAATTTGATTAATTTACAAAAATATAAATATTTAATAAAATGATATTGGGAAAACATGAAAAAGTTATAATTATAATTTTTAATTACTATAAAATGCAAACGAAAATATGTCGAACCATGGATGACAAGTCGACAATAATGAATAAAATGGCATGGCAAATACTGATGGCGATAATATCTTGAAAAAAAAATCAATTATTCAGTAGAATGTATATGCAAATATATTTCAAACAAACACAAAAAATTAAGAGAAGCGTTGTTAGTGTAAGTAATGTTGAAAACGTAAACGAAAAGATGCAACTCTTTGTAGGAGAAATGGTTAAAAACGAAAATGTGTATAGCAAAAAAATACATAAAAGAGGTAACCCTACGTGTATAACTGAAAATTTTAATAGAAATTCACCTACGTGCCCAATGTAATATATCTTTCAGTGCCTTATGTCACTTCTCATTTTAGCCTAATAAACAGTTTTGTTAAATATGAATCTAAAAATAATAATGAAGGTCTTCATAATTTTTTTTGTCTTTTTATAGAGTTGAACATACATAAATATTAAAAGATGCAATTTTTATAAAATAAGCGATTATAAACGAAAATAAACCTAATGAATAATGAAATGACACAAACTCTAATAAAATTTGCTATTATTAATATATATTACCTTTATAAATATATAATTTTTTTTTCTTTTTTTAGAATTTTGGAGAGTATAGTTAATTGAATCTTACATGGAACAAGTTTGTCGAATTTCTAAAATGTAGAAAAATCAAAGATCATTTGCATCAGTGTTTTCAATAAGCAATCTGAATTTCATAATTTTCATGGATTTGTAACTTTGCAGTGAATTTATAATATGACAAAAGAAATTACACAATTAATTTGGTGCAACCCAATGTAAATTTTTTTCATTGCCTCATGTCACTCCTCATTTTAGTCTAATAAACAGTTTTGCTAAATATGTATCCAAAAAGAAATAATGAAGATCTTCAGAATTTTTTGTGTTTAAAAATATAAAAATATAAAAATATACAATTTTCATTAAATAAGCGGTTAAAAAAAGGTATATACTGAAAAATTAAAAGACACAAACTTTAATAACGGCTATGAAAAAGTTACAATGAAAAGACGCAACCACTAATGATATTTATTCTGTTTGATGAACCATAATAGGCATTTATGAAATTTGCTAATTATTAATATATAGTACCTTCATAATTTTTTAATTTTTGTTTTTTGTTTTTTTTAGAACTTTGGAGAGTAGAGTTAATTGAATCTTACTTGGAACATGTTTTTCAAATCCCTAAAGTGCATGAATATAAAAGATCGTTTTTATGATTAGTTTTTGCAAAATTCAATATGAATTTCATAATTTTAATGGATTCCTAAATTAACAATATGAAAAAAAGAATTACGCAATTGATTTGGTGAAGCCCAAAGTAATATTTTTTTTCATTGCTTCATGTCACTCCTCATTTTAGGTTAATAAACTTTTTTGCTAAACATGCATCTCAAAAAAAGAAAAAATGAAGATCCTCATAATTTTTGTGTCTTTTTATATAGTTGAAAGGACATGAATATTAAAAGATACAATTTTTCATAAAATTAGCGGTTATAAACGAAAAGACACCTAATGTATAATAAAAAGACACATACTTAAATAACAATTGTGATGAAAAGATGTAACCATAATAAACATTTATTGGATTAAAGTTTGGCTTCATAAAAAGACATAAATAACAATAATGAAAAGATGCAACTTATTCAAATGCAATTGGCATTTATTCAGATTGTTATTATTATTAGATTTACAAAACAGTTCTCTATTTTAGAGACAAGAATCGAGGTCTAGCTAGAACGTTTTGCCTAAGAAAAACATTACAACTTACAAGTGAGTTTTAATTATTGGGTCCGATTGGTAACAAAAAACGATACATAATTTTTAGCGGTAAGCTGGAGTGATAAGTGCTTATAAAATAGTTAAAACTAGGAGAAGGTCTGCGCGTTGCGCGGATTTGTGATAGTTTAAATGTTTTAATTTTATAATTTATTTCATAGTATTTGTTTGTAAAAGTTTGTCGGTAATTATTAATTTATAATTCGTGAATATCATGTAGTTTTTAAATTTTGTATTGAAAAATTGGTGGAATAATAATATCTATACTGGATGAGAATTTTTTTTATTCATCGTAAGCATATAAAATATCAAATTATTTATCTTCGACAATAAAGACATGTTATTTCGTAGTATAACCAATCTGAAATACATTTGTGGTGGAATTTGTGACTACAGATTAAAGTGTTATAGCACAATTGACATAATCTTTTTTTGTAGCTTGTGCTTGTGTTCTCTAAGTCTCCAATTATAAAATCAACATCTAGTCTTCTTGATGCATTTGGGTTGTAATCTTTAATTTCAAAAAATACTCTGAGGCGTTGTGTTTTATGTGGTCGACGTGATATTATAGATTTTTGAATAAA
>JAHZTW010000001.1:316190102-316227630 GCA_020283515.1 Alliaria petiolata | reverse complement strand
AACAACAACAACAAAAAGACATTAACTTGTTTAAGTTCGGTTTCGGTTTAAATTTGGTTTATGCGCGGAAACAAAAGTTAAAAGACATTCGTACTTGAGCAACCCCCATTTGATGAGTATATCGCTTTGGAATCCTTTGATCTTCAAGTGTTGCATAGAAAGATTTGATATCCTTCATCATATCTTCCTTAGATGGAAGCATAATCCGACCCGACAAAACACCCGCGATCCACTTGCTTTGCAGCTCAAACAATGGAAACGGTACAACCTGAAAGTCTTATAGATTGTTGGAATGTAACAAAAGGATAAAAGTTTAGGGAAACTGTTAAAATGACTTTTTAGAGATGTGTACCTTCCATGGTATCCCGATGAAGGAGAGCCACGGTGCTAACGCCGGAGGGAAGACGTCTTTGTACAATGGACCAACACGGTTATCATCTACAGTAACACTTCCTTTGGTTTCAAGAAACGGGAAGTGATACTTATACGGTTATACCTTCGAAATTTGAAAAGGAAAGAGCTTTTTTAAGGTTTACCACATTTTGAAAAGAATAACCTTAAAAACTCAAAGCGAAAGAACAAATGAATAATACCCAGTGCAATGCATAATAACGTCAACCAAAATCGTTTTCCCGTTCTGAAAAACCACAGAACCATCCTCATGAACACGTTCAATCTACAAAACCATAGTCCGTCATTTGGAACAAAAATTGTGTTCCCTTATCAATAATGAATTACGGTAAACTACTTAGAAGCTAAACCCACCATGGAATGCATCCACAAGTTACTGTAACCGGACTGTTTGATAAACGTATCAGCTGCATTTGACCTATACGCCACATGAACCTCTTTGGCAAATCCAGCAATGTCTCTACTTATATCAACAGCACTTGCAGAGTTCCCAATCAGCACAACAACCTAACCAAATTAAGCAAAACGTTATCTTTTACAGAACATTTCTGAAGAATCTGACAGTATTATTCTTTGGAATGAGTACCTGATCTTTAAAAGGTTCAGGAATACGATAGTTATGGCTATGCATCTCCTTCCCTGGCCAAGAATTTATCCCTAAAAGTTTCCAGAGAAAAAATCAAGCTTTAGTTCTATAAAGTTCTGTTTCCACATTCGATCTGAGACTGTAGAAACACGTAACACGCCAAGCTATTCAAGATCAAGATGTTGAAATCGCAAATTATGATGAATTGCAAAGACGAGAATCACAATCACACTTATCACTAAAGCTTATATTTCTCTGTTCCTATGAAGTTCTATTGAACCTCCAAGATGTTGAAATTCCAAGAGGAGAATCAAAGGGGAATCACCAGGAATTTCAGCTAGACGAGGCTCAATGTAATGTCCGTTACAGACAACAACAGCATCGTAAATCTCATCGCGACGAACTTTCTTCTCCTTCTCTGTAGATTCAATCCTCCATTTCCCGATTCCTGCTTCGCCGACGCTTTCAACCGCCGGAGCAACCCGATCAACCGCCGTCTCGAACCGTATCAACTCCTCGATCCCAAACTCCATAGCGAAATCATGCAGATACGCCAGAACTTCACCGTGACTCGGAAAACTCCTCGGATCTCTAGATTCCGAAACGCCGGATCGGATAGAGAACGGGAAGTCTCTGTATCCCATACACTCTCGGGGAAGGTTGGTTCGGAGAGAGCCATAGATACTCGAGTGAACAACGGGTCGGGTCGGGTCAACGCTAAAAGGATCCGGCTCGACATGATCGGTATAGATCCAGGTTCCTCCAACCTGATTCTGCCTCTCGAAAACAACCACAGAGTGACCTTCCCGTCGAAGCTCTCGCGCGGCCACTAAACCGGCGGCTCCAGCTCCGATAACTGCCACGTGGTGAGATTTAATTGGTGATAAGGAAGGTGTCATCGTGTTTACGAGATTCCTAAGAGACGGGAGAATATTTAAATTTTAGGCCCCGTGATAAAAAATATAAGGCCCACAAAATCATGAACCACAATTGTTCTTTTCAATACAAAATCCTCAGAAATAGTTTAAACGCGGCGTTTTTATAAAAGGAGGCTTCATATAATGGTCCTCATGTCATCACAAATTTCTAAAACCACCCCACTATTGTTGCTAATCTATCTAGTCCTTTATTCTTAGGAAAAATGATTATACATACTATATCGGATATTACATAGCTACAAATCATAAATATTGAAATTTAAGTCTAATTATACTAATAAATATTGAATGTAGAGTGACACTGCATAAAAAAGCAAAACATATGTTGCAAATTTGAAGTATTTTTTTGATTAAATATATCAATTATAGAGGGAAATTTTGAATTTTCAAAAATATTAACCAAACCCATTCCAAAGACTAAATTCACCGGTTTTGAATATAAAAAAATGCGGATTTGGTTATTGGATTGAATTTTTAATATTTGAATCCAGTTTGGTTTATATTTTTGAAAATTCAAATTTTAACCTCATAATTAATGTATTTAATCAGAAAATGTCTTAAATGTGGTTTGCAATATATTTTTTGTTTTTTTCGTGCATGTCACTATACGTTAAATATTTGTTGGTATAGCTAGGTTTACATTTCGATATTTAGAATGTGTAGACCTACAATATCTGATAATCTTAAGTAGCTAACAAAATAACCCCAATATTGTTTATCCACACATATCAAGTCCCTTATTTCTTACTAACATGCGACCTTCAACATTTAGGCGACATGACATTACAACACAATATACTGTAATTAAAACCAAAAAAAAAAAACCCACGCAATATACTGTACATTATTTCGCATGCATAAACCCACACACGCCCTCTTCTCCGCCGAAAAACAAAGTGTTTTTAAGAAGCTTGTTTATTCTCTTCTTTTTTATTATTATTACGATTCGATCAAAGAACTTGGATAGTAAGATGTGAATCTGACGAAATCTTCATATGCTTCTGCGATGAGGTGATCGTCGTCCCAATTATCCCTATATGTATTGGAATGGGCGTAGATTCTATTGTAACCGATGTAAAACATTTGCTCTCTCCATTTCTCTATCCGAGGATAGTCACATTGATCAGCAAGCCAATTATCGTATTCAAACTGTAAGAAACATAATATTCAAATTAATATGGCTCTCAATCGTATTCCATAAATGTCGCGATAGATGTCACGAAAAAAAAGAAAAAAAAAAAAGAGAGATTGGGTACGTACCTGAGAGTCGTTTGCCATAAGATGTGTGTATCTCTTGGGAATACCTAAGGCTTCAAGCTTCACGTAGAACATCTTAGTATCTTCCATCATCTCTTCTTGTGACGGGAGCGAAACCCAACCGGACAAAACCGCGGCGACCCACTTGCTTTGGAGTTCAAACATCGGAAAAGGAGTGATCTATAGAACATCAAACAAAAGAGAAAAAGAAATTAAACCAACCAATAAGCCCATTGACGTATAGAGTCTTCAACTTCATATGAATCTAACAACACTTTGTAAATCACTAACCTGCCATGGCAATCCGATGAATGAAAGTCCCGGAGAAAGCGCCGGCGGGAAAACATGTTTATATAACGGTCCAACACGGTTATCTTCAACGATAACTTCGCCTTTTGTGTCAAGAAACGGAAAGTAATATTTGTACCTAATTAATCATATGGAAAGTATCAGTATAATGTTTTCAACCCACATTCACTATACATATGTTTTAAATTTTGTTCCAATGTTTATCGAATAATCACCCGGTGCAGTGCATAATGGTATCAGCGTAAACCGTTTTTCCGTTTCGCAAAACCACCGAACCATCTGCTTGGACAGTTTCAATCTGCAATGCATGTAGCTAAGAATTAATCTTCTGGACCGAATTCTATTTAACCATGGTGTATGTTAAAACTTGCAGTGATTAAGATTCTTAATTAATAACATCGACAAATTGGATTATACTACTTGGATAAGGCTGATGGTTTGATTCTTACTGTAGAGTGAAGCCATAAATTGTCATAACCGGGAAGTTTCTCGTATGTTTCCGGTTTAGTCGATTTTGACGAGACATGGACTTCTTTTGCGACCTTTGCTATGTCTCTGCTTATATCAACTCCGCTCGCTGAGCTTCCGATCACCACGACCACCTATAAATTCGGATTTCATTTTAATTAGACATTGATTCTTGCAAGATCCTTAGATAAAGTTCACAAAAAAAAAAAGAAAAAAAAGATCATAAAGATTTAGATAGTGGATTAATGATCATGAGATCTTTATATTTTAATTTTTACCTGATCTTTAAATTGATCTGGAACTCGATAGTTGTGGCTGTGAAATTGCTTTCCTGGCCATGAATCTATGCCTGGAAAAAAAAAACACATAGTTGATTTTATTTTATTTTCAAAGGAGAGGATTCTTGAATTTATTACAAGCAAATCCTCTGTTTTTAACATAATAGAAGAAGACTGTTTTTTCATTACAGCAAAGCGAAGTAATAATTGATCTAGTACAAGGATTCATAAGGCTGATCAACTGTCATGAGCAGAGCAGAGGAAACGAAAAATTGAGTAAACAAAATTAGGAAAAAATTAGAAGAATAAATCAGAAAAAAAGACATTGTTACTTTTTTTTTTGTAATGAAAATCCATGTAACTGCATGTCCAATTCTAGAAAAGCTCCTCATAATCTACTACATTTTTTATGTATTTGCAGAAAAACGAGGACTCGATTTATAAAAAAGTTAAGAGAAATAATCTCATATTTTAATTATTCCGGTTTAAAGGTTTTTTAAGGAACAAATTATAATGAAAATAAGATTGATAAATGAGTTGATTAATCATTAACAGGGATTTGAGCATGACGAGGCTCTGTATAGTGACCGTTACAAACGACGACGGCGTCGTAAATCTCATCGGAGATACCATCGGAGTTTTTTGATTCAACTCTCCACTTCAGGCTATCATCCGCTGCCGGCTCAGCCCTCACAACCTCCGTCTCAAACCGAACCATCTCCTCGATCTCAAACTCCTTCGCAAAGTCTCTCAAGTAAGCAAGAACCTCACTATGACCCGGATGTCTCCTCCGGTCTCTAGACCCGTTTTCGGGGCGGGTCGAAAAAGGGAAGTCGGTGAAACCCATGCATTCTCGTGGGATGTTGGTGCGGAGAGAGCTGTAGAGGCTCGAGTGGATCACGGGTCGGGTTCGACGTTTGGTGTGTAAGCCCACACGCCTCCGATTTGGCTCCCACGTTCGAAAACGACGACGGAGTGGCCTTCGCGGCGAAGCTCTCGAGCCGCCACGAGTCCGGCTGCTCCAGCGCCGATGACCGCCACGTGGTGCGATGTGTTTAAACGTTTTACTGTTGGTGCCATAATTTAGGATATGTAGTAATGGAAAGTTTTGTGGATATATATTGATATATGATTATGTGATCTCTCTATAAAGTGTAATTATATAAGTAAGAAGGAAGAACACAAGTACTTGTCAACGATGACGTGTCATTTTCAATTGACTGTGTAAGCATTTTCCCACTTAATTTTATAATTATATAATACAAATTTAACCATCAAATTATAAAAAAATATTTTCACGAGACGGCAATGAATGGGACAGTCTCCAAAAGTGATCAAATGATATGAGACGCAGTCGCCAATTATGAAAAAAGAATCTCCACTGAAGTGAGCAACTCCACTTTGATCATGCATCTGCCCATGTCCAACGTCACATACACTAAATCGGACGGCTCAAATAGCACCATGGTTTGATAAAGTATTAACATATAATTTATTTGAAATAAAAGACAAAATCCTAAAGTTTTTTTTTTTATATAAAAAGGGCATTCAAAATCCTAAAGTTACGTACGTGGTTTTGCTTATTACTTTCCTGTGCTTTATCCTCTCAAAATCTTTGTCTTGTTGGTTTGAAAAAAGGAAGAAGTAAAAGACGCATTAATGTATCTTACAGTTCTTACTCCACTTTCGCCAATTTGGACTAAAAACAAAATTTAACTATAAACAAATGATTAAGTTAACTGTGGTGTAATCGATGATTAGTGAATTTGATGCTCACACTTTACAATTCCTTAAGTTATCTTGTAAAGGTTTTGAAAAGACCACGAGTTAGGCCATGTTCGTTTCTGTAGCTATATCTAGATGTTGTATTGAACGTTGTATCTCTATATTGCATTTAAATATTGTTTGTTTTTTATTCTGTTTTTTACATCCACATATTGCATCTAAAAGCTAATTTATTCGATCCTGGTTTTGAAACAACATCCAGATGCAACTAATTGAAAAAGACTAAAAGTACATCATTTTATTTGAAAAAAATTAATAACTATCATATTTACATAAATATATTTAAAATTACACTTGAAATTAAATAATTAATATATTTAAATAATTTTTTAATCTAAATTTTAGCAAAAAATTAAGAAAAAACGCAGTTTTATGGTTTTATGATTTTAATGGGAAAATACGGTTTTATGGTTTTGGCATGAAAATGCGGTTTTGTGATTTTAACAACAAAATGCGATTTTGCTGTTTTGGCGGAAAAACGTGATTATGGGATTTTAATGGAAAAATGAGATTTTAAGATTTTGGCAGGAAAACGTGATTTTGCGATTTTGGCGGAAAAACACGATTATGCGGAAAACGTGATTTTGCGATTTTTGCGTAAAACGCAATTTTATGGTTTTGCGTGAAAAAGTGATTTTGTTATTTTGGCGAAAAACATGATTTTGTGCTTTTGTAAGGAAAAGGCGATTTGCGGTTTTGGTAAAAAAACGTGATTTTGCAGTTTTGGCGGAAAAACGTAATTTGCAGTTTTGGCGGGAAAACGTAATTTTATGGTTTTTAAGTGATTTCACGATTTTGGCAAAAAAAACAATTTTATGGTTTTGCTCGAAAACGTGATTTTACGGTTTTGACAAAAAAACGTAATTTTTCAGTTTTGGCATAAAAACGTAATTTTGCAGTTTTGGCGGAAAACGTAATTTTATGGTTTTGCGGAAAAGCGTGATTTTGCGGTTTTGGCAGAAAAACTTGATTTTGCGGTATTGGCGAAAAATATGATTATGCGGGAAAACGTGATTTCTGATTTTGGCGGAAACGCAATTTTATGGTTTTGCTGGAAAACATGATTTTGCGATTACAACTGTTGACTTATTTTACAAGTGTCAACATATTTTACAACTATTCTTTTAATATACAATTGTTGACTTATTTTTACACGTGTTTTTGGTGAAAAACGTGATTTTGCAGTTTTGGCGGCTAAATGTAATTTTGCAGTTTTGGCAGGAAAACGTAATTTTATGGTTTTGTGGAAAAACACGATTTGACAATTTTGACGAAAACACAATTTTATGATTTTACGGGAAAACGTGATTTTATGGTTTTGGCCAAAAACGTGATTTTGCAATTTTGACGGAAAAACTTAATTTTGCAGTTTTGGCGGGAAACGTAATTTTATGGTTTTGCGGGGAAACGTGATTTTGCGATGTTGGTGGAAAACACAATTTTATGGTTTTGCGGAAAAATGTGATTTTGCGGTTTTGGCGGATAAACACGATTTTGCGGTTTTGGCAAAAAAATGTGACTTTGCAGTTTTGGCGGAAAAACGTAATTTTACAGTTTTAGCGGAAAAACGTAAATTTACGGTTTTGACGGGAAAACGCGATTTTACAGTTTTAGCGAAAGAACGCGATTTTGATGTTTTGGCAGGAAAACGTGATTTTACAGTTTTGGCGGAAAAACACTATTTTCGGATTTGACTGAAAAACACAATTTTGCAGTTTTGACTTTGATTTTACAGGTTTAGTCTTTTGATTTTTGAGATTCAAAATTTGCATTCAAACTCTATTTTTTTTAGCATCTCAAAAATTTAATTTTTTTAGATTTTGCATTCAGATGTAGCATCCAAATACTAATTTTAAAGTATTTAAACGAATAATATTTGAACATTTTCATTGAGATGTAGTATGTAGATGCAAAAACGAACAAAGTCTTAACGAAGAGCGTTTGTAAGGTACGGTTAAACTCTTCTTCTATAGTAAATTAGTCAATTGGATAACTCATGATTTCAATGAAAGAATCCAAAAGCTAAAGCCAAGAAAATAGCAGCCTGCCAGCCTTTGACAAACTGACCCCTAAACTATTTCATTTTCTTACATTTAACCACGCATTAACATCTAATACATTTTTTTTTGAATCTGTATTTTTACATTTTTTCTAACCTAAAATTCATTTAAAACAAATTTAATCACACATCTATTATTTTATACATGTTTGAAAATTACTTTGTATGTATATATACTCATCAAAACTAAAATCGTGACAAAGTAAAAAGTTAAGATTGATTCTTGATAAATTTAAATAGAACAAATTACAACCACTTTGCATAAAAATTCTCTTGAAACATTACAAAATCATGCATACATTTCAAGATTACTCTTAATTTCAATCGAACAAAGACAACAAACAACTTGGGATATTGTATACTGCAATTCAGCAGCAAGAGTTCGAAAAAGAAGAAAAAGAGGTGGTAAGGATGAGATCTATGCGACTTCTCCACACTCTTCTGATTGACCCGAAACCAGGGAGGGACGGGATATATTGAGTGTCGACTTTACGATACACAGAGGATGTAGGAAAGTTCGTGGCCAGCATGAAGGAAAACCCGCAAAGAAACCCAAGGATTCAAAGGGACAATGTCACGGCCTTTTTTGGCCAACCAAATAATCGGGCCGAATGTTTACTATTTTATTTTGTTATTTTCTTCTAATTCTTATTTGTTTTTGAGGATTTGGATAAGTAAAGGATGAAAGAATGTTCTATATGATTTCGGAGAATCTATAAGATATTTCCTAATGATTAATTCCCTTGACAAAAACATTAGAAATGGTCCAAGTACGATACGAAGCCTTATGTATCGTGGTTTGACACAAGGGTTTGAGTTTGAGTTTTGTTTTTGATCTAAATTCAGAACAATGAAACACTTGATATAAAAAAAGGTTTTGATTGAATGTAATTTTACATTCTTTTATATCTATTTATTTTCCCTTCCCCAGTTTTAACTATTTATTTTTCTTGTTAATTCGCTACTCCACTAATTTTCATTCTTTTGTTAATCAAACGTACACATAATGAAAAAAAAAATTACTTTGCAAACAAATATTTTATAATAAAAACATGTGATTTTAGAAGGGAAAAAAACAATTTCACATGTATATGCAACATCAATCAATGTTTGAAACCCTTACATATATTATTCAGCCATCTTATTAAAACCAGCATAATTTATTTTTATAATAAAACCCCCAAAAAGAAGTAGGCACCATTGTCGACTATCATCTTCCTGATTCGAGGTAATGAGAAGGAGGAAAACTAATCAACTTCTTCCTAGCAAAATCCTCGTACGCTTCTTCTGTGAGATCGTAATAGTTCCATTAGTCGCGGTAATTTTCAGGGTTAGTTAAAAGCCCCTCGTAACCACGGTTAACTTGTTGAGCTCTCCAACGTTCAACAGGCGGGCAACCACATTCTTCTGCGATCCAATCCAGGTAATTACTCTGCAAGAGATACGTACTAAGCTTTTTCAGAAAAGTCATTGACATGAAAATGCTCTTCTTGAGTAGATGTAATATGCTTTTGATTGTTTGTTTACAATACGTTTGAGTGTATATTAATTTTTGCCCCAAATTAATCCACAACCTTAAACATTTAAACAATAGTATAATTCGTACTACTCTTTAGAGTAAAAAAAATTCAGCTAAAAGT
This sequence comes from Alliaria petiolata, assembly GCA_020283515.1. Taxonomy (NCBI): domain Eukaryota; kingdom Viridiplantae; phylum Streptophyta; class Magnoliopsida; order Brassicales; family Brassicaceae; genus Alliaria; species Alliaria petiolata. The sequence goes on along the minus strand of JAHZTW010000001.1, from coordinate 316,217,899 downwards.
ATAATTCTTCTAGGTTACTCTAGTTTTCCACCAATCAAAAAGATATCAGTGAACTTTTCCCCCTCTCATTTAAGAGAAAAATAGATAGGAAATGGAAAACACTAGAAGGGAAATATTCACTCTAACTTGGAAAATATATTTATTTTTCCTTTCCTCATTTTACTATTTATTTTCTTGTTTTGTTACTCCACTAATTTATCAGTCAACCCCAAAGTTCTTTAGTTAATCAAACGTACACATAATGAAATTCTTTTTTACTTTGCAAACAAATATTTTATAATAAAAACATATTCGTCAATTTAGGAAAACGAGCGAGCTTTACCTGAATTTTACCCAATTTATGTGTATATCTCTTGGGAAAACCTAACGCTTCAAGCGTCGCATACGACGCAATAACATCTTCCATCATCTTTTCTGGTGAGGGAAGTGTAACCCTTCCAGACAAAACTGCAGTCACCCATTTGCTTTGGATTTCAAACATAACAAATTGTAGACCCTAATAAATAAAAAAATCAAAATATCAAAAACAAAGTGAAACTTGGATTCAAAATCATCCCAAAGAAAGAAATTTCGATTGAGACTAACCATTCCTGGTAAACCAACAAAAGAAAGTCCGGGGGCAAGAGCGGGTGGGAAGATATGCTTGTATAAAGGATCAACGCGATTATCATCGATGCTCATGTAGCCATTGGTTTCAAGAAACGGAAAGTAATACTTGTACCTTGACACATAAACCAAAAAGATATAAAATTTTCACACATTTTACATATGAAATCTCGATATATGCGAGCATAAAAAAATACCAAAAACATTGAACGTACCCGGTGCAATACACGATGGTATCAACATATATCACCTTCCCGTTTTTAAAAACAATCGATCCATCCTCACATGCAGTCTCTATCTACGACATATCAAAGAGGAAAACATAAAACTTATGAAATCCAAATCATAGTTTTATAAATTAAGGTTGTTAGTTTTACCTCAGAATGAATCCATAGATTGCTGTTGGGCGCGGGAAGCTTCTCATACGTATCGGGTTCCCTCGCTCTAGACGCGATGTGGACTTCTTTCGCGACCTTAGCTATATCTCTACTAATATCGGTACCGCTCGCAAAGTTTCCGATCACCACCACCACCTTCCAAAATATCAACACAAAAATGCATATCTTAAATGAATTCTAGAGAATTTTCCCGGACATTTTAACAAAAAAAAACTTGTTAGGTGGATGATTTTGTAGATAAGTACTTGTTTGCAGTATGACTGTATGAGTATATATGTAATAATAGTCATAAGAAAAATTACATAGCCAGGCCCCTTTCAAAAAAAAAAAAAATTACATAGCCATAAGAATATATATATTATTCTGTTTTTCATAAGATCATTATATTTTATTCTATCCGTAATAAGCATCGTGTAATTCTCTGTCGGTCTCTTTTGTTGTTGTATTACTAATTATATTAGTGTATCACTATTATTAATTTTCCTGTTTCAAAGCAATACAATACGAAAGGTGTTATAAAGAAAGAAAAAAAGAAAGAACAGTTGTTAAAAAAAAAAATACTGCCTGGAAAAGGAGTGAATTTAAATATGAGGCTAGAATAAGTCAGTAACAAGAAAGTTATTCTGTTTCAAAGCGATACAATTCGAAAGCATATCATCATTGATTCTTCCTTTGTTCACAACAAGTTAATTACTACCGTCCATATTTTATTTATTCTCACTAACTAATTGTTTTTTAGAGCACCTTCATCAAGCCTCATATTTTAGAAACTCTCATCTTCATCTTTTTTAGAGCACCTTCATCTTTTTTTAGTAACAAGAAAGTTATTCTCACATTGTTTCTTAGAGTATTTTTCATTAAAGGTCTCTTAAAAAAATAAAAATAAAATAATAATAATAATAATAATAAAATATTATTATTTGTTGCTCTTCATTATTATATAATTTTTAAAAGATTATGTGAGAAACACTCACTGAAGGTGCTTTTAAATATTTAGAGTGGGATACCCTACAGTAATAAAGGCCTTTTTTCTTAATCATTTCCAAAAATATTCAAAAAAAAAAAACAACAATGAGAAGAAATGTAAAGATTTAAGGGGTCATATATTTTGAGATTACCTCATTTTTGAATGGACCAGGAACTCTGTAGTTGTGGCTATGGATCTGCTTTCCTGGCCATGATTTTATCCCTAAATATACATATTTTGTATAGTTAGATATTTTTGGATTGAATGTCTTTTCAGACTATCGAGAGAATGCACAAGTTGATCATTAAAATTTTCAGTATTGATTTGATGTCGACAATTGTAATCTAAACGCATTTAGAAACTAATCTCTACCAATTACCAGGAATACAAGAAACATTAGGCTCTGTATAGTGGCCACTGCAAACGACGACGGCGTCAAATATCTCATCGTCGGAGAAACCGCCGGAATTTTTGGATAGAACCCTCCATTTACCATTAACCGGCTCAGCCCGAACCACCTCCGTCTCGAACCGGACCGTCTCCTCTATTTTAAACTCTCTAGCAAAGTCTTGAAGATACGCAAGAACTTCCTTGTGGCTCGGATACCTTCTCGGGTCTCTTGACACGTCATCGAGACGAGCCACGAACGGATAGTCCGTGAAACCCATACACTCTCTCGGGATGTTGGTTCGGAGAGACTCGTAGACGCTCGAGTGGACTATGGGTCGGGCCGGGTCGAGACCAAGCGGGTCGGATTCGGCTTTAGGTGAGTAAATCCAGAGACCTCCCACTTGTTTCTCCCGTTCGAAGACAACGACGGTGTTACCTTCGTGATGGAGCTCTCTTGCCGCAATTAAACCAGATGCTCCGGCTCCGATCACCGCCACGTGTTTCGAACTGATTGGGTTTTGAGCTGGTGCCATCTGTCAATTTTTTCAAAGTTTTTTTTCTCTCCTCTCCGGCTAGGGGCAAAGGGTTTTTATATAGGAAGTTAGGAACTAAAACAAACTTTTTATGTTTTGTTATATAAAAAGACTTTTGACATATATATACTCTCTCAGTCACAAACAGTATCATGTTAAATTTTTATTTTTATTTTATAAATAGTGTTATTTTGTATTTTCAATGCAAAATTTTAAACCAAAATTCAGTTTTAATTTTGTTATATTAATTTTTTTAATTAGAAATAAAAATTTGTTTACTGTATTAGTAAAAGAAATTTTTTAAATAATTTTTTTAATATGTATGAAAAAAGTAAATTAACACTCTTTTGTGAAATAGATTTAGTTGTATTGGACGTTATAAATGAAAATTAATAAATTTTGTAAATTTTTTTGAGCAACGTGCCAAATCCATACTTGTTTTGCAGTTAATTAATATGATAAAAAGTAAAAGAAAAAAAAACATGTGTCATATGTTTGTATCATATTTCACAATGTTGTTAAAGTTTTTGACATGGAAAAAACCTAATTTTGATTTTCGGGTGGTCTCAGAGATCAAACAAATGGGTAATTAAAGGCTCAGAATTTGCAAGCTTTAATTATAAAAAAATAATAATAATAAAATAAGTAAACAGAGCCTAATTTTGAATATGACAAAAAAAAGTATAGTAAATCCTTGGAAAATAAGAAAACCATACAATGATGCTTTATCGTTCACAAGAGAAAGAAACGGTGATGTTTTGTCGGTGTCAAGATGACCATCCATTACTATCTATCAATGCACCTTCATCATCACTATTTTGTTTTGGTGTTTTGACCATCCATCTTTGAACTGTTTAATTCTTCACTTTTTTTGGTTAAGAATATAATAGATAGGTGAATTGGAGTCTCAATCCGGATCATAGAGGGGGAAAATTGGTGTGTAAAAGAGAACATCATTTACTCCAATTCATAGACCACCATAAGCAGTTGGTTATTTCACTAATATTTAAACTAACCGCACTTAGACACTAGATATTGGGTAAATTTATTTTTATCTAGAAATGAAAACACAGATATTTTTATCTAGATATTGGGTTAGGTACGATTGGTTTATGTGTTTTCTGTGTGTGTATATTGATCGGCTATAGATCAGCTAGTCTTTATATTTACATATTCTGACACGTGAACAACACATTCACCAGTTTAGCTACCCACCTAATCATGCATATGGTGGTCACAAATAAACCTGTCACCGTCTACTATTACCTGGCAATATCTATATTGAGAATTATGGGTCTTTATATCTTTGACTCATAATTGTTTTCTTTTCTTCAACTTTAACCTCCATATAACATGACCAAAAAAAAAACCTCCATATAACATTAGAATTTAGAAGAATTACATCTCTTTCTCCTTCTTTTAGGAGAGTCCATGTCAATCTACAGCCTAAACAGAAATATTAGAAAAATATTACCAATAATTAAAACTATTTCTAATCATATTCTATTTTTCACTCCACACGCCATTATACAGTAAAATATTTTTTAACCTCATTCCATTTTTCATTCAAAAATGAAGGGATGAAAAATGTCAAAATGAATATAGCATTGGAATAAGAATCTCAGATCCAAAGTTGTCAATTCATCTAGTTTTGCTTTCATTGGAATCGATACACAATCAAGGGCGGACCCACATATAAAAAGGAAAGTCATCTGATCTATGATTAATATTAAATATTAAAAATTTAAGTTGACACAATAAAAGAATAGTAGAACAGTTGGTATAATTTTCTATGTTTGAATCCTACATCTAAGTTCAAATATCTCTCAATACATTCATAATAGAATTTTTGTTTTATTTTATAGCAATAATATAATTAAATAATATTTATATTAATTTATGACTTTGGTAAAAATAAATTCTGGAACACAATGTGTGGTTGTGGCTAAAACCATCCGACTTGAGATATAATGACAAGCTAGATTACATGGAAACTACATACATTTGTTTTTTTGCTTTAGTATCGATTTCAAATCGGAATTTTTTAGAAGTGTCGTGAAAGTGCGATTGGAAACATTGATTCTAGTTTTGAAAATGTTATGGTTTTCATAATTTTAATTTTGGAAGCATAGTAAAATAAATAGTTTGAAAAATATAATTTTGGTATTTTTTTTTTTTTTTTTGTATTTTCTTAAACGTATCTATTTTCTAATTTTTTTTTAGTCACTTTTGCATTCCAAAACGTTTCATTTTTCATATACACATTTCCGTTTCCATGTATGTGAAAATAACAATTAACGAACGCATTATATATTAGTCATAATTAAAGAAATTACATAATTTGACCCTAGTGACCGTTTATAATGTAATTTTTTTTTCTTTTACATTTATTATTCCGTAATTAATTTTTAGAAAAATCGTTATAATTTTTTGAAGAAGTGGATGGATGAATTTGATTTTAAAATATATTGTATCAATATGTTTCAAAATAAATAAATAAATAAAAATCAATGAAAGAAAATTTTAAGATAAAAATAAACACATTTACTACACATGTAGTAATGTTAAAACGAGAGGTGTGACCTTTTTAGACCCTATTTAATTTTAAGCCCGTTTAAATCCGTTTAATTTTAGGTACATGTAAGGTACAAAAAATTGTTAGGTGGTAGCTAAACGCTCGATAAAAGCATAGCGTCTAGGCGAATAAATCGGGGTTTAAGCGGAGCCTAAGCGTTAACAATATTTTTATATTTTTAAATATATATGAAAATTTAGCATAGTTAAAATCATCAAAGTATTTGTTTTTCTCATAGATTTTATTTAAAAATAAATTTTCTTGTGTTTTATATATAAACCATAAGAAATGCTTCATTTTTTTGAAAAAAAAAAACATCTTACTTTTAACCACGGTTTATGTTCATTTTGTTTTTGTTTTCTCTTATTTAAATGAAATTGTATTAGAAAACTAAAGAAATAGTTAAAAATTTAAGTAAATATTAAACCAAAAATTAAACGATTAGACTGATTTGAAGCAATTTGGCCGAAACAAACCGTTTAAACCGAGATACCGATTTGTTTCGCCGATTTTACTAAAATAATTTTGGTTGTGTATATATGGACGCCTAGCCAGAAACCTAGGCGTTGCCTAGACCAATTTTTTGAACATTGGTCGTACATGTTGTACCTTATCTCATCATGTTGAATCTCCATGAATCCTGAGGAACATTTTGATATCATTGGTTGCTTTTTCCATTTGCAAAATTAATCAAGAAAAGGTAATGATCACGGGGTAGTTCAGGCCCAATATAACTTGGGTCTAGTATTAATATATTTATGGGGCGTTGGCCTCTCTTTGTGACTACCCAATTACTAATGTCCACTAATATATTTTTGGGGGCCGTCATGATGCTATAGTGCTATAAAAAATTGGATATGTACCCATTGGGTTTTTACTTTTGACGACTTCAATAAAAAAAAAAGGTATAATCGTTCACCACTTCACGTAACTAAACAAATCATATACGTACGTATATGATAAAACTTGAAGAAGGTTTGAAATGTATGTACGTTACGTATATGACGAAACTTGAAGAAGATTCTCCGAGATAATTTGGGCACACATATCACCACAAATAGAGGAGAAGGTTTGAAATGTATGTTCTCTTATAAAAGGAGAAGAAGAGGAGAAGAGAGGAACATTCAACTTTGGATTCATAAGCTCGTAATTCTTTACACTTAATCCACTTTGTATTAATTTCATTCGAGTGATCAATAAAATCCCTATTGTTATTTCATATTTATGTCGAAACAATTGGCTTTTGTTACACGAAAATCTTGTCCGATTTCTAACCTCAAACCGAAACCGTATTGCGACTTCCGCATCCACAAGTGTTTGTGTTAGGAACGTGGGTAGCCTTGTTGGACATGGCCCATCAAGTTTCAGAGTCCAAAAGTTAAATATTTTCTTTTATATTTTATTTAATAAAGCCGAAAATGCTTTTTCACTAGCGATTAACAACATGTGGTCAACATCTAATTTAACCAGAATCATTATAAGAAATGGAATTAAAAATCTACGGATCTACAACCTAAAATTTATTTGTTTTCAAAGAAAGAGAAAGTATTTATTTGACCCCAAAAAAAAAGAACATAAATAACAGAAGATTATTGCTAATGTGCCCCTGCTAATCCATAACCGGCACTAATCCTCTTTTTTCTCTCTCTAAGAAAAGGAAGAGAGAGTCTCTTCTTTCTCGCTCCTCATGGTAAGATTTTCTTCTACAATTCCTATAACCTATACATATACAGAAGACCTTACACATGTATCTATTGATGGAATCTCTGACCATGAAACTCTTGTCTTATTGAGATTGCTTCTTTTATTTGGCATGTCTCATAGATCTGTTGGTCAATCTAATCATTGAAAGCTTCACAACCTTCTTCTCTGGGTAATAATTTCTCTTTCTTCTATTAAAAAGTACTCCTTTGTTTATAGTATTTCACATATGTTATCCAAAATCTTATACAATGAAGATATTGCTTTTCCTCATTGTGTATATATGCTCTTTCGTGGGGAAATTGTGGTAAATTATCAATGAAATCTCTGGTATAATTATTACTTATAATCGAGATTTAATATCAAAATTGTTTTTCTTTCTCAGTGTCACAAAATTCGCATGTTTAGAATATAGATCATAATTTTTTGAACAAAAAAAAGAAAAGAATATAGATAATAATTAACAACATAAATCTCTCTCTCTGTGAATGGTGAGTATAAGTTTGTTAATTATTTTCTTCATGAAATGATGTATATTAGGAAGGTTTAGCAGAGGTTTTTGGATTCAAAACCCTTTAAAAGTCATGTTTTATTGAGTTTTAATACATGATTGATGGGTTTGATTCTTTTAAAGATGATCAGAAAAAAAAATATTGTCTTCTCCAAATTTGGTACTTGATTTGAATTCTGGACATTGGCTCTGTTCAACAACATTCTGTCATTTATATTTGTCATGTTAGTATTTGAAGTTATGCATCCATAGATGATGATGTTTATACATTTTAGTAGCTAACTTTTTTTTATTTTGTTAATGAATTAATTTGGAATCTGCAAGGGCTCAATTCTCGGGTTTTAAGCATGATTCTCTGTTGTTCGTATTTGTGGCAATGTAGATATAAAGTAGAGAGGCAAGAAAAAGTGTTAGCTTACTTTAGAATGTCACAATTCTTAATTATCGTAATGATTTAGTTGATGATGTTTTGTTTATGGACTTCATCGTTGATTACATTTGATAGGGACGGGCCGTGAAGTAAATAAGACAAGAAGTGTCGTGATGTATTTCCACGGGTTGTCCAATAAACGTTTTGAATCATATGAAGAAAGTTCTAAGCAGAATCAAATCACAATGGTCACTCTCTTCGGGCAGCAGGTATAGATTCCACAACTTTATTTCGCTTTGCGTTTCATTTATAAACTCATATATCCTTATCATGTTCTTAAGAAAAATAACAAAATATACAAGTTCGTCAAATGTAATTTCAGGTGTATTCCGCAAAAGGCTCTCAAGATACAATAGACTTGAGATTTCCCTCGAGGATTGAAGCATCCGACACAAATTGGTTTGGCAATATAAGTGAGAAAGTGATTATCTCAGGTGGTTTAGGTTTGCTCGATCTTAACCAAACCCCCGTTAATGAGCCGGTTTCCGATCATCATCAATGCTTCTTCCAAGATTTGAACTTTCCTTACACTCACGAGAAGGAAATGAGCAGCAAGAAGAGCGGTTTAGATGATGCATATGGAAAGGACAGTACAGCATCTCCAGCTTCATGCTGCACCGCGGAACGAGAAGATTCGTCTGAAGTAATTCAAATGGCAGCTGAATGTTTACTCCACATCTCAGCGTTTTCACTCGGTCAAAGTCAGGACTTTCTATTCAAGCCTGGATCAAGACCTAACAGCTCATCTCAAGATCAAGAATTTTTAGATAAACCCGAGATGGGTAACGAAGAACCGGGTTGTTCTTGCGATTCATTTGAGCTTCACACTTTAGGAATTAGCGAAACCAGCCCTGAAGATGTCTGTTGCGTGTCATCAAAGGGCAAAGATGAATTTAGTAACAAGAAAGAGGTTGGAGTCAAGCTGAGAAGAGGGAGGAGAATGAAGAACTTCCAAAAGGAGATACTCCCGGAACTTTTATCGCTCTCTAGACACGAGATCCGCGAAGATATAAACATATTGGAGACGGTTTTGAGATCTAGAGAATACAAGAAGATGCAAGGGAAGACTAGAGATGGAAAATGCAAACCAAATCCTAGAAACAACAAAGGTTCGAGTCAAGGGTATTTAGGTAGAAGAAGGAGATAAACCGAACGACGAAATTCGAGGTTTTGTAGACATTCCTCTAGCTGAATTGATTTTGCTTTAACACATAGCGGTTTCGAGTTACAGCTTACGATCACTGATTGAAGTTAGATGAGAAACTAGGAACCTTTTGAGTGTATGTTCTTGAAATTCTTATTTGAACTTGTGTATACTTTGCCAAAGATTAGTTGGTTATTTTAAAACAAGAGACTCGTTATATAACTTAGAGCCGATTCCATAAATCAGTTGATGGGCCCAATGGGCCTGTTAGATTAGGCCTCTCGTCTTTCTTCTTTGTTACTTCTAATATTCTCCCTGTGCCTCCAATGAACTTTCATGATTTCATTTTCAATTTTTACTCTTTTTCTCTTCTTTTATTTTTCACTTTATATCTTTTACAAATGCTCTTTAAACGGAATCGCTTTACACTGATTATTCTTTCTTTTGAAAATGCTCTCAGTCAAAATTTTGAAAACATGTTTATTTTTATATCAACAAAAATTACAAAATTTGAATTTTTCCAATTATAGTTTTTACTTTAAGGAAGGTAGCTGTGATAGTAACGTATAGGGATTTTTAGTGTATCAGAGGTTTATATAGATGTAAAGAATTGAATGTACGAATCAAAGCCCAACTGTATAAAAATATAACAATTGACTCCATAATAAAATTTATTTCTGACATTGTAAATGCCAACGCACCAAAATATTCAGTATTTACTCCAGCATTAATTAAGAAATCGATTACCCGTGGGGAAAATAGAAGAGATCTAGTTACCATTATTTTTGACGAAATTACCATTTGTTTTTGTCAACAAAATTAATTACCATTTATCAACACAATTTTCAACCATTACATCGGAAAACAAAAATTCCCAAAACATATAGGGGAAAATTGCGTTGATAAATGAAATTACAATGTCAAAAGTTAGAAAATAAAAATAAAATAAAATAGGGTTTTTTTTTTACAGCCGGTAGATTATGAGAAAACAAGGCAATACTGCACGTGTATCGAACACGAGCAACTCGCCGTCGTCACCACTCACTGAGTCAAACCGAGATCGAACGTCCGAGTCAACCGAGTCGTACCGTAACTCGTTTTGCTTCGAGACCCGACCCGCTATAACCCGGCAAACCAACATTGCCTTCCTCCCTTTTCCTCCGCCGGCTTTATCGTGCGCCGTGCAACTCCCGGCGAACGTATATATCGACGCGCCGCCGTCTTTTCCTCCGAGAATTCCCCACGCCCCGCCGCCGTAGCTCGGCCCCAGACAATAAAACCTCATCGTCTCGTTTCCGTCGGCGACCGAACGCGCGTTCTCCTCACGCGCTTTCCCCACGCTCCTAATCTTCACGGCTTCTCGATACTCCTCGAACCGGGACAAAGTCTTTGACCCGTTTTGCACTTTGAAGATCATATCGATCCGACCCGAAAACGGTTTCGGGCCCCAGCTCGTCTGGAAAATAATCTCCACCACATTCCGCGACTGATGCCCTTCCGCAAGCTCCGTCAGTGTCGGCAAAAACGGGTCACGAACCCGGGTCGCGGAATCGCCGGATAATCGAATACGGGTCGAATGAGTTCGAACCGGCTCGGGTTCTCGTTTCTCCGGTTTAGGATTGGGTTTTTTCGGTTTCGGTTTGTGTTTTTTGGTTTCGATCACGTCTTTTAGACTCTGTGTGCTTCTCCTGCAGCTGTAACTTGACATTAGATGTTTCGGATTCGGATTCGAATTCGGGTTTGGACTTTTAATCGGATTGTAAACATCATCGAAAGCTTTCGACTTGCACTGTAACGATTTGACCCACACACTCGCCATAACTAAGATCCGGGCCCGAAGCTCTCTATTTGCCTCTCTCTCCTCTCTCTCTAAGAAAACTTTGAAGCAGAAAAGGAAAGCAACATGGCGCGATGATGATGATGATGAATATTAAAAGGAGGTCGGAACTTGATAGTTTAAAATACGATATTACCCTTCATTTGGAAAGGAAAATTTCACCTTCTAAGGTGGGTAATTTTGTCTTTTTGATATTGCTTGTTTTTTCTTATCCCCTTGTTGTATCAAAAATGGTAAAAACAAAATTATTTTCTAAAAACTAAGTTCTGGTTTTTTGATCTTATGTAAAATAATAGGAAAAAACAAAAATGTAACGAAAAATTGACTGCAGGATTATATTGTTTTTAATTTGGTACAGTCTTGTGATTTCCCCCCCCCCCCCCAACCTTGTGTTATTACTTAGCTGTGTATCAAAAATGGAATAAAACAATTTTATTTTTATAAGATCAGAAATTTTGCTTTTGATTTTATGTAAGATCATATAAAAAGAACAAGACGGAAATAAATGTAAGGAAAAATTTGACAGTGGGGTTTTGTTGTTTTTTTTTATTTTGGTACAGTCTTGTGATTCCTGTCCTTTTTATCATAAATGGATCACACAAAAAAATACAATAACATTTTTAAAAAATTACGTCAAGTTTGTAACTTCTATTTGTTTTTATCTCATCAATAGAATTTTCACATGTAATGTCTATTCAAGTCAATTATGGTATCTGGATCTTCTAGTCGATGACAAAACATATTTCGAAATCAATGTGGATTTCAACGCTATCATACCAAATATATTCAATAAATATTTAGATTTTCGACAAATTAAATTATAGTTACCCTTTTTTTTTCCTTTTTTATTAACAGCTATCCGGTTACTGCCATCTCAAAACCGTACGTAGGGTTTTTTTTTCTTTATTTTGGCCAAGAAACCGAAGTTATAATAGCCAAGCGCCTTTGGTAAAATATTTTGAGGCAAGTCCTATTAAAAGTAAGGGAAAAGTAAATGATACAAATTTGCAGTTTTACACTTTTACTCGTCATAATTTACACCGTGAGCATAATTCGTTGTCGTCTTTGACTCAATCATTGATCAATGGTACCTTGTTTGAATTTAAACGCCAAAATCTACCACGTAATTTTGATCAAACACCTTGAATAATCTCGCATAAAATCCATGTTCACGGGTTCAGAAGTTAACATATATTATAACTCCTAAATCAAACCAAGTAAGACTCTAGATATATACAGTATAAATATAATATATAAATGATTTTTTTGACAGCATAATATAGAAATAGAGATATACTAGGATATGCGTATCTTAATCACTTGTCATGCTACTATTATAAAACTATATTGTTAGCTTTTAAAATTAGGGTTCTATCGTGGTTATGGAATCTTTTGGAATTTAGAGATTTACAAAAACAAAATGGAAGAATAGAAGAATAGAAAGAGAATGGAAGCTGCCAACGACGGACTAATAAAACAAATCGCACTGAAAATTTTGAAATTCTCACATAATGACACCCATTTTCTTCTCTTTGTCGTCTCTCTCTCTTTTCTCTTCTTCTTTAATTGTTATAATAATCTACCCTAATCATAATAAATTAACCTAGTCTAACCTAAGTAAGCATTTGATTAATCAGCGGTAAATGCTTATACCGGTAGAGCAGCCATATGAAACAATAGCCTATATATATAGCCCCCAAATCTTTACTGCACCAACACGTATATCTTAAATCTCAACATTTGTTTTTAATTATAACAAAAATAATATTATTTTTTTACTATAACTATTATATATATATATATATATAGGTCACACAAGTTTTTTTAAATTTTGTTTGTTTCAGGTCTCCTAAATATCAGGGGCCCTACATCCTTGTTGGTTCTATACTTCTATGAATTCTATGAATAGTTCACATTTTTTTTGTCAATTCATTGTGCCTTCTACAATACTAAAATCTTATAGCATATTTCCTCTATCTTAACATAAGCTTTATGTTGTTTTCAAAACTGTCATTTCCATATTTTTAAATGCAAATTCCTTTTGAGAAATTTTTAATCTTATTCTTTCGAATAAAGCTTATTAATTAGAAAGAGAAAACAGTTTTAGTAAAAATGATAAAAAAATGTATCATAGACAAGTTAGACACTTTTTATATGTGAGAAAAACTTAGAACGATACTTTTATAAAACATAAAATTATACCTTAACTGGTTTTGAGGTTGTTACTAGTCGTTTTTCATTTTCTATTTGGCTCAACTGCTCATTTTATATGTATATAAACGTAAGACATATTTTAGATAGAATATTTAAAAATTCATTTACTAATTTCCGTAGTTATTAATTATATTTTTTGTTAAATTCTAGACTAACCATATGACTCACATGCTAAGTACGGATATGCATATATTATGAATTGGTTTTCATAAATATATATAACTACTAGTATATATTTGAATCTCATCATCAATGAAGCCAGAGCTATACCAGCTTAACCTGGTTGGATATATATATATAATCATTTGAAAAAGGAGGAAAATGAAGAATTAAATTATTAAACTGTTTTATAAGAAAATGTGTATGTCGAACAGAACAGATCACATATGCTGATATGCATTAGAAACGGTATATACTATACTCCAATTTTTATGGTGAAAATAATTTTTTTTTCTATAATGAGGAAACTTTTGGGAGAGTGGGTCGTGTAGTAACATGAGGAGGCCACAACGTTGAAATATGTAAACACATAATTAAAGCAATTCTATTAAACAATACTACAATAAAGCAATACAAAATAATAAAATAATGCATACTCCCATTCCGCACGTAATCATAAATGGTTTGAATTCATGTCCATGCTTCTTAACTCAAGGTATTTAAATTCTAAACATTAACTTGATATCCTTAATTTTACCAAATCTATTCAAAACGACCCTCACTATTTACTTTGGAATCTATTTTACCAAATTTCAGATTAATTATTCCAAAACGTATTATGATGTATATAGTACAGAAATCCATATATATATATTATATATATATACCAAAAAAATAATTAGTGATTCAGTATAAATTACAAGGAGAAAAACCATCTCTTAGATAAGTTTAAAGAGATATTTCCTGTACTCCATACAAAAAATAACGCTTCTTAGATTACTCATTATTTCTTTTTGATAAAAGATTACGTCATTAACTAAATTATATATATATCGTGACGTATTTTTTTATGTTCAAACATTTGTTTTCATTCAATTTCAACCTTTCGAACTAAAAGGAACTAGGGCGGATACCATAGTACAACAATACAAATTATAAGTAGAAAGTGGGCATTACAAATACACTAAACCCAATTTGGACTAAGCTGAGAGTTTCAAAAGTTTATGATTTCGTCGTTGCTTGGAAAAGCTCAGTGACTATTTTGTGCAAGCTAAACAGTCCCTGGGGATTAGTTTGCCATTCTCAGTTACATATTCAAATTGCATGAATAGTAATAATATATATTATAAAGTGTGTAATGATTATAAGATCCACAATAAAGAAATCAAATACGGATGGAGTTTGGAATTGAAATAAAAAGGTGAGCCAAGGAGGAAGTTTGGTTGGGAAGAAACTAGGGTTTTGTGAAAGATGTATGTTTGTAATTGTAATGTTTTATTTTCGACAGCCTTTTTACTTCACGCTTTGCACTAAGAATCTTCTTGGTCTCCTCCGGGAACGGTGTTCAAATTTTAACCTTCTTTTCAGTTTATTTTTTATCCTCAATAACTAGTTTAATATTACGAATATAAACCGGGTGAACCAAATCCAAAAGAGCCAAATCATCTCAATCAAAGTTGAAATGTGAAACCACTATAGTTAGGAGTGGCAGAAATTCTTTAACAAAAAAAAAAAGGAGTGGCAGAAATCCAATAACTTAGTCTAGTTTAATATCTCGAATTTTTTTTTTTGTGTGTGTGGATATTTTGTATTTAATATGTATTCAAAATAAATTATTGGGTTTTTCTTTTTTTCTTTTTGCATACGTAAACATACAAACATGCATGTGTACCAAATTTGGTGTTAAATTTTATTTTGGAATAAAATTTGCTCTATCATATCTCATTTTTAATTACAAAATAGAATAATACTATTTTGCTTCTAAATATAAAATCATCTTATTTTCTATAAACATACAAGTACGTGTACAAAAAATTGAAAAAAAATATTAGAATGGGCATCAATATTAGCACCCTATTCTAAATTTCATTATATCAATGTTGGCATTTATCATCTAAACAATATTATTAAAAACTGTACGTATATATTAACAGACTCACCAACTTTTGTTTAAGATTTTCGTGCGTTTTTTTATCAGTTCATATTAATCATAACTAAAACAGTACATGCAAATTAATTCATTAATTCAATTTTTATCTTGTAAAATACCACTAATTAAAAAGTTTTTATCTTCTATTTTTATGATTTAACTACTATTTTAATCTTGTATATTTCCCAAAATGGTTTCGTTTCGTTTAAAATTGGTTTTTTTAGCAAGGGTTTTAAAAATGGTTTTCAAAATTTTGAAAGGATATCCAACGACCGGTTAGTTTTAAAACACTTGATGCAATCCAAGAGCTTTAAATGTATCAATTACATTTTTCCCCATGTTCAAGAGTTTAAAGAACCTACGCTGAGAAGAACGTACGCTGTTTATGCACAGGTTGACCGAAAAGGGTATATTTATTGATTATTTACAATCTCAATAATTCTCATCTATACATCTCTTATACAGTTAATCAAAACTACAATATAATCATAATTAGCATCGCACTCATTCATTCATTGTCACGCATGAGTGGTCTGAATCCTGGTTAATATAAATATATAAGCTAAGCTAGTAATAGAAATCCTGCAAATCAATTCATGAAAATAAATGAACAGATATTTAATTTACTGGCAGAGTTTTATTTTGCTTGGTCTATCTCTGTATATATTTGTCTAAATAATAAGTTTAAAAACATCTTCGTAAAAACATGTATCCAAGGAATATATAAAAAATTTACTTATAAAAGAGATTAAACAAACAAGAAAAATAAAATATATATAGGTATTTTCTATTTTGTAATGAAAATACAACGTAGAAGGTCTAAAAAGAAAACTAGCTGGTGAATGTAAGTCCTAAATCGATGGGGTAGCTAAAACATGCCCATGGGTTTCTGTAACAGTTAATATTTTGGGCCAGTTATATGGGTTAAAGCCCAATATGCTAGACACAATGAGCCTTTTTTTTTCCGTAATGAACTTATTAAGTCAAGACTCAAGAGTGTCAGAGTTGAATTTCTTTTAAGTTTTAACCAGATGGATGAAATTCTTCAAATCCGATTTACATAATTACACCTCTCTCTTTTTTTACATAATTACATCTCTTACCTCCCTAAAGTCTAGTTTGTTAATACTATTATTAACCATTAAAACAGAAAGTGTTTTCCATTCTTTTTTTTTTTTTTACATCGAATGTATTTCGTAATTCATGGACTTTTGACTGAATAAAAAGTTCGAACTACTGATTCTACGAATACTCTGCACGAAACTATTTCTTGTTTTTGTTGATTTATTTTTCTCGACATTTCTTGTCTTTTTTTTTTTGAACATTTACGTTTCTTGTCTTTTGACATCTGTTCTATTAAAAGAGATAATCCAAAATAAACCCTTTCGCAAAAAAAAAAGAAAAGAGATAATCCAAATATCTTGAAATAATGTGTAATCGCGACTACTCACATATAAATATGTAAAATTGTAAATAATGAATTGATATTTAAACAACTTCCACATAAAATCTTTGTGTACAGAAATCATAAATGTGTTTGAGACACAAGTGTACAATCTGTAAAATAGATAATCTTTTATCATCAATGTGACACGTGTACAAATCGATAATAGGACATCTATCTGAAGGATACCTCAAATGCATGTGTCTCATCATCTTATCTTGTCTTCAATTGTTTTGTGAAGAGCAAAAAAGAGAATCAGCAATTTCGCTAAGCTGAAGAAAATGTTAATTCCTTGAAAACATTAATGTACGGAGATTGAGTATCACGATTGGGAATGTTAATTAATTCTTTTTTTTAAACATTAATGTATGGAGGTTGAGTATCATGATTGTAAATGTTCTTTGAAAACATTAATGTATGGAGGTTGAATATTACAGATTACCAATTTCCAAAGTATATAGTATAATTTTATAGGGTTTTTATATAAACTCCGGATATTTTTTAGGGTATATTAACAAAATTGATTCCTAGGGTTTAATCTTTAAAATTTTAAACACTTGGCCAGTGTTTATGCAATGGTTCAAAGCTCCAGAGCCATAAAGGAACACTTGTTTAGCAAGACGCGACAAATTTTTTCTCTCTACTTCATGCATATTTTCCACACAAAAAAGTGAGAGAAAGAATACCAAAAAAAGTTGCTAAAAAGAGTATTCATTTGTTAGTATAATAATCTCTATATGTCGGAACGTTTCCTTTTCGATGAACTGCCTAGGTTCTAGAGCAATTGGATTGAAAACTTTTTCATACATTATATAAAGAATGCAATTTTGTTATTAAAAAAATGACCTAAAGGATAAGTTCAAGAGTAATTAGTTTCATATCATAATCTGGGGAGCCTAACAAAACTCCAAAGATTCACCTTCAGAAAATCCATCTGTTGATTGCCAGATCAGTGTTCCAAGGACCACACATGGCTTCAATCTTGGCCTTTTCCCTCGACATCGATATTTTAATATTAATCGTAATAAAATCTAATTTTAAGGAATCTACATATATATAGTCATTATATTCAATCAATCACGTAATATATATAATCATGCAAACGTTGTTAGGAATCTTGTCGAATCCAGATTCGAGAGTCAATGCGCTATGTGTAAGAATAATGTTAATATATCAAAAACCTTTTCTTTTATCAGTCATCCAAAAAGAAGTAACACTATAAACCAAAAGATCCAAAACTTCTCGAATATTCTAACAAAAATCATATATATGAGGTCATAAAAGATCTCGGCCCATCCTTCAAACGACTATAAAACACACCTCGAACCCTCCATTTTCTTCTCATCCCAATTCACACACACCAAAGTAAACAAGAGTTTTGTCTGAAGTCTCTTCTTTTCTCTAAACAAAGAGGGAATTTAAAAATGGCTTCAAGAAGCACAAGCTTTTTAGCCATTTTCTTGATTCTCAACATCCTCTTCTTCACAACAATCTCCGCCTGCGCTAACTGTGGTTGCCCTTCTCCCAAGCCAAAGCCTAACCCTAAACCCAAACCAACCCCAAGCCCTAGCCCTGCCACAGCCAAATGCCCTAGAGACGCCCTTAAGCTTGGAGTATGCGCCAACGTGCTCAACGGGCTACTCAACATCACCCTTGGCAAGCCACCGGTCGAGCCATGCTGCACTCTCATCAAAGGACTCGCTGATCTTGAAGCCGCAGCTTGTCTTTGCACCGCGCTCAAGGCTAACATCCTCGGGATCAACCTGAACATCCCGGTCTCTCTCAGTCTGCTTCTCAATGTTTGTAGCAAAAAAGTCCCCCCTGGCTTCCAATGCTAATCAAGGACCTAATTATACAACGCACACTTCAATATATATCTTCTTGTTAATGTTCAAAAAGAAGAAAAAAAAAAATATATATCTTCTTGTTGGATAGACAAGATGATAAATATATGATAGATTCTATATTGTTGTCTTCGTTTCTCTCGTCTTGTGTGTTCTTGTCGTCTACTTGTGTATGTGTTTATGATTGCTATATATATATTATTCTATAAACTTTCACAGTTATGTTTTTTTTTCTTTCTCTTATACACTCATATTGTGGTACTGTTGTATTGGCTGTTGTATGAATTAATAAATTATATGTTTGATCATTTCTGTGATCGTACAATTACAACTAGGATAGAATCTTATATGATTTTACGTGCAAGAGAAACACACGAAAACAATAATTTTAGAATAAGATAGAGATGGGTTTTGATTTTTTTTTTTTTTTTTTGGGGTTAGTGGATGGGTTTGAATCGCTTGATTGTTTTAGATCGAAGAGGATTTGATTGTCAGAAATCAGAGATGTGGAAGAAAATTTGGCCATGATCTGACCTGAGGTGTTTTTTGGTGCATGACTCAAAAATTTGAGACTTGCGATATTCGTATTTTTACTAAAAATTTCGTATATAAGAAGAACATATTTTGACCCAAAAAAGAAGAAGAAGAACATCTTGTTTTGTTTAAGGTAAATGAAAATTTTGAAAAGTAAAAAAAAAAAAAAAAAAAAAGCATATTGGAAATTTAAGAGAAATAGCAAATCGACATAGATATGGAACATGTCACGCGTCAGGTTAGATCTTTAGAAAACTGTGTCAACAACCTCTTACCATTTTAATAATACCGAGGCATCTCCAACCTATAATTGCATTTTTCATTGCAAAATGCAATTGGATTTCTCTCCGACCCATAATTACATTTTTCATTTCAAAATGAATATTTTAAATATTATTCCTTTTCTATTTTATTATTAATTGCTAATTATACACATTTTTTAAAAAAAATTACACATTGACCTATTTATTTAATTTATTTCAAAATTTCTATAAATTATGATATTTTTGAAATTTAATTATTATAATATAAATAAAAACACATTACACTACATAGAAATGATAAAACAAAATACATTTTTAATTTCTGTTATTTTTAATTTCAGTATTATGTTATTATATTTTCTATTAAATAATGTTATTTGTATTTTTATTTTAGATATTAGAGTGTTTTAATATTTATAATCATAAAAAAAGAAATTATCATCAAAATAATTATTTATAACTTTAAAAGTTAAAGTATCTAAAATTTGAAGGACTACTATATAAATAAAAAAGTTTAATTGCATTTTGCAATTGAAAATGAGATGGTTCCATATTTAAAATCAAAAATGGCATTATGCCATTTTGCAATTGAAAACGAGATTGAGTTGGAGCATATTTTATTGCAAAATAGCATTTGACACCAAATTTGCAATGGAGTTGGAGATGCTCGGACATATGGATATAGATTCGAATAAATCAACCGATGAAAAAGGTATTATAAATGGAGTAATCAAGGATAAACTTACAAAATATATGGATGGTCAACTTTAACAGGGGGGTTTAAGGTGTTCCCCCTATCACTAGATAGTTTTCAAATTTAATTTCTAGCTAATGAATTTTACTCGACAGTTGTTATGAAAAAAAATTAAACAATTTATTTTGGTCCACGGGTACAGACACAAATCTTTATTGTCAGTTTTTTCACATGCATAGGCATAAATAAAATCACATTAGAGAAATTTAATTCCCAAAAGTATATATATATACATTAGAAGATTAGCTAGAACGCATATACATTCATATTTTTTTTTATGCTTTCGTTAATATGTTTAGTCTTCATCTAGAACAATTGGAATACACATTAATGTCCGGATATTAGTTATAAAAGAATTAGACATCCGGCCGGATTGTTTCATTATTAAAAGTCATTAGCGACGGATCCGTTACTAATTAATAGCCAATTTTGTTGTAGCAGTAATGGAAAACATTAATGATCATATATAAGATCGAGCAAACTACATGGATTCTTTCCTGTGAATGGAAAATTTAGTAAATGGGCATTTTACGTGTAAGTAAAATTTTACTTTCGGTATAACTCATTCACATGGTATCGACTATCGAGAGTATCGAGTAGCAAAACGAACAAAAAGACAAATATAATATACAATAAAGTTGACAAGATTGAAGACCACGTATGGTCTCAAAGCACATAGCCACATACATATTATTTTAGGAAGAAAGACATAAACGCCTAAGCTAAAAACTGTTTTGGCTCCATCATGTTGTGTTTATAAGTAACTGATATTGTTTTGTTGATTGGGTTAGGCACCGAATTTCACTTAATGTAATTTGATTGATATTTTTTGTTTTTAAATGTAATTTGACGTTTAGACTGTTGTGTTGTGAATTCTCTTTCGACTGGTTTCTCGATGATTGAAATTGTGGGTTGGAAGGAGATGGTAATCTCCCTAGGTAGCCCTTGGGAAAAATTAAAGGTTTAAGAGTAGTTTGGATATTTTTGATTTTCAATTAATTATTATTTTAGCGCGAATTTTGTTTTGTTGTAGAGTGGAAAGAAGAAAATAAAATTTTCATAGGTTTCATAATATAAGTTGTTTCATAATATAAATTGTTTAGCTAAAAACACGTAATATGTTAAAAAATTAGTTTTCTTCAAAAAGTATTATTTAATATATAAATTAAATAAAATTTAACTAATCATAAAAAAAACTGCAAAGCATAATTGGTCACATAATATTCAAAAATGTAAAATTTACATAAAAATTTGAAAACAATTTATATTTTAAAAAAACAAAAATACTTTTAAAACAACTTATTATAAAATATAAGAGTGTTATTTTGACTCTTGATTTTTGTTTTACAAAGAGTGTCACTTTATATTTTCAATGCAATTTTTTAAATTAAATCTCAGTTTTATCCCTATTATTTTAAACTATTAATTAGAAAGAGAAACTGAATTTGTGTATTAATAAAGGGCATAAAAAAAATTTACAAATTTTTCTTAATTTGTGTGAAAAATATGAGAATGACACTTTTTGTGAAATAGAGGGAATAGAGAATAATAAAACTATCGATTTGATTATACTGAAATTTACAGCAACAAAAAGTTATTGTGACTTTCGCATTGATACTGAATCTAGTGTTTGTATTCGTTTCAAACAGATCACATGTTATGTATAATTAAATTCTAACATTAACGACCATTTAATATATCAATTAAATGTAAAAAGTTACTATTTTTTGTTTTAAAATGATAAATGTTTTAGGTTTTCTACGTACATTAAGAAAATTGTATACTCCGTACTAAATACAAAATATCTATTATTATGAAATAGATGGAGTAGGAAAGATAGAAAAAAATTTGACAGAACAAAATACAAAAGTTAAATTAATTGATATGCATCTAACTTTTTGAATTTTTTTTTGTTCCAAAACATCTATTATTATGAAATTTAACTTCAATCAAGATTCGGAAAAACATCTAACTTTAAAAAAAAAAAAATTAATTCCAAAATATCTATTATTTTTTAAATTCCAAAAAAAAAAATGTTTTTTTTTTCCTTCGACTGTGTTTCCGGAGATATTTTTGTTATCTGTCAGCTTTGTATCTTTAGATGTTGTCCAATAAAATTCTAGATGAAAGAAAAGAAAAAAAATTGCTATGCGCGACATCTTCCAAAAATCCGATTTATGCCTTAGACCTTTTTGAACATTAAGAATTGTATATTCAAATTAAATATGAATTATGAATAAAATATAAAAAAGTGAAATCATTATGAATAAAAATATTTTTTTACTTCGATTTTTTTATTCGGTATCTCTACTCCACACATTGAAAGATTATACCAAAACAAAATAATTGAGACTTTCACTCTATGTGCTAAAAAGGCGAGACTATGGTTTTGTGAAACGATTGTGTTGCCTGTCATTTCCGACTTGGATGGTCCATAAAAATAATGAGCAATTAATTAAAAAAAAATCAATGGATCTATATCGAGCCCGTGAACTACTTTTGTTTTTTCTTAGTCAACTTGTGTAAATTGAAGAAGAAAAAAAATCTTATTTGTATATTAATATACGTGTACTGTGTAGGTACATAGAGTGTGGAACAGTACAAGCTATGTGCATTTTCGGATTCGAATGATGAAATACGTTGCAGATAACTTCTTGTATATAGTTTTACAGGAATTACAAATTTTGTTTTTTCATATGTGACTAAATTTGTGTTTTCTCTTAATTTCCTTAGTTTTATCGAACATATATATATATATAGCTAGAATTTTGTCCACGTCTCTACACTGTTTTTTATTTTTATCGTTTACTATATTTGTTCTTGTTTAAAAAAATGTAGTTTTATCGTTTACTATATTATATATTATCATTATTAGAGAATTTGATTCACAACACTAATGTCTCTATGTGGCTATATATAAGTTTTTTGGCAGAAGACAATAATTGCTTAGCTATATTCTCTTCTCAAAAGCTTAATTTTTCCGTACGCACACAACACGACACATATCTGCATGCATGCCTATATATGAGAGAGAGAGGAGATAACTTTTAACAAAAACAAAAAAGTTGTATTAAACAAAATAAAAAATGTTGTCATCTATCATATAAATTCTTAAAATATCAATAATATTATTCCTGAAAAAAATGTACATTGTTTTAAAAACAAATGTCTTAAGTTGATATTTTTTAATTTTAAACATTTCAAATTAGGAAAAAAAAATTATTGACTATAAATATATTATAGACTTATAAGGTTAGAAAAAGGGGAGGAACAAAAACATGAATTTCAAATTTTTAATGGTTAGAAAGCGATGTTCAAGTTAACAAAATTTTTTTAACAATATAATACTAACGGAAGCTTTTAGAAGTTCGAATGAAAAGAATGCATGTTATGAGAGACACAATTTGTTATCCCAAAACTTTAACATGTACAACATAAATTTTGAATAAAAAATGGGTAGTCTTATAAAAGTTCTACAACATTTAAGTGAAACAATATACATTGAGAATAACAAAAGGAAGCTGAATTATGCAAAAATAGTGAAAGTAAGTTAAAACCGGGACACAATGTTATATGTTGTGTGTTCTGAGAGCGAAAGAAAGAAAAAGAGAGAGATTATGAATGCATCTTAGAAATAACTCAAACATTTGTGAAAAGATATCAATATTTTCTGTAATGTATTTCAATAACCTTTATACATTTATGGAATAAAATTTATGTCGTATGAATGAATATCGACTCAAAATTTTTTTAAAAAGAGAAATGTAAGTAATATTTACTATGATTTTTTTAGATCCAAAACTAACAAGTGGGACAAATATTAGATATATAACTATCTAAATTTTATTTGTGAATATTAATATTAAAAACTCGAATATGTTAATAACCAAATAAATTGATAATTATATTGGTGAAGTTTTTCTAACTAAATTATAAAACGACATGTAAAATTCCGCGCGAAGCACGGATTATTCACTAGTTAAAAATAATAATAAAATTTGCCCACCACAAGAAGTTAAAGATGACATAGTATTTATTGACAAAAGGAAAGCCTTGGGTACTACTAGTTCCCGCATTAATGGCCTTCCACAAATTCAACAATGAATTGTTCAGCATTTTTTTTGGCATTTTTTTGATATTAAAATATAAATATTTTATCCAATGAAATAATATAGGACCTCAAAATGTGATATCAGATAAGGTTGTCATCAATTCAGCCAAATTTATGATGTTTTAGTAGGTAAACATATCTACATTTTATAGAATTTTAAGATTTATTTTTTTATCTACGATACAAGATTTTTTTTTTTTTTAACATTACGATACAAGATTTTTTTTTTTTTTTTAACTTTACCTTACAAGATATAAAAAATAAAATTAGTTTTTTTTTTTTTTTTTGATGAAAATCCATTTAGATTAGTTACGCAGCATACTTATGTTTTACAATTAAAATCCATAATTACATACCAGCTATACTATGGACTTTTAAAACAAAAGTTCACTATTATTTTATCGTAAACAATATGATATTTTATTTTAATATGTTATTTTAATTTAAATAATTTTAATACTTATTAATTTAATATTAATGCACTTAGTAAATTTTTTTTTTTCTATTCGTCCAGTGTCATGCATTGTCCATCACTAATGGTTTGGATTACATCAGAACGTATAGAATGAGAATACATTTTCGCAAACAAGACTTTGATTGTACCACCAATGCACAAAAAAAAAGATACGAGATTATTAAGAAAAATCTTTTAATATTATGTTTTTTTCGTTTTAATTTGTTTTGTTATGTAAACAGAGTATAGAGACTGATAAATAATAAGCCTGTGTTTAAGGATTTTTCACTAAAACATAGTTGTTGCAACATTTATAATTAATGAAAATTAGTTTTGATGAGCTTTGCTTTTTTATTTCTCTGAAACTTTGAAACGACTTACCATTCAACACTAGTGTTGCTTTCTCATGAGTACGAGACTAATTGTAAAATATGTAAGTATTATCTTTTAAGTTTTATGTTAAGTTTATTAAATATTTCTTTCTGTTTTAATGTGTTTTCGTTATGTGGAAAGGGAATATACCAATGACCTACTAGTAACAAGTCTGTGTTTAAGACTTTTCATGCGGTCATAATTGTTACAACACATACTCATGATAAATGGGGAGCTGATTTTCGAGTGTAAATGCAATGAAGGGGAAGAAATTCATAACAAAAAGTAAATCAAAGTCTCCGCAACTACAATTGTGATATGTGTGAACTTTAGCGGAGCTCCAAAATGCAAGGTGTGGCATTAAGCTTGATGATGATCAAGATGATCTTGATGAACCAACTCCTCTAGTTTCAGAATTTATATGCTCCATGTTCAATACATCTAAGTTTGTGAATGGAAATATAAATTTATTTTTTATTTTTTATTAAAGACTATTGTATTTAAATTATTGTTGGTTTGATATTATGTAAATTTGTCTTTTTTTTGGAAGGTCAACCGAAGATTTTATGTGTGATTGAGGTTTTAGGCGCTATCCTACCTTAATAATGGTGATTTGTCTCATTTTGTGGGATAGTGATACTATAGCATTAGTGTACCTCTTTGTTTCCCTCTTGCTATGATGCATATTTGGCCTAGGAACAATTCCATGTTTGTCTCTCTTTTTGAATTTGTTGCATCATTTTGACAGAAGAATCTACGTATTTCTATTTGACCAAATTTCTCAATTGTGTGGCTGATTAAACCAAATTTCTCAATTGTGTGGCTGATTAATTGATTCATTCTCATCCAGGCGTTTTGTGCTCTAATTTATTCGAATGAATGAACTGCCAATCTCACTGATTTTTTTTTTGTCTACTCAATAATTTTCCTTTTTTTGTCATTTAATTGATTTTCTTTATTACTTTCTAAATACTTTACTAATTTTAGGTTAAAAAGTTTTTTGAAAAGTAAAAATCAACAATGATGTTTTATGTTGAACTTAAAATGCACAGCAACAATAATCTTATCAATGAAAACCGAATTAATTAGTTAAACCCGATTAATTTATATCAAATTATTGTGAAAACAAGAACGACGTTTTGCGTAGTGAAACGCGCCCCCTAGTCGTGGCTTCTCTTCTTCATCCGTACTAAAATATAAATTTGCAAACTTTTTACCTGGAGAGAATCAATCTGACAGGAAAAATTTGGCCTTCTTTCAAATCAACCCAATCTTTATTAGTTGCATCGCAAAGCTGAAATGGCTTCGACCCTTTTCTCCCGAAGGTTTTTGGCTGCAAGTCACCGCTTGATTACTCCTTCTTTTCTCCCTCAAAATACTTTTAATCTCGCCGACTTTATGAGTGTAAGTTGTAATCAAATTTGATTCTCGGTCTATTCTCAGCTGCGTATTCGTTTGATTCTGTGTCAATCAATTGGAATTGGACTTAATGAGTTTGCACTGGAAATTTGGGAATGAGATCCCATGTAAATTGCTCAGTTTCCTTCTGTGATCATAAATTTGACTCTTTGGTTGGTCTTCTATTTCTTGTGTGTGGGGATGATAATTGCAGAAGAGAGCAATTTACTCTCAATTAGGCTCCGGTTCTACAGCCTACAAATCAAGTACATGGGCTCGTGGAGTCATGGCTTCTGCTGGAGTTGGGGCAAAAGCCGGCTACTCGACTTCATCCGTATCAACCAATGAACCTGTTGTTTCTGTTGATTGGCTCCATTCTAATCTTAGAGAGCCTGATTTGAAGGTAATTGTGCCACTTGAACTCTTCTAAGACTTTTGTCTGCCATGCTACAACTTACCTGTTTCTATTCTTTTCAGGTCTTGGATGCTTCATGGTACATGCCAGAAGAGCAGAGGAATCCGATCCAAGAATATCAGGTGAGACCGTGAGAGTATGAGCATATAGATTATTGATAAGCTCTTGATTCCACGATTGCTTGTGTTATATTCGTTCTAGGTGAGATGTAGTACATAAACAAAATCTTTTGACTAGAGTTTGTACATTACCTGATGCTAATGGACTTTGTTCTCTCCTACAGGTTGCTCATATTCCCCGTGCTCTCTTCTTTGATTTGGATGGAATATCAGATCGAACAACAAGTGTAAGAATCCCTATGTTCCCCTTTTACGAAAGATGTAACCGTGTTTTTAACTTCAGTATCGCTTTTGTGAATAAGTGAAATCTTATCAATATCTAGTATCTTCTTGTGCTACCATTTTCAACATAATTCAAATTAAATTTAGGGAGCATATAGCTGTTCATTCTATGAAATTAATGGAAAAAATCTTGACTCTTTGCTCCTTAACATCATGTTATCGTAAATTTCTATTTTGTGTTTCCTATTGCACTTTTTTTTAACTTCTTGCTTGTGAGTTTCTTTGTTTGCTACAAAGGCGACCATCTAATATGATATATATCAATTTCTTGTAACAGTTGCCACATATGCTGCCGACTGAGGAAGCTTTTGCTGCTGGTTGTTCTGCTCTTGGAATTGAAAACAAAAATGGAGTGGTTGTTTATGATGCAAAGGGGATCTTTAGTGCAGCCCGTGTATGGTGGTGAGTTATG
>JAHZTW010000001.1:316160458-316188487 GCA_020283515.1 Alliaria petiolata | reverse complement strand
TTGGTTATGATAAAACTGCTTTTGACAATGTTTTTTATGTGTATTTTGGGAATGTATACTTACTATGTTCCAACAACCCTTCTTGTGTTAGCTTCATCTTCGTTCGCCCGGAAAACTCTTGCAAGTCCGAAATCAGATATCTTCGGATTCAGATTCTCATCTAACAAAATGTTGCTGGCTTTTAGATCCCTGTGTATGATCTTAAGTCTTGAATCTCTGTGAAGGTACATAAGACCTCTACAGATTCCTTCCATTATATTGAACCGAATCTTCCAATTAAGAATCTTTTGCCTCAATGGGTCTGAGAAAACGCTAACAAAATCATTAGCTTTCTCTTCGATCATTCATAGCCAAATGGTAAAAACAGAGTTGATGAACAGAGTTGAAAAACAGAGGTGATAATTTTACCAAATAGATACGAATCCAAGCTTTTGTTTGGCATGTATTCATAGACTAACAACCTTTCTTCACCTTCAATGCAACATCCAAGTAACTTTACCAAATTTCGATGCTGCAACTTCGAAATCACAACCACCTCGTTCATAAGTTCCTCTAGCCCTTGTCCTGACCCCCTTGAAAGCCTCTTCACTGCAATTTCTTGCCCTTCTGGTAAATTCCCCTGAATAAAAAAGATCAGTTATACACACGTATCCCCTACCAGAAGGATTCTTGTTCAATGTTTTACCTTGTAAACAGGACCAAATCCGCCTTGCCCGAGCTTGTTTCTGAGAGAGAAGGTCTTTGAGCTTGACTTGGTTAGAGGCAGACTCGTTACCACTTGAAAGCGCTTCCATTCTTTTTAACAATAGCTCTGCGCTTCTATCTTTCTCTCGTGCTGTTAAAGGCAATGATCAATGAAGCAAAACAAATTATGATTCAAGAAACAATCTGAAGCTTATCATCAATGAGTTAAGCAAAACTCTAACCTGGACGGTTTTTTGATTTCCGGCATGCTAAAAGAAGGCAGACCGCAGTAATAATCGCAACGCCTATCATGGGTGCTATGATAATAGTTGCTCCATGGCTATGTGTTTCTACAAGATTTGGTGAGTAAACGTAAGGCAATGAGAGTCAAAATTGAATGGGAAAACAAAACCAAGTAGAGATTTGTACTTACTGAGTTCGGAATGCGCAACCCGAATATAAAGATCAATGCCAGTTTCCAAAAATGATTGCATATCAACTAAGCTACCACTCCAAATCATGCATCCGATTCCTCGGCCATAAGCATAGGCCGTGCAAGAACAGTTATCTAAACAAACCTTAGGACAAGCTTGCTCATTAGCTAGAGACTGTTCCGCATTGATTGGTACTTTCATCTTCTGCAGTTTCAAAAACCCATCTCCTCCGTTTCCTCCACCATTACTACTTACATTGCACTGCAATGGAGCTCTTCTCACGCATCCATTACTCCAACTCCCACCATTCCACTCTGTGTCATTCCTCGGCACAAACCCTTTAACGCATTTACAAGGCGGAACTTCCCGAGAGCTGCAGCTCGCGAATGGACCACATCTACCATATGCATCACAAGTTGTCGATGGAATACTTACACCAATCCTCCAACTTCTCGTAGAAGTACTCCAATCTCTTTGGGTTATAGCTCCATCAGGATCCAAGTTAAAATGGTACATGAAAGAATCATTAGCATAAGACAATGAAAATGTTCCATCCATGCCGGTATTAATATTTAACCCATCAAGAAACTGAAGTGATTTCACAACCGGTAAACCGATGAAAACCTGACCGTTCCACGGTCCGGTACGCCAGATTGGGACATTGTTCTTCCAGACTACAAGCTCAGGAAACGTGATACCAGCAAGACCAGCTGTATAGTTCCCTGGTGAAGGATCTTCATAGCTACTCCAAGAAGTAAGCTTTAGAGTCTCTCCGGTTCTATTGTTGGTCCCAAGACTCATTCTTGGCAAGAAAGAGTTATAAGGATGCTTAAAACTCTCCCACAGAATCTCGCCATTGTTTCTGTTATCTTGTAACCTGAGGTTCCCACTATCCATAAGCTGAACCCAAGCAGCATTTGGAGACACAGGTACAGACCGTACAGTGACATTCGTCGACCATATAAGGCGGTTTCGACCATCGGTAACCACGAGATTTCCGTCGTTGGAGATGGAGACAACACCGGAAGTGTCGTTGATCGGAGTGTCTTTATTAGCAACCCAAACCACAGTTTGAATTGGAATCTTGTCGTACCAAATCCCAACATAACGTAACCGAGCAGTGGAATTAACAGGAGTGAAGAAACCGAACCTGAAAATACCATTTTTGCAGAGAAGGGTCTCTGAGTCTTTGATTGGAGTGGAGAACGTGATTCTGTCTTCGCCGTAACAGAGTCTCAGAGAGAAGCAAGAGATTGTAAGCAGAAGGAGAACAAAACGACGGCTTATGTTCATTGCAACCACCATAACACAGGTTCCACACCTTTTTTTTTTTTTAATGTTTGTTGGTTTCTCTTTGAAAGATTTTTAGGTAAATTATTTAAGTCTTTTAGTCCTTGTCCCTATGACAAAATAATTCTTTCAGCGAAGATAACAATTTTTTTTTTTATTGGCTTTTATATATTTTGCATATGCAGATTTTTTGGGTCTTTTTACATGATATTAGTTTAAAAATAAAAAACAAACACTTATTCTACAAATTAAATATATAATTAGAGAATTCCCTCTCTATTTAAAGTGTTCAATTAAGTAATTTTTTTATGGGTTTTTATATATTTTGCATATGCAGTTTTTTTCATTTTCTATACATGATATTAGTTTAAAAAGTAAAAAAACAAACACTAGTTATACAAATCACAAAATCTGTAATTTTTATATGAAATAAAAAAAATTACAATACTATTTCGAATAAGAAATAAAAAGAGTGTGTGATTGATGGTGAATTTATTTTGTTAATTTCATTTAAGTAGAGCACATATATACTTAAAGCAATGTATAAGTATAGGAGTAAGTTTTTTAATGATTAACACATCAAATATTAAGAAAAATATTTTACAATAAATTTACATATTTTAGAATAATTAAAAAAACTAAAACAATATTTAAATTAAAATAAAAACAAACAAAAACAACTACAAAACAATAGAAAATAGAAATAGATAAATATAATAATAATATAAATATACGAAATTTTTAAGAAAAAAATTAGATGAACAAATAAGCTAGTGGATCGACCTCTATTTATGATATTTCGGTTTGGAATGCATTTTTTTTTCTTAACAGTTTTCTGGATGTTAAATACTATTGGATTGGTTAATTTTTATAATAAATTAGATTGGAATAAACCACCAATCTTGACTTTTCTTCTGCGCTCAGAAAAAGTTGGAGTGGAGCCGAGAAAGTGAAAGGTCTAGGAAAATTTTATAATCGTTCAAATTTATTAAATATATACGAGGAAAATTTTCATTACGACATTGAGTTTTGCACCTTTGGTAACAAAGATCCGTGATTGTTCATGGGTCTTGGCATTTATTGATTTGGGGGGATGAAGAATGGAGTTCCTACTATTTCATATGGATACATATGACACTTTGATATCTAAAAATTGTTTCTATTTATCGATTTGTAATACAGTACGTATTAATTTCCTTGCAACCAAATCCAATTTATCTCTATATATTCAATGGCGTTTCTCGCACCTTACTTGAACTTATCAATGAGAACATTATCACCTTTGATATTTTCCAATCTTCGAAAAACCATGAGTCTCTTTTATTGAGGGACCAATCTTCAAATGCTACTTGAGTGTATATATACACACACTTTAGGCCATTCTTTGTTTTACGTGTTGGGGAGGGAAATATCATTTGTCTTTGTCTTGTGTATAAGAGCAAGCCCAATAGAGAACTCATGTTGAGTGTCTTAAACATATTTTAATATTAAATATAATATTAATTTAATTTAAGAACTAAGACACCAAAAAAAAATGTCTTATTTTAGACATTGTTTTTAAAAATAAGACACACAAATCATTTGTTTATTCAATTTTATATTTCTTCTTTTTTATTGATAAAAATCATTTCTCCATTGTGTTTTCAAAAGTGTACTATAAATATCATTTAGTTTTTTTTTTTTAATCATTTTTGAACAAGTAGAATGGAAAGAGTAGCATAATTTATGTGTAATTAAGGGATCTAGACAATTCTGGGCTTCACTCTTGCTCATGATAAATCTTCAAAGTTCAAACCCATAGGCCCATATCAGGCCCACTACGGTTACAGTCGAAATTAGGGTTTACCACCATCTAAAAGACTAAAACCCCAAAATTCGTTTTTCTCTTTTCCTCTCCAAAGTTTGGTCTTTGCGATTTTGGGGGATTTGATGCTAAACTATGAGTCACACTGATCGATGAGCAAGGCTCTGGCTTCTACTATGTGGGATTTGTTTCTCTTCTGCTCCTTTCTGTAATCGCATCGCATTGTCATCATGTTTTCTCTGATACTCCATCGAAAAAGTTCTATCATCGAGTTGCAGAAATGGCGTAACTTGAGAATTCTAGTGAACCTTTTGCAAAACTCAAATCCCTTCTCCTCTGCTAGTGCTGAAAATCTTAGACCTAGAGATGTTCGAAAAGGGAATAATTTTACCATCTCTTACCTCGTCGATTCATTGGGTTTAGCTACGAAACTCGCAGAATCGATCTCAAGGAAAATCAGCTTCGAGGACAGAGGTAATCCAGACTCCGTTCTGAATCTCTTTAGAAGTCACGGGTTCACAGATTCTCAGATCTCCAGCATCGTTACGGATTATCCACGGTTGCTTACATTAGATGCTGAGAAATCTCTTGGTCGCAAGCTTCAGGTTCTCCAGTCAAGAGGAGCTTCAACCTCTGAGCTCACCGAGATTGTTTCTACTTATCCTAAAATCTTGGGAAGGAAAGAAGGAAAATCCATCAGCTTGTACTACGATTTCGTCAAAGACATCTTACGGGACGAGGAAGAAGCTTTCCTTTCAGAGAATATAAACAGAAATGTGTTGGCTTTGAGAGAATCAGGCGTGCCTCAGGAGTTGTTACCACTATTGCTCAGCTCCTATTGAGGCATACCTGTATATGGGAAAGACAAATTCGAAGAATCACTCAAGAAGGTCGTTGAGATGGGTTTCGATCCGAAGAACTCAAAGTTCGTCAAAGCCCTGCGCATTGTTTACGCATTGAAGAAGGAAACGATAGAAGAGAAAGTCAATGCCTACAAAAGGTTAGGCTTTTCCGTGGAGGATGTATGGGAAATGTTCAAGAAGTGGCCATCCACTCTGTCACACTCGGAGAAGAAGATAACTCAGAAGTTTGAAACCCTCAAGAAGTGTGGGCTACTCCAACAAGAGATCTGCTCAGTGTTCAAGACGTTTCCGCAATGCATTAGTGCCTCAGAGGAGAAGATGGAAAACTGCTTTGAAACGTTTATTGGCCTCGGATTCAGCAGAGATGAGTTCGCGGTAATGATTAAGCGCCATCCGGCGTGCATAAAGTATTCTGCAGAGTCGGTGAAGATGAAGACTGAGTTTCTGGTGAAGGTGATGTATTGGCCACTACAGGCCTTGGTTTCGCGGCCTCAGGTGGTTTCATACAGCATGGAGAAGAGGATTGTACCAAGGTGTAGCGTTATCAGAGCTCTCTTGTCCAAAGGATTGCTCGGAAACGGAAGTGAACTCCCTTCAATGTCGTCGGTTTTGTCGAGTACCGATAAGAATTTTTCAAACATGTATGTGATGAGGCACGAAGACAAGGAGCTTGTTGCTGAGTTAATGGCTATTTTCACTTGTAAGAAGAGATAAAACAAGTAAAGCTTGTTGAATGGGATTTGTTATCTGTTGCTTGTGCATTGCCTTTTTATTTTTTTTTTATTTTTATGTTTACTAGTGTTTCCTCCTGTAACTCTGTTTCAAGTTTTGTTCTTTGCGACAGATTCAGATTCTGAAAAGAGACAAACGTCTCAATTGTTGTAGACGTGGGGATCTCCAAATAGTTGTAATTATATGAAACTCGTTGATTCTCGTCATGTGAATTGTTGGATTCTCTGTCATAAGGTTTTGATCAGATTTCAGGATGAAGCAAATTATGAATAATAATGTATCAAATTGCTATCATTTAAAAAAAAAAAGGGGAATAAACATGTAGCCTTTGTCACATGCTAATGTTAATGTATTTAGAGATCAGCGGTCTTCATCTAGAATCATCTGGAATATCATTCTCGACAACTATGAACAACCTACAGTATCTAGACTTTCTTGGCTGCACTATCTCTGAGATAAAGATTGATATGACAGATTCTCCTCTGCGCAATCCGGTAACTCCGTGCTTCTTGAGTCTCTCTGATGTGTATGTACAAGGCTGTAAATGCCTGAGGGAGTTGACGTGGCTGATGTTTGCTCCAAGTCTTCAGAACAACTAGAAGATATAATAAGCAAAGAGAAAGCTAGTGTAGGTGAAGAAACAGGGATTGTTCCTTTTCAAAAGCTGAAATTTTTACGCTTGTCTAACGTACCGGAGCTGAAGAGCATCTATTGGAGTCCTTTACCTTTTCCATGTTTAAAGACAATCGTTGCAATCGGATGTCCGAAGCTCAAAAGACTTCCTCTCAGTTCCAAAAGTGGCTTGGAAGGTGGGAAAGGACTTATCATACGATACAGAAAAAAAGAATGGATTGAAAGTGCAGAATGGGAAGACGAAGCTTCCAAAACCCGCTTCTTACTTTCATCTGTAAAGGTTTAGTTTATCATTTACTTTCTAATGGAAGTTTTCATGTTGTA
This sequence comes from Alliaria petiolata, assembly GCA_020283515.1. Classification (NCBI taxonomy): domain Eukaryota; kingdom Viridiplantae; phylum Streptophyta; class Magnoliopsida; order Brassicales; family Brassicaceae; genus Alliaria; species Alliaria petiolata. The sequence continues at coordinate 316,181,723 of JAHZTW010000001.1, read as the reverse complement.
AAGTGTTTTCAGTTTCATGACTTCCTTTTTTCCTTCTTTTGCACTGTGTCAATGTTTCCTACCCATTAGCATATCTTCCTTTGAAGAAAGTGTGATTCGACCATGCAGGAATCTCATCTTTAATTAATATCTTTAGTTAATCCTGCATAAGAGATATATCAGAAAAACGTGGGAGTGAGAAAGAAGAAGACGAAGTACAAGAAGTCAAAGTAATTGTTGAAGTCCACTGTTTACTTTGGTATGGTTTAGTACTTGAGGTTGCTTGTTTCCTTAGGTAAAATCTAGAGTATTATGTCTAGTGTGGGTAGAGGAAACAGAGACTACTTCTCATCTCTTTATCTACTTCAGTTCTTCTCTCTCTCTTTCAAATGTTTTTTTTTTTTAAATCTTTGAATAAGAATATAAACACAGAGAACAACAAATAATGAAGCTTACCTGCAAGATAATAATCAAGCCCACTAGCTCATGTAATAAGGGTTTCCAAGCAAGTAGATTAGTATAAATAGCTATGTTATGAGAACTTGTATTGTAACCTTAAGAGTTGTTTCAACAACTCTCCTCCTTCACATTTTTATGAAATACAATCGACAGTTTTAGGTGACAACCAAAGTTTCTTTGAGTGTTAGAGAGAAACTTTGGTTGTCACCAAGAGATCAAATGGTTTAGATAGATATCATAAATGGTGAAGGAGAGTAGTTGCTTGTTGAAACAACTCTCAAGGTTACAATACAAGTACTCATAACATAGCTATTTATACTAATCTACTTGCTTGGAAACCCTTATTACATGAGCTAGTGGGCTTGATTATTATCTTGGGTTTGGGTCTCTAACAGAAATAGAACTTCATAGGAACAGAGAAACATAAGCTTTAGTGATAAGTGTGATCAAAGGAAGATATGATGAAGGATATATATCAAGTGATAAAAGAAATTATAAGAGCTGCAAAGCAAGTGGATCTCGGGTGTTTTGTCGGGTCGGATTATGCTTCCATCTAAGGAAGATATGTTGAAGGATATATATCAAATCTTTCTATGCAACACTTGAAGATCAAAGGATTCCAAAGCGATATACTCATCAAATGGGTGTTGCTCAAGTACGAATCTCTTTAACTTATGTTTCCGCGCATAAACCAAATTTACACCGAAACCGAACTTAAACAAGTTAATGTCTTTTTGTTGTTGTTGTTTCACAGTTTGAGTACAATAATTGGTTGGCTTCACAATGCGGATGCTCAGGAACAGAGGAGTGGAGGAAAGAGATGTATTTGACGACTGGTGTAAGGAAGAGAGAGTATCCAGAGACGTATAGAGACGAATGGGAAGATCATCACTTGGTTTCTCAAGCTTACCAAGATTTCTCTTTATACACATTAACAAAAGATCTGATAAAGTAAATTAATTACTAAGATTTCTCTTCATTATTGATAAGGGAACACAATTTTTGTTCCAAATGACGGACTATGGTTTTGTAGATTGAACGTGTTCATGAGGATGGTTCTGTGGTTTTTCAGAACGGGAAAACGATTTTGGTTGACGTTATTATGCATTGCACTGGGTATTATTCATTTGTTCTTTCGCTTTGAGTTTTTAAGGTTATTCTTTTCAAAATGTGGTAAACCTTAAAAAAGCTCTTTCCTTTTCAAATTTCGAAGGTATAACCGTATAAGTATCACTTCCCGTTTCTTGAAACCAAAGGAAGTGTTACTGTAGATGATAACCGTGTTGGTCCATTGTACAAAGACGTCTTCCCTCCGGCGTTAGCACCGTGGCTCTCCTTCATCGGGATACCATGGAAGGTACACATCTCTAAAAAGTCATTTTAACAGTTTCCCTAAACTTTTATCCTTTTGTTACATTCCAACAATCTATAAGACTTTCAGGTTGTACCGTTTCCATTGTTTGAGCTGCAAAGCAAGTGGATCGCGGGTGTTTTGTCGGGTCGGATTATGCTTCCATCTAAGGAAGATATGATGAAGGATATCAAATCTTTCTATGCAACACTTGAAGATCAAAGGATTCCAAAGCGATATACTCATCAAATGGGGGTTGCTCAAGTACGAATGTCTTTTAACTTTTGTTTCCGCGCATAAACCAAATTTAAACCGAAACCGAACTTAAACAAGTTAATGTCTTTTTGTTGTTGTTGTTGTTTGACAGTTTGAGTACAATAATTGGTTGGCTTCACAATGCGGATGCTCAGGAACAGAGGAGTGGAGGAAAGAGATGTATTTGACGACTGGTGTGAGGAAGAGAGAGTATCCAGAGACGTATAGAGACGAATGGGAAGATCATCACTTGGTTTCTCAAGCTTACCAAGATTTCTCTTTATATACACATTATCTGATTAAGTAAATTAATTACTTAGATATTGTGCCAATACTGTCATTCGTTGGAGATAGTTTAAAGACTTTGGGATCATATTACTAAGTTTCTCAAGCTTATCAATATTTCTCTCTATATGCAAAAACATAAAATTGCCCTGCCACTGCCAGAGGTTGATTCTTGTCTCTAATAAAATAGAGAGAAGTGTTGTGCAAGTGATATAGATAGGAATAATATTATAATTGTGGGAACGAAGCAATGTAATTATAATTCTTTATGGGTCCATTCATAAAGCAAAAGCTTCTCTTGCAATTACATACGTCTTTGTTAGGGGAATTTATTCCTCTTCCCTTATCTTCTCTTCTCTCCTCAAAATTATTTATTCCTCTGTCAAATATCTTCCTCTTTCTTTGTGTCTGTGCAACGATGGGTGGTTGCTTCTCTGTCTCGTTGTCATGTGATCAAGTTGTGAATCAAGTCACGCAATGGTTATGTGTCAAAGAGAGTTATATTCACAACCTCAAGGAGAATCTCACAGCTTTGGAGACAGCCATGGAAGAGCTGAAGGCAAGGCGAGATGATTTGTCAAGAAGGGTGGAGAGAGAGGAGATGAAAGGTCTACGAAGGCTTGCCCAAGTCCAGGTATGGCTTGATAGAGTTGAGACCATTGAAAGTCAAGTCAATGCTTTGTTCAATGCTAGAACAACGGAGCTTCAAAGGCTGTGTCTTTGTGAGTTTTGCTCCAAAAGTTTAAAATTAAGTTATCGTTATGGGAAACGGGTTTTCTTAATGTTGGAGGAGGTTAAGAGTCTCAAATCAAATGGAGATTTTGAAATTGTTGCTGAGAAAGCTCAAGCATCTGAGGTGGTAGAGAGGCCTATTCAACCGACAATAGTCGGTCGGGAAACAATGCTTGAAACGGCATGGAACCGTCTCATGGAAGATGGAGTGGGTATCATGGGTATGTACGGTATGGGGGGAGTAGGTAAAACTACACTTCTCACGCAGATCAATAATAAATTATCTGAAAAAGAAGATGCTTTTGATATTGTGATTTGGGTTGTGGTATCTAAAGATCTTCAAATTCAAAAGATTCAAAGAGAGATTGCAAAAAAACTAGGCCTAGCAGACGAAGATTGGAACCGAAAAGATGAAGACCAAAAGGCATGTGACATACTCAACGTACTAAAGAAAAAAAAGTTTGTGTTGTTGTTGGATGACATATGGGCCAAAGTAGATCTAAGGAAGATCGGAGTCCCCTTCCCAAGTAGAGAAAATGTGTGTAAAATAGTTTTCACCACACGTATTCAAGAAGTGTGTGGGAGCATGGGAGTAGATGTTGAGATGGAAGTCCAGTGCTTGCCACCTCAAGATGCATTGGATTTGTTCAAAAAGAAAGTTGGAAAGATCACGTTAAGAAGTGATCCAAACATACCAGATCTTGCAAATGTGGTTGCTAAAAAGTGTCATGGTCTACCACTAGCACTTAACGTCATTGGCGAAGCCATGGCAAGCAAACAGACGATTCAAGAATGGCGGTATGCGATAGATGTTTTGACTTCATACGCTATCGAGTTTTCCGGCATGGAGGATGAGATCCTTCAGCTTTTGAAGTATAGCTACGATAATCTTAAGGGGGAGCATCTCAAATCGTGTTTGCTATATTGCGCTTTATTTCCAGAAGATTATGAAATCCCTAAAGAAAGATTGATAGACTACTGGATAGGCGAAGGGATTATAGATGGAAGTGAAGGTATCGAAAGGGCTGAGAACAAGGGTTACGAGATAATTGGTAGTCTTGTTAGTGCATCATTGCTGATGAAAGTTGAAACAAGTCTAAGTGTGGGTATAATCACAGATTACGTGCGTATGCATGATGATGTTCGTGAAATGGCCTTATGGATCGCATCTGATTTGGGAACAGAGAAGGAAGCTTTCATTGTGCATGCAGGTGTAGGATTAATTGATATCCCAACAGTTAAGAATTGGAACGTTGTGAGAAGGATGTCGTTGATGGAAAACAAGATTGTCCATCTTGATGGCAGTCATGAATGTCTCGAACTCAAAACTTTGCTCATGAAATTCAACTCTTTGAAAAATATATCGAGTGAATTCTTCAAGTACATGCCAAAGTTAGCTGTTTTGGATCTATCGGGAAATGAAAAACTCTCTGAAGTGCCCGAAGGAATATCACAACTAGTTTCTTTGCAATATCTCGACTTGTCATGGACTGGTCTACGTAATCTGCCTAAGGGTCTACAAGAGTTGAAAAAACTAATTCACTTGGATTTGCAGTACACAAAAAAACTTTCGAGTATCGCTGGGATATCAAGGCTCCATAATTTGAAAGTCTTGAAATTATCTTTTTCTGGTTTTTCATGGGATCTCAGCACAGTGGAGGAGTTGGAAACCTTGGAACATTTACAAGTTTTAATCACAGGATTCCGTCTTCGTTTTCTTCTATCTCTGGAGCGATTTTTGAGCTCTCATAGGTTGACGAGTTGTACACAATCTGTAATCATCCAGGAAATGGATATGGAATCATCTGGAATATCAATTCCGGTAAATATGGAAAAGCTTCGTGAGTTCATCATTTTTGTATGCAGAATCTCTGAGATAAAGATATGCAACAAAAGCAAGACGGTTTCTCCTCTACACAATCCGAGAAACATATGCTTCTCCAGCCTCTCAGATGTGTGCATAGAGGATTGCAAAAGCCTGAAGGAATTGACTTGGCTAATCTTCGCTCCGAATCTTAGAACTCTTTTTGTTGGAGGTGTAGATGAACTAGAAGATATAATAAACAAAGAGAAATCTTCTGAAGATGAAGAATCTCCGTTTCCAAAGCTGGTTTATCTTACGTTGAAAAATCTGCCGATGCTGAAGAATATCTATTGGAGATCTCTACCGTTTCCATGTCTAAAGAAAATCCATGTAACCGCATGTCCGAAACTGAAAAAGCTTCCACTCGATTCCCAAAGTGGCACCCATGGTGAAAATGGACTCATCATAAAATACGAAGATAAAGAATGGATTGAAGGAGTGGAGTGGGAGGACGAAGCAACCAAAACCCGCTTCTTATCTTCATGTCGAGATGGTATAATTTCTCGTCTTGACTCATTTGTTTTCTCGGGTAATAAACCGCTTCCATATTTAATAATGCCTCTTGTCTCTTTTTGTGTGCGTTGTTTGGTTGTAGACACAAGTTTATACTAGCTTCTTCCAAGGCAGTTAGCTCGAAGTTGATGATGCCATTTGGGTTTCTTCCGAAACTCGTCCTCTCTTTCTCTCTCTCCTTGTTTCTGTATGAGTTCAAACATCTATTCAACATAATGTTACTATTCAACATTTCACTCATGACCATCACTCATGACACTTTAGATCACAATGACCCTATCTCTCTCTTTGTGTTATTTTGTTGTTGTTGTTGTTGTTAAACTCTCTCTGTGAATTCCTTCAATTTGCGTCGACATTGTAATGTTTGTAATTGATTGGAATGTCTTCATTTCATATCCCATGCATTTGCTGTGTTCACACAAACCAGTCTAATGGCTTTTAATGTGGATGATACATTTTCAGAAGAAACAATATAAGCAAAGAGAAAAAACTATTATTTCTTTCTTCGACTTTTGTTTCCTCTACTTCTCCTGCTCACTAAACACATATATAATATATATGGTATCATTGCATATAGTTAAAAAAATATTATTTCTTTCATAGACTTAACTTACTTATCCAGCAAATCGTGTTTTGACTTTTATAAATCTCATCTTTTGTTTATACGTAGAAAGAGAAATATTGATAAGCTTGAGAAACCAAGTGATGATCTTCCCATTCGTATGTACGTGGCACTGACTTTATAAAATATCATCTTTGGTTTATACATAGAAAGAGAAATCTCGATAAGCTTGAGAAACCAATTGATGATCTTCCCATTCATCTCTATACGTCTCTAGATGCTCAATCTTCCTCATGAAACACATCAAACACATCTCTTTTCTCCATTCCTCTGTTCTTGAGCATCCGCATTTCGAAGCCAACCAATTATTGTACTCAAACTATATTTAAAAAACAACCAAAAAGATTCAAGATGTGTTTGATGTCTACGGAGTTAGAGATAGAAAAGATACAAGCCAAAAACGCATACGTTTATACAATTTCTTGAAGAAAAAGAAATTTTGTGTTGTTTCTAGATGTCTTATGGCAGAAGTGCAAATGCAAAGTGGTATTCACTACTTGGAGTCCCGTTTCCATCAACAGAAAAACATTAAATGCAAAGTAGTATTCACTACTTGTTCCGAGGATGCGTGTGCACACATGGGTGTGGAAAGCCCAATAGAATTCCAATGCTTGGCGAACAATGACGCATTTGATTTGTTCGAAAAGAAGGTTGGACAAATAACACTAGGAAGCGATCCGGAGACCCCCAGCCTTGCAATTATAGTTGCCAATAAGTGTCCGGTCTACCATTGGCGCTCAGTGTCGTAGGCGACACCATGTCATGCATGCAAGCTGATGGTACAAGAATGGCGTCACGCGATATATGTTATGACTTCAGACGCCATTGAGTTTTCTAGCATGAAAGATAAGATCCTTCCGCTTTTGAAGTATAGCTAAGACAATCTTGACGGGGATAGTGTCAGATCGTGATTGCTGTACAGCGCTTTATTTCCCGAAGATGATAAAGTTCATAAAGACAGATTGATAGACTAATGGATAGGCGAATGTATTATAGATGGAAGTGATGGTATCGAGAGGGCTGAGAACAAGGGATATGAGATAATTGGTAGTCTTGTTCGCACATCTTTGTTGATGGAGGGTGTTAATAATCTTGGGACAACTGTTGTGGTTGTGCATGATGTCGTTCGTGAAATGGCCTTATGTATTGCATCTGATTTGGGAATACAGAAAGAGGCATTCATCGTGCGTGCAGGTGTTGTGTTAGATAAATTGACAAATGTTGAGAATTTGAGCCTTGTGAGAAGGAATTCATTGATGAATAACAAGATTCTTCATCTCGCTGGAAGTCCTAAATGTCTCTCAAACTCACAACTTTGCTTCTGCAACAACGCGAATTTGGAAAATATTTCGAGTGAATTCTTCAAGTCCATGCCAAAGCTAGTTGTTTTGGACCTATCACAAAATGAAAAGCTTTCTGAAGTGCCCGAAAGAATAATGGATCTAGGTTCCTTGAAATATCACAACTTTTCATACACATGTATACGTTAATTTCCTAAGGGTCTACAAGGGCTGAAATTAACTAATTCACTTCATTTGGGGCATACACGTCACCTTTCCAGTATTGCTGGGATATCAAATCTGCTCGATTTGAAAATATTGAATTTAGCTTCAAGTGGTTTTTTCATGGGATCGTGACATAATGGAGGAGTTAGAAACCTTGAAAAATTTACAAGTTTCAACTGTAGGACTCGATATTCCTCCACACCAGGAGCAGTTTTTAGCTATCATAGCTTGACAAGTTGTACACGATTTCTAAGGATCTGGCATTTGGAATCATCTGGAATTGCATTTCAAGTAACCATGGACAAGCTCTGTTATTCCAGCATTTTGGATTGCAGTATCTCTGAGATATACTATGTGTGAAATGATATGATGCTATATGCAACTTATATACGAAGAATAGGAGTGTACTAGTTTATCAAATATCTATATCACACAAAAAAAAAGTTTTATTGGACTTGATTGCTAATAACTGTAAATTTGTGTTTTTGCTTAGAACTATGGTCGTAGGTTTTTTGACTGTGTCGGTAGATTTTATTGCTTTAGAATTTTGGCTGTAGATTATAGAATTTTGAAAAGCCTAAAATTGTATGCAACAGAAAAATGTTCTATACAGCAAAAAAAAAGACAATTCTCTTATTTACCATCAAATCAAGTTTTTAGGCCAAAACTAACACATACGCTTAAAACTTCCCAATCTTAACATTTCTCATTAAACTATTGTGGAAAAAGCCCCCCGGTTGAACACACACACCCTCAACCAGATTTAGAAAACAAAACATATAATCTTAAAAGAAGAAAAAAACTATCGTCATCGTGAATTCGTCTCGACGTCGGAACCGTCGTCTTCTCGTCGTCAATCTAAATTCACCGGCGACGTCATCTCCGGAGATCGCCATAATTCCCTTCCTCCCTTCCTGCCTTCCTCTCATGCGTTTTGGATCTGCTGCCGTCATTATNGTCGGTAGATTTTATTGCTTTAGAATTTTGGCTGTAGATTATAGAATTTTGAAAAGCCTAAAATTGTATGCAACAGAAAAATGTTCTATACAGCAAAAAAATGACAAAAACATATATTTTGGCTATGAGTAAAAAAAAGAAGCTAAACTCTCGTTGGATCTATTTGAAAGCTTTAACCACGGTATATTGGACTGATGATTTGAGAAAATTTCATTTTTTTCTAAACCCCCCCCCCTTATCTATCTATAATAACAATCTGAATAAATACCAATTGCCTTTCAATAAGTTGTGTCTTTTCAAAATTGTTATTCGTATTTTTTTATAAATTCTAATTTTAATTCAAGAAATTTCATTTGTGGTTGCGTCTTTTCAATTATCAAAAATTGCTTCTTTTCAATTATCAAAAATTGCTTCTTTTCAATTATCAAAAATTGCTTCTTTTCAATTATCAAAAATTGCTTCTTTTCACTTATGTCTTTTGAAAAGCACATAAAAAGGATCATTTGATTTTTTTTATAAAACGAATTATTATATTCATTTATTTTATCGGGAATCGGTAAGAATGATAAACAATGCCGTTATTATTGCTAGAAATGTAACTTTATCTCCAGAATATAGTCCAAGGAATCTGCTTCAATTCTTTTTTTTCCTTCGAGGTTCACCTATTGTTGCAGAAGTTAATCAGCAAAATAATCAAATTTTAGCCGAAATTCTGCATCGACTCAGCAAAATAAATATTATTTGTGGTTGCGTCTTTTCAATTATCAAAAATTACTTCTTTTCTCTTATGTCTTTTGAAGATTATTTATATTGCAAAACCACATAAAAAAGGTCATTTGATAATGATTCATGTTATAATGGTGAATAAAAAAATGGATTTTTTAATCCATCTATCTGATTTTTTCTTCGAAAAAACTTATATGTGTTGAATTATTTGTTTTTGTAAAGTTATATCTACACGATAACTTAGAACACGTCACAAATAACTTTTACAAGGTTTGTCTTTATTGGTTCTTATATTTTAATGGATTTAGAAATCTTCTTTGGATTTAGAAAATACTCAAATCCAATCAAATAACAAGGTTAAATCTAGTATTTGGGTATTTGTATTTTAGTCATGAAAATACTTACAAATCCATTCAAATCCAAGAAAAAACTCAATCTTTATAATACTTGGATTTTAAAATCATAGAACCAATAACACTGGATTTCAATATATTTTTTAAAATCATAGAACCAATAACACTGAATTTTAATATGGATTGTATAATCATAGAACCAATAACACTGGATTTGGTTTGGATTTCTAAATCCATTAAAATATAAGAACCAATAACACCCTAGTCTTTGAAAGAGATTTTTCACATATATTTTCTTATTTTGGTATTTTTTTTTATTGAGTAAACTTGAATTTTTAACTTTTTATTAGTATGAATTATCGGTCTTACTTCAGAAATCTTTCAAATATGTGGAAAGTTGGTATACAAGACTACACATGATTTTTGGTTTGCATCCAGCGGTTTGTTAACAATGTTATTGATAGATTTTTTGTTTAAGATAAAATATTTATAATCCAACGATTGTAGTTAATCCTTCCATTAATCCAACATGTGTCATTTATTTTCATTAACTATTCCCACTAAACCAAACGTTTTATCCTTTCTCAATTAATACCCTTCCTAAGCATCGTCTATTTTCTTTGTATTTTTTGTTTGTGCTTGTTCCATTTCATTAGTAGAAAGAAAATGTGAATTTTTATCCTATATCAGTTCTCAAAAATGGCTTCTCTCCCTCTCATTTTTTATCTTTTATTGTTTCGACTGTAGTAACTGAAGATTGATCAAATTGGTATGTTCTGCTTCGTTCCCTTTGATTATAAATTTTTGTGTTACTTAAATTCATTTACTATCTTTGTTTTGATCATCAAACGATCATATTGCTTTACTCAACTTTATTTTTTTCCTTATCCAAACTCGTTCTCGATATTCATTATTTTTTTTTATTTTTTTTTGATAACCTCGAAGATTAGGCCTAATATGCTTGGTTCGGAGTCAGCATTTAGTTTTTTTTTCTTAGAAATATTCTTTAGTTTACATTATTGCGCAACCCATTGATCAAACGTTTGTGTGTTTTAATTTTGAGGATAATATCGCTTTATCTAAGTCTCTTAGTTTTGAGTATTTGTATCGCTCCCTCTATCTATAATAACAATCTGAATAAATGCAAATTGTCTTTCAATATGTTGTGTCTTTTCAAAATTGTTATTCGTATTTTTTTATAAATTCCAATTTTAATTCAAGAAATGTCATTTGTGTCTGCGTCTTTTCAATTATCAAAAATTGCTTCTTTTCACTTATGTCTTTTGAAAACCACATTAAAAGGATCATTTGATTCTTTATAAAACAAATTGTTATATTCATTTATTTTATCGGGAATCGATTTTGATTCATCGGTAAGAATGATAAACAATGGCGTTATTATTGCTAGAGATGTAACTTTATCTACAGAATATAGTCCAAGGAATTTTCTTCAATTTTTTTTTTTCCTTCGCGGTTCACCTATTGTTGCAGAAGTTAATCAGCAAAATAATCAAGTTTTAGCCGAAATTCTGCATCGACTCTCTCTCGTCTTTGAAGAAAATAATCAATTAAATGAAGTAATTCAACGATTATTGGAAGTAGAAGATATAAATTTCATACCAGCAAGTAATTCTACAATAATTTTTTTAGCAGTTGATATCAGGATGCAGATGTGGGGATATCAACTGTAAAAACACTCAATGCATAATTTGTTAGTCATTATTTAATTATTTAAGTACGATTAGCTTAATTATTAAAGAACCATTTTTATTATTATGTGATTTAAAATATACAAAATATTTATTTCCAGTTTTTTTTATTAAATCATTTCCAGTAACTTGTGCATTTCAAAATAGAAGAGATAGTAAACTTGTGCATTTCATCTTTTTATTATTCATTATATACCTTTTTGTTTTAACCATTTTTTAATAAAAATATACATAATTAATAATGAAGATCTTCATGTTTTTAACACATTAATCTATCTATAATAGCAATCTGAATAAATGCCAATTGGAGATAAATAAGTGGCATTTTTCAAAATTATTATTAGTATCTTTTTGTTAATCCAAATTTTAATCCAATAAATGTCATTTGTGGCTGCGTCTTTTCATCAATTAAGTATATTTTTGTTATAATCATTTTTTTATGAAAAATTGCTTATTTTCACTTATATCTTTTCAAGATTATTTATATCGCTCAAAATCACATAAAATTAAGGGTCATTTGATAGTGATTCTTGATATAATGGTTTATCAAAAAGTATGCTATCTATCTCGATGAGTTACCCTAAATAAAGAATAAAAAAAAAAAAAAAAATCCAACATATGATCATCTCCAACAAAATATGTATTTACATCATATTTTTGTATTGCATATTTTTATATATAACTTTTTTAACACTACAAAAAAAATACTCTATAGAATTGTGTTTCTTATAATTTTTTGTTTTCTTATTTTTTCTCTAAGTAGTTAAATTCTTTGAAAATATTTTACAAAGTTTTTATATTTGAATTATTTTATAACTTTCCAGTTATATTGTTAATAATCCAAAAATTTGTTTTTTAGGAAGATCATATCTTTTTATTTCTTTTTTTAAGAATTATAATTTTTTGAATATTTACGTATTTTTATCATCATTTTTTGTTTTATGTATTTTCAGTTATAATAATTTAAAATATTTTTTTTGTTTAAGTTTTAATATACGACAAATACTCCCGCGAAGCGGGGGTTCTATTCCTAGTTGGATATAATATTTAGTTATTTACAAAAATTATTCAAAATCTAAGTTTATTGGATTAGTCATTTGTAAAAATTCTCTCAAAGCTCTACTTATTGGAAAATAGAGTTTTGAACAATAAAATATATCAAAGACAATTTGAAATGATTTGTAAGATAATTTGTAGTCAAACAATAATAGATCCAAAGGGTGGTTCACGTATATTTAATGGTATGTCAGCCGATGGGCATGCCTTCATACTCTTATGATCATGAAATGTGTTGTGTGTTGATAGGGTTTACATGAGCATAAGGCATGAACTTCAAGGGCTCAATAGTTTGCTTCAGAAGATGGAAATATTGTTCTTATTGGCCTATTTTTTTCATGCCAAGTTCTCTTCTCAAAGTCAAGCACATGTCAGCCGAGAATATGAATTTTGTTGACAACTTATTGCGGCTTGTTCTGGATGGTTTGGATCATTACTTCAGTTTTTCTTTGGATCATTAATTACTAAGACCACCAGAAGCTCAAGGTAATCTTGCTTGACGATTTGTGTTGCCACCAGCTTGAAGTGCTTCATCATAGTTCTATTTGAGTGTGGCAAAACAAACATCTAAGGTGCTGCTGAGACAGAGTTATTTTCTTCCACATCTATGGAGCTTCTCTACTTGTCTCATCAAGCGTCCATCATACATTGAGATTTCAGGTCCACTTCCATCTTGAGGAGGAGTATTAGAGTACATATATCTATGGTTTAGTGCTGGTTTACTCATACTTATGTTATGATGGTTATCGAGTGGTTTAGGCTAGTTTTAGCTATATGGTTTACTTGTATATAAGCTTCTCTTGTAACTTCTTACAACTAGTGAATAATATTTTACAGTCGATTCTCTTGAATCTGAAATGTTTCAATATCTAAAATGGCAGATATACCTTTAAAATAAAGAGTGAAAATATAAGTTTTAAAATAAGTGGGATGTATCTTTTTAAATAATTTGTAAAAATAAATTATTTTTCAAATGTTCTCAATTCTCTTCTAATCATCATAAATTTGTAACAATAACTTTGCAAAAGTTTCTCAAACCGCAAATCATTAATCCAATAAACCCCCTAATTTTTTTTTCCTGTGTACACCTTCTAAAGCATTTGCCAATCAACTCCATTGTTAACTTTTTTCCTTTTAGATTAGCATCATGTATATAGTCGCCAACTTTTTAGAGCCGAAGCTAATAATAATTCATCAATTTGAATGCACGTTATTATATGTAATTTTTCTTCGTCGTATTTTTTCGAATTAAGAAAAAATCTGATGTTGACTTGTATGATATCTATTATAATCCTCCCTAAAGTCAGAGGAGGAAGGAGTCTAGCTCGTAGGCTGGAAAATCGAATTTTGATTATTACTTCTCTTCCTTTGTGTACTAATTCCCGTTGACTTAAAAATCCAACCGATAGCTCTCTGAAACACTTCCTCTGCAATATGGGAAGTTGTATCATGTGATCAATGAGCGAATCAAGTCTTTCACTGGTTATGCATCAGACGGGGTTATATTCAAAATCTAGAGGAGAACCTCAAGGCTTTGGAGAAAACCATGGAGGAGCTTCGAGCAAGGCGGGATGATTTGTCAAAAAGGGTGGAGAGAGAGGAGGATAAAGGTCTACGAAGGCTTTCCCAAATCCAGGTATGGCTTACTAGAGTCGACACAATCAAAACCCAAGTCACTGATCTTGTTAGTGCTAGAACTGTCGAAAGTCAAAGGATGACTGCTTTTGGGTTTTGTTCTAAGAGTTTGAGGCCAAGATATCGTTACGGGAAAAGGGTTGTTCGATGTTGAAGGAGGTTGAGAATCTAAAATCCAGTGGAGATTTTGAGCCTGTTGGTTTCCTCATTTGTGATCTACATCCAACTGATCCATTTAGATGCTCTATCCAAATGTTCCATCCATATGTTACTCATTTCATTTTTAGTTATTCATCCGAATGATTCATCTCGGTGGAACTTTATTTGTTTAATCAGTTAGTTTAAATATGAAAAGACCATTTGAATAGTTTTAATAAAAAAATGACTAAAATACTCGTACTTTCATCTAATAATATGTTTTTTTGAATTTAGCCATATTATTTTGATCTTAATTATACTAATCTTTTATATAAAGTATACTTATAATTAAATATTCAAATTATTATTTTTAATATCTATAAATCATGTTTTTCCTCGATTTTGGCAGTTTTGGCGGGAAATCGCAATTTTCCGAGTGTTGGCGGGAAAACACGACTTCGCAGTTTTGACGGAGAAACGCAATTTTGCGGTTTTGACGGGAAAACGCGATTTCACTTTTTTGACGGAAAAAGCGATTTCGCGATTTTGAAAGGAAAATGTGATTTCTCGGTTATTGAAAAAAACTTAGTTTTTTTTGTTTGGCGGGAAAACGTGATTTAAAGTTTTTTGGTTTTGGCAGAAAAACGTGATTTTTCGGTTTTGACAGGAAACACGTGATTTAGCGATTTTGACGGAAAAATGTGGTTTTGCGGTTTTGACGGGAAAACTCGATTTATCGGTTATTGCGGAAAAACTCACCTTCAGGATTTTGACGAGAAAACGCGATTTCAAAGTGATGGCGGGAAAACGTGTTTTGCAGTTTCGCGATTTTAGCACGAATATTCGATATAGTTTTTTGCTTTTGGCGGGAAAACACGATTTTTTGTTTTTGTTTTTTTTATAATTGTAACCTTCTTCTGGATAAGGGTATTTTAGACATTTGTTATTTTGGACTGGATCAATTCCATCCAGATGATCCAATTTCTTCCATCTAGATGAGTTTAAAAAATTAGCCTAAATTTTAGAAAATCATCCAAATGGATCATATAGATGGAGATGATCCAATTTTATTTTTAGTGATGTTTGTTTCATCATCAGTAATCTCCATCCAGGTGATCCATCTGGTTGGAGGAACAAACATGCCCTTTGAAGTGGTTGTCGAGCAAGTTCAAGCGTTTAAGGTAGAGGAGAGGCCTATCCAACCAGGAATTCTCGGTCGAGAAAAATTGCTCAAAAGGGCATGGGACTCTCTCATTGAAGATGGTGTGGGTGTTATGGGTTTGTACGGTACGGGCGGGGTAGGAAAAACTACAATTCTCACGCAAATCAACAACAAATTCTGACATGATGGATATGTCTTGTTTGATATTGTGATTTGGATCGTGGTGTCTAGAGACTCACATGTCCAAAAGATTCAAGAAGAGATTGCAAATAAACTAGGCCTCGTTGGAGCTGATTGGAACCAAATGTATGGAAACCAAAAGGCATGTGATCTACACAATATCCTAAAGAGGAAAAAATTTGTGTTGTTGTTGGATGACATATGGGAAAAAGTAAATTATCTGAGATTGGAATCCCTTTCCCAAGTGTGGAAAACGAATGTAAAGTAATTTTCACCACTCGCTCTCAAGAAGTGTGTAGACGCATGGGTGTTGATATCGAGATGGAAGTCCAATCTTTGGCACCAAACGATGCATTGGATCTGTTCCTAAAGAAAGTCGGAGAGACTACATTACGAAGTCATCCAAACATACCCAAGCTTGCAAACATGATTGCTAAAAAGTATTACCGCCTACCTCTAGCACTTAATGTCATTGGCGAGACTATGGCATGCAAAAGAACGATTCAAGAATGGCAACATGCAGTTAATGTTCTGACTTCATACGCTTCTGAGTTTTCCGACATGGAAGATGAGATTCTTCCGATTTTGAAGTATAGTTACGACAATCTAAAGGGCGACACAGTCAAGTTGTGTTTACAGTATTGCTCTCTGTTTCCGGAGGATGAGAGAATTTGTAAAGACGAATTGGTAAATTATTTGATTTTCGAAGGGATTATAGATGGAGATCAAGGTATAGAGAAGGCTGAGAACCAAGGTTATGAGATCATTGGCACACTTATTCGTGCATCTTTGTTAATTGAAGATGAATATCAAGTGTATATGCATGATGTTATTTGTGAGATGGCTTTGTGGATAGTTTCTGATTTTGGAAAACAGAAAGACAACTTCATTGTGCGCACATGTGTCGGGTTATGTGAAACACCAAAGGTTAAAAATTGGAACCTTGTGAGAAAGATGTCACTGATGAGTATTAAGATTGAAAATCTCTCTGGCATCCCTGAGTGTCTTGAACTTACAACGCTTCACATGCAAAAAAACGAGGCATTGTCAAATATCTCCGTTGGATTCTTCACGTTCATGCCAAAGCTAGTTGTTTTGGATCTATCATATAACATAAATCTCTCGGAGTTACCGGAAGGAATATCAGAGTTTGTCTCCTTGCAGTATCTCAACATGTCAAAAACAAATATACAATGTCTGCAACATGTCAAAAACAAATATACTTTATCTGCTTACAAGAGCTGAAGAAGCTGCTTTACTTGAACTTGGAGTTCACATGGAACCTTTCGAGTATAGTTGGGATATCAAGTCTAATGGATTTGAGAGTATTGAGATTGCGAGGCTCTGGTGTTTCACTTGATCTCAGCACGGTGGAGGAGTTACGAGTCGATTTATAGATTTTGGCGTAAAAACGCGATTTTTGCGGTTTTAACGACAAAACGCGATTATGTGGATTTGGCAGAAAAACTCGATTTTTCGGTTATTGCGAAAAATATTATTTTTGAGATTTGGCAGGAAAACATAATTTTACGGTTTTGTCGAGAAAATGTGATTTTACGGATTTGGCGGAAAAAGCGTTTTTTTCGGTTTTGCGGTTTTAGCAGGAAAATTTAATTTCGCAGTTTTGTGATTTTGGCGGAAAATACGATTTTTTGTTTTTTATGATAAGTGTAACTTTCATCTGAATAAGGATATTTTAGACATTTGTTATTTTGAACTGGATCATTTCCATCGAGATGATCCAATTAGGTCTATCCAGATGAGTTTAAAAAATTAGTCTAAATTTTATAAAATCATCCAGATAAATTATTTAGATAGAGATAATCTCATTTTGTTTTTGGTGTTATTCGTTTCATCATGAGTTATCACCATGGATGGAAAAACGAACGGTTCTTTAATGTATTACGGTAACACAACAATGATTACCGAGAATGTCTGACTATGTAAACTCTTCCTCATAGTAGTAATGCAAGTAGATGTTATAAAAGAAAAATTAACTAAGAGATCTAGATAATCGTGGGCCAATCTTGGTTTGACCACCCTCGACAACGATCTTAAATGTCCAAACTTGTAGGCCCAAGAAAGGCCCAATATTGTGATATTCGGCTCATGCTGTAATCGTAAATGAAATTAGGGTTTTACCATCTGAATAAAACCCCAACAAAGTTCATTTTTACGTTTTTCTCCTTTTCACAATTTGGGGTTTTCGATGCTAGAACCTGTAAATCTTCACCGGGAAAATCGAAGACTGTCTTCCTCGCTCTCCTCAAATCGAAACAGATAGTTCTGAGATTTTAAGATTTTGAGACTTACCTTCGAAACGAAACAAGAATCGATTCAACGCTGTGGCATTTGCTGGTTCTGTCATGTATTCTCTGATACTCCATGGAAGAAGGTTAGTCGAGTTGCAGAAATGTCGTAGTTTGAGATTCTCAGTGAACCCTTTGCAAAATGCATCTTCTTTCTCCAATGCCTTCTACTCTGCTTATGCTACTGATGTGAGCTCTGCTCGAAAAGGACAGAAATTTACAGTCTCTTACCTCGTCGATTCATTGGGTTTCAGTGCAAAGCTCGCCGAATCGATCTCAAGGAAAGTCAGTTTCGAGGACAAGGAGAATCCTGATTCCGTTCTGAATCTTTTTAGAAGTCACGGATTCTCAGATTCCCAGATCTCCACCATCATTACGGATTATCCAAGCTTGCTTGTTTCAGATGCTGAGAAGTCTCTTGGTCCCAAGCTTCAGGCTCTGCTCTCCAGAGGAGCTTCAACCTCTGAGCTCACCGAGACTATTTCGAAAGTTCCAAAAATCTTGGGAAAGGACAGGTCTATCCGCGTGTACTATGATTTCGTCAAAGAGATTATGAAAGCTGATAAGAGATCAAAGTTCGAGAAGCTATGTCATTCTTCTCCACAGGGTAAGCAGGAGAACAAAATCAGGAACATATCGGTTCTGAGAGAATTGGGTATGCCTCATCAACTGTTATTCCCTTTGCTCATCTCGAATTCTCCACATGTATGTGGGAAAGAGAAATTCGAAGAGTCTCTCAAGAAAGTGGTTGAGATGGGTTTCGATCCCACCACCTCGAAGTTCGTCGAAGCTCTGCGCATTGTTCAGGGGTTGAAGAACGAGACAATAGAAGAGAAAGTAGATGTCTATAAAGGTTTAGGCTTTGAGGTTGGAGATATATGGGCGATATTCAAGAAGTTCCCGATTTTTCTGACGCTCTCGGAGAAGAAGATAACTCAGAATTTCGAGACCATGAAGAGGTGTGGACTGCTCGAAGACGAGGTCCGTTCAGTGGTGAAGAAGTTCCCGCAGTGCATTGGTGTCTCGGAGAAGAATATATTGAACTCCATTGAAACGTTTCTAGGCCTAGGATTCAGCAGGGACGATATCGCGATGATGGTCAAGCGTGTCCCTGCGTGCATTGGGTATTCAGTGGAGACGGTGAAGAAGAAGACTGAGTTTGTGGTGAAGCAGATGAATTGGCCGCTAAAGGCCGTGGTTTCGTACCCGCATGTACTTGGATACAGCCTGGAGAAGAGGATTGTGCCGAGGTGTAACGTTATCAAAGCTCTCTTGTCCAAAGGATTGCTCGGAAAGGGAAGTGAACTCCCTCCATTGGGGTCTGTTTTGGTATGTACAGATATTAGTTTCTTAAACAGGTACGTGAGGAAGCACCATCAGGAGCAGCTGGTTGCTGATTTGATGGATATCTTCAATGGAGAGACGTGAAAAAACAGATGAAGCTTCTGGACCAAGTAGAGAGTTTCGTAGTCTATAAAAAGTCTTCACTTCTTGTAAGTTTCCGCTTAAACTCGAATCTCAGAACCAAATTGTTCATGATTCTTTTCGACTGTCGATTTTTGAAATGTGTAAAAGATGAGTTTCGGTTGTATCAAATGGTTATTTGGCTGTGGAAAATGAGTTTTGAATTTTTTTTTTTTTGAAACAATCTTTATTATTTTCTGGATCAGAGATTACAATCAATAACACTCACAATGCACAAATGCTCTTTCACGAGCATGTAGCAGCAGCAATTGGGAAATAAAAAGTGTAACAACATCTCATTTGTAAAACAAGTAGACTCCAAGAAAGTCCAAACACATATGGGCCCAAATAAGGCCCAATATTGTTATATTGGGGGTCCCGAGAATCGTAAACGAAATTAGGGTTACCATCTAAAACCCCCAAATTTCGATTTCTTCTATCTACACTGTGAAATGAAATAGATAGTCCGGTCTCACTCACTCGCTTCTTCGTTGTGGAATTTTCTGGTTCTTCTCTTCTGTTCCTTTTGGTAATCGTATTGCATTGTCATGTTTGCTTTGATACTCCATGGGAAGAAGAAGTCTATCGAGTTACAGAAATGGCGTAATTCGAGAATTCTAGTGAAGCTTTTCCAAAATGCATCAGCTTTATCCAATTCATCCTCCTCTGACATTGCTGATACTGCTGAAGAGAGCCCTCCTCAGAATCTTCGAAAAGAGAAGACTTTTACAGTCTCTTACCTCGTTGATTCATTGGGTTTAACCACAAAACTCGCAGAATCCATCTCAAGAAAAATCAGCTCCGAGGGAAAGGGTAATAATCCAGATTCCGTTCTGAATCTGTTTAGAAGTCATGGGTTCACAGATTCTCAGATCTCCAGAATCATTGCGAATTATCCACGATTGCTTGTACTAGATGCTGAGAAATCACTTGGTCCCAAGCTTCAGTTTCTGCAGTCCAGAGGAGCTTCAAGCTCTGAGCTCATTGAGATTGTTTCAAAAGTTCCAAAAATCTTGGGAATCAAAAAGAACAAAGCTATCAGCGTATACTACGATTTCGTCAAAGACATCGTAGAAGCCGATAAGAGCTCCAAGTTATGTCATTCTTTGCCACAAGGTAGTAAGCAAGAGAACAAAATCAGAAACATATTGGTTTTGAGAGAAGTGGGTGTGCCTCAGAAGCTGTTACTCTCCTTGCTTACATCCGATGCTCAGCTTGTCTGTGGAAGAGAAAAATTAAAAGAGTCCCTCAAGAAGGTGGTAGAGATGGGTTTTGATCCAACCACCTCGAAGTTTGTCGACGCTATGCGCAATTACGCATTGAAGGAGGAAACAATAGAAGAAAAAGTCAATGCCTACAAAAAGTTAGGCTTTTCCGTGGGAGATGTATGGAAAATGTTCAAGAAGTGGCCATCCACTCTGTCACACTCGGAGAAGAAGATAACTCACAAGTTAGAAACCCTCAAGAAGTGTGGGCTACTCAAAGACGAGATATGCTCTGTGTTCAAACGCTACCCTCCGTGCATTGGATTATCTGCAGAGAAAGTGAAGAAGAAGACTGAGTTTATGGTGAAGAAGACGAATTGGCCACTAAAGGCCCTGGTTTCGAACCCTCAGGTACTTGGATTGAGCATGGACAAGAGGATAGTCCCGAGGTGTAACGTTATCAAAGCTCTCATCTCCAAAGGATTGCTTGGAAAGGGAAGTGAACTCCCTCCATTGGGGTCTGTTTTGGTATGTACAGATATTCGTTTCTTAAACAGGTACGTGAGGAAGCATCATCACGAGGAGCTTGTTGCTGATTTGATGGATATCTTCAATGGAGGAGAGACGAGAAAAAAACAGTTGAAGCTTCTGGACCAAGTAGAGGGTTACGTTCTTAGTCTTTAAAGTCTGACACATCCTTAATCCTTTTTCTTGTAATTTTTTTGAGAAGCTAACCCTTGTGAAACTTTTAGACAGTGGTTCTTTTTGGCATTTGTTTTTCAAGATCCAAGAAATCGATATTAGTA
>JAHZTW010000001.1:316059141-316159588 GCA_020283515.1 Alliaria petiolata | reverse complement strand
AGGTGCACTAATTGGAGGATACCGACTGAACCAGAAGGAATTTGGCTTCAATTCAAATTGGCGTGGAATCTGGACTCAACCGGGGAGCTTTTCGAATTGGAATCATACCAAACCCGGTTTGGACGTGAAAGTTATGCAAGTTGCAAGACAGAGGATCCTCAGCTTGCCTTATATGGAACCTTCCGGGTTTAGGAGGCTTCAAACTTATCTTTGGCGCCCAGGAGTCAATGAAAACCATCTAGAGGCTGTAAGAGACGTCCTTAGCTGCACCAACACCCAGAGGATCAGGCGGATCCCTCCCCATTTCGAGTTTCCTAACTTGGACTCAAGAGCATTCAACACATATGGAGCATTAACTCTTCAACGACCCCCTTGCCCAAGTTTCTACGATTTAGGCAACTCATATGGCGACCAGAATATTCCAGAGAAGCTCACCTATCCCCTCAAACCGTCCAGATACAAGAAGATCTCACTGTCCACATTAATTGGCCGATTTGCTCATTATGGCCAAAAGATTGTTTTTATTCAATGTTTTGATTTCTTTCTTGTTTTAAGTCTTTAAGAACGTGTATTGAGCCTCTATATAAGCTCATTAGTTGCTTCATTTGTAAATCACCTTTCAATCAAACAAAAAGTATAATACAAAGTATTTGTTCTTCTTTTATTCAAAGCGTATCTTTGTCTAAAATCACTGTCTTTAGTTTCATTTGAGTGATTCATTTGATTCTATAGATTTAGGATTAGAATTGTTTGTGTGATTCAAACAAGTCTAGTTCTCCAAGGATTGAGAGAGTCAATCAAACCCAAGGATTGAGAGAGTCAATCAACTTCCACCACCATATCGACTTCATTCACCTTCCGCGCCTCAGCTTATGATCAGTTCTTGATCATCATTTGGTAGAAGATTGTGGAGCGATTCCCAATCTTGTGTCATCTGGTATCAGAGCTTCAAATGCTCCTATCCATCAGGTTGTATCTATCCAACCTTTATCTTTTATTTTCTGTTATTTTGTTTCATTTCATAAATCGAAAAACCATAAAAATTTGTTTCTGTTTTGCTTTGAAATACGATTTCATTTGTTTCTGTTTTGTTTATCAAGTTCTTAGTTTTGTTATTCATAAATCCAGAAAAAACCATAAAACGTTCCTTTGATTTATTGCATTACATTGTTATCTCGTTTTATTTGCATTTAATCATTGGATCTAGTTTTCTGCATTTTTACAACAACAAAAAAAAAAAAAAAAATTGCTTTTAACTTTGAATCGTTGCATATCATTTTGTCCCATATAGTTTATATCTTGCACTCACCATTGCTGTCACTTTCTTTCATTAACGAAAAGTCAAAAAAAAAAAAAATATCCTTGTTTCCATAATCTGTTTACATACGCATTCATAGACCAACGTGAGCATATTTGCGACCAACGTGAGCATATTTGCATTCTTTTCTTGCATTCGCCTTGACTAATAGCATTAAGTGTCTCGTATTTTATTTTTTTATTCTCACTATCAAAAGAAAACGTTTTTGCATTTGTCATTACCATCTCTTTAAACCGTTATTGTCATTTCATTGGATAGTTTGAACTTAATACTGATTTGTTGTTAACTTTTTGTTACAAGGTACAAACAAAACCAGAAGTCATGGAATATGATTCAGAAGAAGAAGAAGAAGATTACTCAAGTTCTGAGTATGAAGAAGAAACATATGAAGAAGAAAAGGATCCAGAACCACCAGACTGTTATAGAAGCTGCTCCAATACACGGTGGTGTGAAGAAGATTCAGAGGAGGACTCATATGAAGAATACAATCCTCCCAAGAGAGCAGAGAAGCCAATCAGCTATGGAGTTGTTTCATATCAAGTATCAGCTCAGTCAAGACCCACCGGCCCAAAGAAGTCAAGCTACAAGAGAAGAGTTCCCAATACCAAGTCATTAACCTTCTAAGGTTATAGCCAGAACCCTGAAGATTATCTCCAATGGGAAAAAAACATGAAGCAGTGGCTGCGATCCAACAACATCCCCAAGGAAGATAAGCTATCATATGCCGTTGAAGCACTTACTGGAGATGCTTACAAATGGTGGTTAAGAGAATGTACTCATGGCTTCTAAAAAAGACCAGTATTAGATTGGGGAGAACTTAAGGCCATGATGTATAGAGAGTTTGCCAAGAAGTACCAGACACGCAGAGGTACAACTACAACAACAAGAAGCGCCAAGTTCACACCAGAACCGAGGCCTACTCCTAAGCATAAGAATGCTTACTTTTCTGAGCCAAAGAAAGTGTCAAGAAAGACTTCACTAAGTCAAATTGAGGCTGAGAAGATGGTTTCAGCAAAAGGAGTTCAGCATAAACCCTTCACCACACTCGAATGGTGGGAGCAATTCAAGAAAGACTACAACATAGGAGATAAGAAAACTGAGCAGAAACAGAGCTCCAAAGAAGAACCTATGAGAAGAGAAGCAGAAACCACGCCCAAGCCTATAACCAAGTCACCAGCGACGCCCACTCAAGGTAAGTCTTCTGATTTTGTGAATTCTAAAGAGCCCACATGTTATAGATGTCATAAGAGAGGACACTTTGCTGCAAATTGTTCCCTTAGAAAATCTGTGAAAGAAACTTCACTAGAAGAGAAAACAGAAAAATCTAGAAATAGTGATAGTTTATCTCCTTCTCAGTTTTCAATCCCTGATTTTGCTACTACTTGTCCATCTAGCAAATTGCTTAAGGCTACATCATCAGAAACGAAATTGGAGTTAATTAACACAAGTGATAGCCTAGTTCATTCTGATATTTTAATTCCCAATTCTAGACTCATGCACTTGTCTTTGCCAAAGAGTTTTGATCCAGGAATAAGACAAGAAGAAAGGGAAACAAGCAGAGAAGAAAAACTACAAGGACATTTTCTACAACTGATTTGTCCAAAGAAGAATGAGAAAGTAGCAGAGGCACGACCCGAGGCTTTGTCCTCACCAGAAAAGCTAGCTATAACCACCTCTAGAAAAGAAAACAGACACAAACGTGGAGTTAAATCCATCAAAGAGCAGCTGATGCTACAACAAGCTAACACCATCACTGTGAGTTTAAATATTTCAAAGACTATTTCTATAATTTTAAACTCAGATATGATGCACTTGTTCTTGAGAGTTGTTTCAGGTACAAAACATACCAAGAAGAATCAAACAAGCGAGATTTGGGTGAAGAGAAAAGACATATTCAAAGAAAAGCCCCCTAACCATACATTGCATCACTTTACCGATTTGGCTAGCAAAAACACTAAGAGTGTTCCTCAGGTAAGTCATTTTCTCACTAATTTTGTTTCAAGGGATTCTGCAGAATTGTTAGTGAGCTTAGTGGTATTAAAAGAAAGTGAGAACTTAACAGCTACAACTTATTACATAAAACCGAAATTAGTTAAAAAATTTAATACAACTAGGACAGAAAGTATAACAAGTTTAAAATTTTATAAAGAAACCATAATACACTTGTTTCTTGTCCAAATTAATGAGATTATTTCAGGAACTAAGAAGATAAAACCCAAAGAAGTTCAACCAGAGAAGAGAATGATGTTAAAACAAGCTAAAAACAAAAAAAAATCACCAGCCGAGGTGAACAAGGCCGAGGGTATAAAATGGGTAAAGGCTACCAAGCAGAGAAGCCACGTACCAGAGAAGAGCAGAGGAGTAATTCTATCCTACTTGCTCAAAGGAAAACCCCCAGATGCTCAACAACAACCCCAACTGAGCACCAACCAAAACTGTCCCCAAGGTAAGTCTATAAACTCGCATATAACTCATGAAACTAACTTGAGTTATCTATGTGCAGATAAGCAAGTTTTGAGGACAAAACTTTTTGAAGAAGGAGAGTATGATACAAGATCATGTACGTCATCAACAATGGAGCAGAGTATGATCTTGCTGAGCACTGAAGATAATCAAACAGAAGCAATGCTAGTACCTGTTGTCGAAGTTGCACAAGTTGTCGAGCTTGCATATGAACGTGAAGCTCAGGCTTACAAATGGGTTGTGACCATTTGTACTATTTTTCCTTATCCTTGGTTTTATCCAAATGGGTTTTCCAGGAAAGGTTTTAACGAGGCAAATTGGTTCACATGTCTAAATCCCATTCAGAGCTCCAATGGACCCGATAGAGACATGCGATCACTCATCGAGTCATTCCGGCCGAATCAAGACGATCCAAGCAACAAATCCAATTGTTTTGGAAACTCAACTCATCAGAGAATCGTGCCGAAGTGGAATCAGCTCAAGCCGAGCTCATATGACGAAGTTATAATTTTTACAAGTTGGGTGAACCGGAGCTTTCCCGATTTGGACATAGGTGCACTAATTGGAGGATACCGACTGAACCAGAAGGAATTTGGCTTCAATTCAAATTGGCGTGGAATCTGGACTCAACCGGGGAGCTTTTCGAATTGGAATCATACCAAACCCGGTTTGGACGTGAAAGTTATGCAAGTTGCAAGACAGAGGATCCTCAGCTTGCCTTATATGGAACCTTCCGGGTTTAGGAGGCTTCAAACTTATCTTTGGCGCCCAGGAGTCAATGAAAACCATCTAGAGGCTGTAAGAGACGTCCTTAGCTGCACCAACACCCAGAGGATCAGGCGGATCCCTCCCCATTTCGAGTTTCCTAACTTGGACTCAAGAGCATTCAACACATATGGAGCATTAACTCTTCAACGACCCCCTTGCCCAAGTTTCTACGATTTAGGCAACTCATATGGCGACCAGAATATTCCAGAGAAGCTCACCTATCCCCTCAAACCATCCAGATACAAGAAGATCTCACTGTCCACATTAATTGGCCGATTTGCTCATTATGGCCAATAGATTGTTTTTATTAAATGTTTTGATTTCTTTCTTGTTTTAAGTCTTTAAGAACGTGTATTGAGCCTCTATATAAGCTCATTAGTTGCTTCATTTGTAAATCACCTTTCAATCAAACAAAAAGTATAATACAAAGTATTTGTTCTTCTTTTATTCAAAGCGTATCTTTGTCTAAAATCACTGTCTTTAGTTTCATTTGAGTGATTCATTTGATTCTATAGATTTAGGATTAGAATTGTTTGTGTGATTCAAACAAGTCTAGTTCTCCAAGGATTGAGAGAGTCAATCAAACCCAAGGATTGAGAGAGTCAATCAACTTCCACCACCATATCGACTTCATTCACCTTCCGCGCCTCTGCTTATGATCAGTTCTTGAACATCATTTGGTAGAAGATTGTGGAGCGATTCCCAATCTTGTGTCATTTAGAGTCAAAAGCTTGCCACATCTATCAATAGATAGCTGAGACTTGCAGCGATGCTGAGGAAAATTCGGTATTGTTCCATCAAGAAGCTTCACCTCTACATGATGTTTCACACAGTCAAAGCAGAATCGATGACTGCATTTAATCAACTGAAAACATGAGATCATAATCAATGTCGTCGAAACAGATGACACAAGGCTCTTTCTTAGCTTCACGGAAATGCAAACTTCTTCTCGGCCTTATCTCAGCCTCCATGGAAGTCATGTAGCCGTCGTGTAGCAGTACTCCTAACCACCCTGCTTTTGTTTTGAAGTAAAAGAAGTCGACAAATTTTGTGTGTATAGGCCGAATTTATAATTTAGTTTTTTACAAAATCAGACAATTTATAAAAATATAAATAATATAAAATTGGGAACGTTCATATGAAATAACAAAAAAAAAAATTAAAAAAGTTCAGATCACCCACAAAATTGGTACTTATATTCGTACTAGAATAGTGACCCGCATATATGCGGGTTTTTAACAAAATCTGACCACTACTTAAAAAATATATGAAAACATAAAAGAAACTTATTTTCTTTTTTTAAAACATAAAAGTAACTTATTTTCCTTTTTCTTAATTTTATTATTTGTCTTTTCTATTTTTTTTTTTGTATTAGTAATTAAAAAAGAACTTATTTTTCTTTTCTATTTTTAAAACTAATTTCTTGATTTTCTTTTTCGTATTAGTAATTGATCATACAATTTCTTCAATTTAAATTAAAAAGATAAAAAAACTTATTTTCCTTTTTCTTAATTTACCTTTTAGATTTTTTATTTTCCTTTTCGTATTAGTAATCGAAAAAAACCTTATTTTCCCTTTTACTTTTAAAACTATTTTTTAGATTTATATAAACATTATGTTAAAATCTAATTGGTTGAATTTTTTAACACGTGTCAAAATCTAATCGATTAACTTGACACGTATTACGATCATGTTAAAAACTAACTCTGACGCATCTTACTTTATATAATAAGATACATTATTTATGTAACAACTTTGTAAACAAATGAACGGTCTTGTCATATACAAGTTAATAAAGTAATAATTTCTCAATAAGGGATCTAAGATTATTCTGGGCTTCAATCTTGCTTTTAGGACCTTCTCGAACGATCTCAAACCATTAGGCCCAGATAAGGCCCAAAACTCGTATATATGGATCATGTAAAAACCGCAAACGAAATTAGGGTTTATCATCTTAAGAACCCCGCAAATTTCGATTTCTTTCTTCTACGCTGTGAATTGAAAGTAAATAGTTCGGTCTCAATCGCTTCTCGAATGTGGAAGTTTCTGGTTCTCCTCTTCTGATCCTTCTCGGTAATCGCAGTGCATTTTCATGTATTCTCTGATATTCCATGGAAGAAGATTGGTCGAGTTGCAGAAATGGCGTAATCCGAGAGTTTCAGTGAGGATTGTGCAAAATGCATCAGCTTTTTTCAATTCGTTCTCCTCTGCTTCTACTGCTGGTGCTGGTGTGACGAAACCTCCTCAAGATGGTCGAAAAGGCAAGACTTTTACTGTCTCTTACCTCGTTGGATCATTGGGTTTAACAAAAAAACTCGCAGAATCGATCTCAAGGTATGTGAGCTTCGAGGAGAGAGGAAATCCCGATTCAGTTCTTAGTCTACTTAGAAGTCAAGGGTTCACAGATTCTCAGATCTCCACCAACATTACGGATTATCCACGGTTGCTTACATTAGATGCTGAGAAATCTCTTGGTCCCAAGCTTAAGTTTCTGCAGTCAAGAGGAGCTTCAACCTCTGAGCTCACTGAGATTCTTTCAAAAGCTCCTAAAATCTTGGGAATGAAAGAGGACAAAACTATCAGCATATACTACGATTTCGTCAAAGTGATTATAGAAGCGGATAAGAGTCCCAAGTTGGAAAAGTTATGTCATTCTTTGCCACAAGGAAGTAATCTGGAGAATAAAATCAGAAATGTATTGGTTTTGAGAGAATTGGGTGTGCCACAGAGGGTTTTGTTATCTATGCTCACATCCGATGCGCAACCAATCTGCGGAAAAGAAAAATTTGAAGAGAGCCTCAAGAAGGTTGTTGAGATGGGTTTTGATCCAACCACCTCAAAGTTAGTCGCCGCTCTAGAGACTGTTTACACATTGAGTGACAAAACGATTGAAGAGAAAGTCAATGTCTATAAAAAGTTTGGCTTGTCTGTGGGAGATGTATGGGAAATGTTCAAGAAGTTCCCATTCTCTCTGGCGTACTCGGAGGAGAAGATAGGTCACAAGTTTGAAGTATTGAAGAAGTGTGGGCTACTTGAAGACGATGTGCTCTCGGTGCTGAAGAAGTTTCCGCAATGCATTGGTTCTTCAGAGCAGAAGATATTGGACTCCGTTGAAACGTTTCTTGGCCTAGGATTCAGCGGGGATGAGTTTGCGATGATGGTCAAGCGCCATCCTTCTTGTCTTATCTATTCCGCAGAGGCGGTGAAGAAGAAGACTGAGTTTCTGGTGAAGGAGATGTATTGGCCACTAGAGGCCTTGGTTTTGCGGCCTCAGGTGATTTCATACAGCATGGAGAAGAGGATTGTACCAAGGTGTAACGTTATCAAATCTCTCATGTCCAAAGGATTGCTCGGAAAGGGAACTGAACTCCCTCCATTGGGGTCTGTTTTGGTATGTACAGATCATGATTTCGTAAACAGGTACGTGTGGAAGCACGATGACAAGCAGCTGGTTGCTGAGTTGATGGCTATCTTGGCTATAGGGAGACGAGAACAAACAGATAAAGCTTCTGGACCAAGTAGAGGGTTTCGTAGCCTGTAAAGTCTTCGACTTTCTGTAAAGTTTCCGCTTCCCGCAGAACAATCTTTTCAGTCCAAACCCATAGGGCCCAAATAAGGCCCACTATTGTGATATTTGGGGTCATTAGAATCGTAAACGAAATTAGGGTTTATCTTATCATCTAAAAACCCCCAAATTTCGATTTCTTCTACACTGTGAAATGAAATAGATAGTCCTGTCTTGTGTGGAGTTTTCTGGTTCTTCTCTTCTGCTTCTCTCGGTATTGCATTTTCATGTTTTCTCTGATACTCCATGGAAAAAAGTCTATCGAGTTACAGAAATGGCGTAATTCGAGAATTATAGAGAAGCTTTTTCAAAATGCATCTGCTTTCTCCAATTCCTTCTCCTCTGCTACTGCTTCTGCTGATGTGAGCCCTAGAGATGGTCGAAAAGGAAAGACTTTTACAGTCTCATACCTCGTTGATTCACTGGGTCTAACTACAAAACTCGCAGAATCAATCTCGAGGAAAGTCAGTTTCGAAAAAAAAGGTAATCCGGATTCCGTTCTGAAACTATTGAGAAGACGTGGTTTCACAGAATCACAGATCTCGAGCATCATTACGGATTATCCACAGTTGCTTATAGCAGATGCTGAGAGATCACTTGGTCCCAAGCTTAAGTATCTGCAGTCCAGAGGAGCTTCGATCTCTGAGCTCACGGAGATTGTATCTAAAGTTCCCGAGATCTTGGGAAAGAGAGGGGACATAACTAGAAGCAGGTACTATGACTTCGTCAAAGAGATTATAGAAGCGGATAAGAGTTCCAATTTCAAAAATTTGTGTCAATCTTCTTCTTTGCCACAAGGTAGTAATCTGGTGAATAAAATCCGAAATGTATTGGTTTTGAGAGAATTGGGCGTGCCTCAGAAGCTGTTATTCTCTTTGCTCGTCTCCCATCACTCATGTGTATGTGGGAAAGAAAGATTTGAAGAGTCTCTCAAGAAGATCGTTGAGATGGGTTTTGATCCGACCTCATCAAAGTTTGCCCAAGCTCTACAAGTTGTTTACGATCGGAGCGACAAAACAATAGAAGAGAAAGTCGATTTCTATAAAAGGTTAGGCTTTTCCGTGGGAGATGTATGGGAAATGTTCAAGAAGTTCCCATCCTGTCTGACATACTCGGAGAAGAAGGTAACTCAGAAGTTTGAAACCTTGAAGAAGTGTGAGCTACTCCAAGACGAGGTCCTCTCGGTGTTGAAGAGATCTCCGCAATGCATTGGTGTTTCGGAGCAGAGGGTAGAGGAGTCCATCGAAACATGCCTTGGCCTAGGATTCACCAGAGATGAGTTTGTGATGATGGTCAAGGGCTTTCCTTCGTGTCTTCATTTGTCCGCGGCGACGGTAAAGAAGAAGACCGAGTTTCTGGTTGAGCAGATGAATTGGCCACTAAAGGCTGTGGTTTCAAACCCTTCGGTACTTGGAAGTAGTATGGAGAAGAGGATTGTACCAAGGTGTAACGTTGTCAAAGCTCTCATGTCCAAAGGATTGATCGGAAGTGAGCTCCCTCCTTTGTCGTATGTCTTGGTATGTACAGATGAGACGTTCTTGAAAAGGTATGTGAGGAAGCACAATGACAAGAAGCTTGTGGCTGAATTGATGGCTATCTTCACTTGTTGAGTGAGTGTTGATGTCCATTGTTTCTCCTATAACTCTTTTGTTTCGCTTGTGGATTTTTGAACTGTTTGGTTACTTGTGGTGAATAAGAAAATCAATTCATACATCTAAGATGGATCGTATGCAATTGGAAACTCCAAAAGGTTGTAATTGTGGATCTCATCTCACTGATCCTCTTCATGTGAATTGTTGGATTCTCTGGCATAAGTTTTTGGATCATGCTTCAGGATCAAACAAAATCATATAATAATAATTTATATCTTATTAAAAGAGAATATAAAAACACAAAACAGAGTGACGCAAAGCAAGAGTCATAATAGACTCGAACAACAAAACCAAGACGCAACGTACTTAAAGTAGCAAATAGTACTTGCTAACATCTTCAATTTACTCATCAGACTTCTTCTCCACCGCAACTTCCGCCGGAGCTTCGACCACGGCGGCTACTTCAGCGGGTTTCTCCTCCACTGCTTCTTCTGTCTTCTTCTCCTCCTCAACAACCGCTGGGGTTTCCTCTGTCTTCTTTTCTTCTTCTTCGTCTTTCTTAGGCTCTACGACTTCCTCTGTCTTGCTCTCTTCCTCAACAACGGCCGGAGTTTCCACCGGAGCTTCTTCCTCTTTCTTGATCTCCTCAGTCTCTGTTTTGCTTTCCTCTGTTTCTTCTGTTGGTTTCTCTGTTTCTTCCACGACCACGTCTCTAGTTGTTACTTCGACGGGAGCTTCAGATTCTGTTACCAGAGCTGGCACAATCTCGGCCTCAACGACGGCGACGGCGACTTCCACCGTCTTTGGTGGTGGCATCTCGACGTTCTCAGCTGCTGCTGGAGTCACTTGTTCAACCTGCAAAAACCATTGTCACATAAATCAATTCAAAGCTGAATGACGTATTTCTTTGGTATAAACGGCAAGTAGTCTTTTGCTTTTTGTTTTTGCTAAAAGTTACAGAACAAATAAGATTTTCAAACTATATAGATCATTATCATATACATGTGTACACTTTAGCATATATGTGGATTAAGACAAGTGAAAACATATATAATCGGATGTTTGATTTATCACCGCTTTTATATAGAGAATTGGATCGTTAATCAAACTTTAGACTAATGAAAAAATGGCTTATAAATTTTAAGAACATACCTCAACGGTGGCCATTTGAATGTGTAGAAAAGAGGAAAATATCAAAGAAAAGAAGAGAAGAGAAGAGAAAGTGTGTGTGTGTGTGTTTGTGTATGGGGATGCTTTGATGAGTGATGAGTTTGGTCGAGAATGTGTCTAATTTATAGGAGAAACGAAGTACTCCTATATTTAAAAAAAAAAAAAAAACCTTTAGAATTATTTTTTTAATACTTGTCAAAACAAACTAGTGTTTCGTAAAAACAAAATCAATATGAGCATAATTCATTTTTCTTGCAATATCTATGAGATTAAAGAAGCTTTTCTTGTATAGTTGTTTACGAGAGAAATATCATATACTGATCGTCTATCACTTGCAATTAACTCCTAGTTGTAAATATTTAAGGTTTAAATCTTTTTTTTAAAAATATATTTCGTAAACAAGGAAACAGAATTATTGTTTAATAGAATCATCAATATCAATATTGTAATGTAAATTATATGGAATCATCTTTAGTTTAACAGTTAAATGAACCGTGCATTACAATTTTCTATACCATAAAATCTAAAAATTTAATTTATAAAAAAGTATAGAAAACCGTAATGCTTGATGTCGGGTTAGATGCTGATCATTCATAGGTGGTGATGGAGATAAAAATAAAAAAAAATATGTGTCATGAAACAATATAATGACATATAAATACGGAAAATATATATAGTCACTCGGTTAGACGACCAGGCCAATGATGATTACACTATTGAACAAAGTTTAAACCTCTTTAATGGTCAAAAGTTTTCAATGCGACTGTAAGATAATTCCAAGGCATGCAGCCTAAACAAACAAAGGAATCTGAAGGTTGTTACAACGAATGGCATTATCGAGCCTTACTAAATGTAGAAATTTTTATTAACTGTGTGCTCTTGAACGAGCTCTAGAATGATCATGCATGCCTAAAGCCATATTTTTGTTTGTTTGATGATATCTAATTATTTTATATCATCGAACAAACAAAGGAATCTGAAGGTTGTGAGTTTTATTATATGTTTCTTGACAAAAAAAAACATATAATAAAACCCACAACATCAAATTTAACAGAGACGGATATACACATCACATGCGGTAGAATGATCATGCATGCCTAAAGCCATATTAAACTGCTGAGCATGTTGGTCTACTTATATAAAATCGGATCTGACGATTCGATCATTTATAAAGTTTATGTATTCCTGTGAAAAATCATGTATTTACTCACGTTAAAATATTTAAGTTTGAAAATACCAAACTCATATATATAGTATATGTTTTTCCTAAGTCTATCAAAACTTTAAGCGGTATAACTCATCGATCTTAGGAGCACTATCTTTAATTTTAAACCGTCCAAGCACACCAAACCACCGTTTTGCTACTCATGAAGTTTTCTTCAACTTCGGTCAAATTGTTTTCATCAATTCTTCTCACTAAAACCATACCAAATTTTCAGATCCTACAACTAAAATGTTTTGCTAAATTTAAGGTTTAACAACTCAAACCTTTTATTTTCTAAGGTTTTTTCTTTTTCTTTTGATAGTCGTTGTGACCTTAAGGGTCAGAGAATCCTAACAAGACACTACAACTGTAGTCAAGAGAGTCCCCATTAATTCTTTTTATATCATCAAATTTGTCACTTAGAAAAGCTTATCCCTCGAAACAAAAATTCGGTGCAAGAGGTGGTTGGAAAATTTTATTATTCATAGAAATTAGGTGATTATTTATAAAATTGATAGTTTTGTTAAAATGCTGATGTAACTGATGAAAACTTTTCTTAGATTGTTATATAGATCGTTTCAAATTTAGAATCTAATTTGTTTTGTTTGAATTGTGATAGAATATATATGAGTGACCTAAAGTTAAATTATTTTTAAAATTCCCCATAAAATAGATGATAAAAGTATAGTAACAAATAACAAAATTATGCGATATCAAAAAGGGGGATCCTCATTATAAACTCTAGTATTTGGATTTTTGCATTTGCTTAACATTGTACAAAGTAAATTATTTACTGATTCCGATAAGATATCACATGGAATGTAAAAGCACAAGCGTCGAATAGAGTACATATGTTGATATCCAGTGAATCTGATTTGACCTCAATATATTCATAATACGGGATACGTGTATATAAACTTGGGACAAAATGCAGTAAAATATATATGACTTAACAAACTAATATGGTTATTTTCTTCGTAAGGGAATATATGGAATCATTTACTTTAGGTTGAAAATGACATTTTAGTGGATATGCACTTTGAAACTTTTCGCAGTATAAATTTAAAATCATTTTTTTGCTAATTTTTTTTGCTATTTATTGTTTTACTGAAAATCATTCGCAGTTCGATTTTTTCACAAATTTTACTTGTAAATAAAGATCATACTTATACAATAAAGATTTTTTTAAAAATGGCTGGGCAAAAATCAGAATTTTTAGCTAATATCTATATTAAAACTCGTTCCTTCACAAATCGACTTTCTAATCGAGTTATAGGCGTGTTAAAAATACATATGATGATAAATTTTTACATGTCACAATGATTTTACATTTTTGAATAATATTATTATACCCGATGCATTTATTTTTCTCGCTTTCTATTTTTTTACCCGACATTAAAACTTTGCGTTCTTGCTATTGTTTTTTTTCCTTATCTTTCTTTGTTAATCTACGTGGACTGTTGACGAGTATAGGCCGGTGGGTGGGACCCAAAAAGGTCAGAAATGTGGGCCTCATGTCTTGACTGATAATGACGTGGCGACAAGTTACTACGATTGATTTCATTGTGCCTGTGTCTGATCGCTGACACGTTAGTGTATGCCAGGTAGGATTCCACTTGATAGAGGCCCACATACCTGTCGCCACGTCAGATCAAATCCTCACCGGGGTTTTTTTATGTCTTTATATCAGTTTTCCTTTTTTCGTGTGGATCTCTCTAAACTATTCGTGTAACAGTAGATCTCTCTATATAAATCTTAAAATTTTATTTTATAATTCTATTTTGTAAATCTTCATACATTATATAATGGGGAACTTGAAATATTTTACTATATTTTTCTGTTAAAGTTTCCAAATTTTCTTTAATATTTAAAGAAATTTCATAATTTTTTTGTAAATTTTTAAACAGTTTATGTAATATGTGTAATATATGTGTGTGTGTAATCAAAAATTAAGCGGCTGATAATTTTTCATTAAGATGTGATGAATAGCGCGTATACCTAGTATTTTTGTCAAATTGGTTTTTCATAAAACTATTCTCTCTCTTTCAAATTGATGTATGTTTTGAATTTTTCAGAGATATTAATAAATAGATTAAAAAATTAACTTTATTTATTATTTTCATAAAGAGAGAAAAAAATTTAACAAAAATAAAAAGAAATAAATTAAAACTTAATAAAAATATAGGGTTAATTATGCATATAAAAAATAGAGAATATATATCTTTTTGAAACAATTAAAAAAATCATCAATTTAAAACAGAGTGAATATTATGTTAATGTAAATTTTGACAATACTAACTCAGTAAATTAAGAAACATGGGACTATTTTCCGAAAACAAGAGAAAAGTAGTAAAATCTTAAATCAAAATAATACTTAAATACATGATAAATATTTCATACTCCGTTAATATAGCATAGATATGGAAGTAGTTTTTAAATATGTTAATTTTTTTTGAAAACGACTACTACGTTAAAAAGGACGGAGCATATTGTCTGCGCCATTGGAAATTGGAGTGTCAATTTATCAAACTACTCCTATCACTATTTTTTTTAATTTGTAATCAAACTGTGAATTGTTTTTTTATATTAGTAGATAGATGGGCATGGACACGTAATCACCATCTCTAATGATTAAAGAAAAAAAGGTTGGACGGCTAAGATGGCCCATAACTGTGGGTCCTACTATTTATTTCGAAAATTGTGTAAAAACATCAATAATTCATTAAAGAATCATTAGAGATTCAGAATACTTTAGTAACAAAAAGGAGAAAAGACTCCGATTTATAGGAATCTAGGAATTAAATTTGTAATCGTGCCATCTATTATAAAAATAAAGCATCCACATTATTTATGTGTAATTTCAATTGCAACAATATTCATATAAATATTGATTATTGTGAAAAGTAAATAAATAAAAATATTATTGTCGTTAAAAAAAATACGTGTTATGGTTATTACAAATTACATGTAGATAAATTAAATTGTAAGTATTAAAGTTTATTTTTGTTAATTGTATCCAATTTAGTATGTACCCAATTATATAGTTAATATCTTTGTGTATGATTTCTACTTAGAAAATAAGTCTACCTTTTTAACAAAAAAAAAGTCTACCTCGAGATAATATTAGCAGTAAATTTCATTTATATATATGCACACAGCACATTTGGTTTTGATTAATATTCATAAAAAAGTATCAGTACTTACTATTTACTCGTACACTTTAACTTTAAATTATAATATTTTTATTTATTTCAGATCTAAAAAAGAAAGTTCGAAATAATTCACTTTTGGCATCGGAATTATGTTAAGACGACCCCATGCGGGCATGCCTTGAACATCTGTAATCCTAAAGTCGGACAATCTTAAGTGTAATTTGTCTTCTAAAATAGCTATGTTAATTCTTTGCCGTTCATTTATAAGCACCAATTAAGATAAACGGTGAGAGATATGCCACCTGTCAATTATTCATTGGTCGGCCACATGATAAGATTGGGACTATGATTAGTTAAGTTGGCCCCACCAGAGTAGAATCTCTTCGTCACCAAATAGTTGGCCACCACAGGTCCCCAGCTAAACCCTAAGATCGAATCTTTTTTATTTTATTTTTTACTTGTTTGATAGAAGCTGATGGATCTACTATGTTTTGGTTGTTTAGTGCTAAACTAACTTGATAGTTATTTTTAATTTATTGATAAATGTTTTTTTGTCATAGTATTGTTAAAGATGTTAATTAACTTCAACGAATTAGTTTTTCATCCAAAAATCATTTATAAGTGTAACAAACGCTGTGATTGTTAAAAAAAATAATATTTTTTTCTTAAAACAAAATAAAAATAAATAAGCTAGAAAAAGTTAACTAACTTCAACCATTTAATATATTTGTATACACTAGAAATACCATATTAATATTATAGTATATATCCTTCTGGAAAGGGCTTTCTACTTTTCTTTGTTGCCATTTATGAATTCCTTTTCGAAAGTAAAAGTATTGTTTGTTTTTTTTTGTTGCGCTTCATTCACATCAAATTCGGCAGCTAAAATGCTCCATGCATGTTGAAAAGTATTTCATTTGATTAATATCTGCATTCTCCAACTTTACAATAGACTCATAGATATTCACATGCATCCACATGCACAAATGTGGATGATATGATTTTGAACTCTTTCATTCTTGAAAGTCGACGGCCTAAAGCAAGTTGTCTAGAGGGTTTTCAAAAATTAACGAGGATGATATATAACTGATGCATGTGTTGGTTACGACTTACGACAAACACATAAAATTCCAACATCCAAAGAACCAATGCAAGTGAAATATTGGTTGAACATCATCTATAATCTTTTGACTGTTTGATTCTAAGCTAACTTGATAGCTATTTTTAATTTATTGATAAACGTATTTTGTCGTAGTTATTTAAGATGTGAATTAATTATTGATGGTTCTATTTATTCATTTTTAAATCATTTATGGTGGAATGAAACAAACAGTGTGATTATGACCAATGTGGCTAATTTAGAAAATGATTAACTAACTTCAACCAGTTATTGTAATATTGAGTAGTAAAATAAATTTTGAAGATAAAGATATTTTGTTATTCAAAAAATATAGTGTTGCCGGTGACTATCCTATACTTGGATGATGTCAAGGGACATTCACTAATCACTATAGGCTATAGCCAAAACCTTATTCACCAATCTTTATATGTGAAACAGAGATATGAATTAATGCTTGGTTTTTCTTCTATCCAGATAATGTTATAAAAAAACTAATATATTTTACTATTTTCAAAAAACATTTGGCCATTACTAGTATAATGGTTTATTCAGTCATGTAGATGTACTGGTTATTCAGCTCAAATCGTAGTCCCGAATCGAAACAGAATCACAGTCTCTCAAAAATACGCATATATAATCACTCGCAAGAATTTGACCAAAAAGATAAATGCACAAAAAGATTGACGAGTTTGAGAATCACAATGAATTAACCCTATGTCTCGCCGAGAGCAAATTACTACTCAACTATTTGGGAATTACAATGCATGTTGTTGGAAAAAAAAATTCATGCGTCATCTATTAAAAATTTGAAATTAATATCTTCAATCACACTATTGGGAAGTTCGAAACCTAAACAAGGCAAACTATAGGGCTTACATTTGGACCAATGAAGCTGATAATAGAGCCCAATAAGTTTTACTACTAAGCTACTACTAGCGTTTGACTCCTATGAGTCGAATTCATTTTTCATAGTCTCCAATAAGTTGAAATTAATTCTCTACTTGCAAGTCAACATGCATTAGACCGTTTTCTAGACCTACGTGCAACCATGCAAAAATATACGGGCATTGTAGAATTTGTATATATTTAGAAAATTTTGATTTTGAGAGTGAGATTTACAAGATACTAGGATCACCACATGACCATTTCTTCAAGCTCCAAATATAAACATTCCTCAACAAAAGATCACCAAAACTCTCTCTCTCTTTCTCCTACTTTTTCCACACAAAAAAAAACTCTCTTTCTCTCCCCTATATCCATCTTTTGCATTCTAATCGAATCCAACGGCTGACATTGTCTAAGATCTTATTAGATCAACAAGGAGATTTTGTTTTTGTTTTTTTTGTATTGTTTTGGTTGGAGGAATCAATAATGGGTTTGGAAGATGAGAAGAAGGAAGGAGAAGCATCAGGAGAGACATCAGAGAAAGAAATTGGGCTTAGCAGAAAAAACAGTGAAAGCTCTTTGTCACCAACAGAGGATGATGAAGACGACGAAGAGAAGAAGCCCCAACTCGGTCCCATGATCGCTCTCAAAGAACAGCTCGAGAAAGACAAGGTCTTTTATTTTTCAATTATTGATATGGAATTATTTAAACTATATACAAGTTCATAGATAATGGTGGGATTATGGTTTGGTTATATTATTTAAAATTGTCAGTAATTTATTCATGGCATACTAATGTATGAACTTTTGGTACATTTGAATATTTTGATAGATGTTGGACGTCAAGAAATTACAGTCTGATTTTCATGCCCCAACCAATCGAACTTAAAAAAAAAAAAAAATTAATATTTTCGACTAAAACTTGATAGGATGATGAAAGCTTGAGGAGATGGAAAGAACAGCTTATCGGCGTCGTGGATTTGGAGGATGTCGGAGGTAAACCAAATCCAAATTAAAAGCCGGTTTAGATCTTACTAATTAACGCTACATACTGTATACATGATTTAACGCTTGTTGTGATTCAAGTAAAGTATTATGCTATAATGTACGAGAGGAACGATTCATGCATGTTAGTTATATCAAATGACATTTTGACTTACCCTATTCTCGGTTAAAATTATTAAAAAAAACGGGGCATAGAATCCATAACTACTGATTTTGAACTGTCTTAATGTAAGATAATGATGTTTAGAATTGGAAAACACTTAAATTGTTATATCAACACACACTTAACCAAAAAAATGAAATGCAGAGACACCGGATCCGGTAGTAAAGATACTAGACTTGACAATTAGGTCTCCAGACAGAGAAGAGATGGTACTGACGATACCTGATGATGGATTACCGAACCCGAAAGGTCCTTGGTTCACCATAAAGGAAGGATCTAAGTACACACTTGTCTTCAACTTCCGTGTCACCAACAACATCGTTTCGGGCCTTCGCTATAACAATACCGTCTGGAAAACCGGTGTCAAAGGTATATTTGTCTTTTTGCTTCTTCGTTATTGTTGAAAATGCTTCTGAGTGTTCGTTCTCATTTGATGTTTGGTGTCTTTCTTTTGGAGCAGTGGATAGTACAAAAGCAATGCTTGGAACGTTTAGTCCTCAAGCTGAACCATACCAGCATGTGATGCCTGAAGAAACGACACCATCTGGTATTTTCGCTAGAGGATCCTATTCCGCAAGAACTAAGGTATATATGATCAAATTGTTAGACATATTTGTTTCTTGTACACTTGATGATGAGTTTGAAGATTTCTTCAAATGCAGCTATAATTTTTGCTTTGTTAATAAAATGTTCAAATTACTTATTTAGTTTATTGTATATTTCAGTTTGTTGATGACGATAATAAGGGCTACTTGGAGATCAACTACACCTTCGACATTCGCAAGAATTGGCAATGATCCACCGAACAAAATATTCTCTCAAGTCTAAACCTATATAGACCAAAGCTCTTTTGATAATATACTGTTTTGTTTATCTTACATTCGATTTTTACAGACTAGAACACTTATTTAGCCTTTGAATACATAAGCATGAATAAAAGATACCGTTTGACTATTTATGGATTTTTCTCTTCGCTTTTTTCGCGATCTTCTATCTTGTAATGCTTCATGGACATCTTTTGAAATATAGTTCGGATCAGTGTCTCACCAATTTTCATTTATAGATTTTACGACACGTTATTTTACATCTTTTACGAACTATACAGTATTTATACAATAATATGAAACTTCAAAAGCGAGAAGAGGACTTTTGTGAAAGGAATGTATATATTTATCGAAGAAAGTACATAGAATATAAGACGGGTAACCAATAATAAAATAAACGAAACTCTATATACTCATTCTCTATTTAATCAAGAAATAAAAGAACAAAATATTCATGGCGAAAAAAAAACTGGAATGTCTCTTATCAACCAAAACAAACAAATAGGTTCGAAGCCAAAAGAATTTTGATCATTGTGACTAGTGTTCACGTAAACCACTAGATAATGCATGGTTTAAGCTTAATAGTATGGGATTGATGGCGGAGGAGGAGACGCATAAGAGACACCGTGGATTGGCGGAAGAGGTGTGTCGTCGTACGACGGAGGCGGTGGAGAAGGTGGTGTTAATGGTGTTTGGTTGTGATGGTCGTAACTTGGACCGTCGTTACATCCCT
Organism: Alliaria petiolata; assembly: GCA_020283515.1. Classification (NCBI taxonomy): domain Eukaryota; kingdom Viridiplantae; phylum Streptophyta; class Magnoliopsida; order Brassicales; family Brassicaceae; genus Alliaria; species Alliaria petiolata. Next base: position 316,139,626 of record JAHZTW010000001.1, on the reverse strand, counting down.
TCGGTGGTGGTGGTGAAGAGTGGTTTGGGGTTGCCGGTGGATGGTACTCAACCGGTGGTGGCGGTGGAGGACTTTGTGCTACCGGAGGGTAGACAACTGGTGGTGGCGGTGGAGGACTTTGAGTTACCGGAGGATAGTAAACTGGTGGTGGTGGTGGAGGACTTTGAGTTACCGGAGGATAATATACCGGTGGTGGTGGTGGGCTTTGTGTTACAGGAGGATAGTAGACAGGTGGTGGTGGTGGAGGGCTTTGGGTAACAGGTGAATAGTAAACCGGTGGTGGTGGTGGGCTTGTCACCGGAGGATAGTAAACCGGTGGTGGAGGTGGAGGGCTTTGTGTTACCGGCGTATAGTAAACCGGTGGTGGAGGTGGGCTTTGTGTAATTGGTGTATAGTAAACCGGTGGTGGAGGCGGGCTTTGTGTAATTGGTGTATAGTAAACCGGTGGTGGAGGTGGAGGACTTGTTGTTACCGGTGGGTAGTAAACGGATGGTGGAGGTGGCGGTGGAGATTGAACGGCGTAGTAGGCAGGCGGTGGCGGAGAAGACGTATATTGGTAATAAGGTGGTGAAGGAGTTTGCTGATATTGCGGTGGTGGTGGTGGTGGAGATGAGTAGATATATGACGGAGGAGGAGATGGTGGGGGAGGTGATGGTTGTGGTGGTGGTGGAGGGTATGCTCTAACGGTAGGCGACATTCCTGAAGAAGGAGGAGGAGGAGGCGTAGATGGCTCATACTTAGGCGGGGGAGGAGGATAGGCCTTGACAGAAGGCGACATCTTGGAAGAAGGCGGTGGTGGCGGATATGCTCTAAAAGTAGGCGACATCTTGGAAGACGGAGGCGGTGGCGGAGAAGCTCTAAAAGTAGGCGACATCTTGGAGGACGGAGGCGGTGTTGCTGGCGGAGGAAGTACACGGACGGTGGGTGACATCTTAAAAGACGGTGGTGGAGGAGTCGAGAAAATGTTGTTGCATCCAAATTTGCTACAGTCAACAGGGCGCGAGGCTGGAGAAGAACACTCTCTAGACGATCTCTGACGTTCTTTACCGGCGATACAATTCATCGATCCGTTAACCGCCACATCGTCTCCAGAGAGAGCCGCGCATCTCGGGGCATCGCCGGTGAAGAAGTTGGAAGAGTAAGTGAAGTTCTCAAGGTTAGAGAGCTGGCAAATGCTGCTTGGGATAACTCCTGTGAATTCATTGTTAGCGACATTGAGCTGTTCCAAGCTCCTCATGTTTCCGACGCTCGACGGTAACGGACCGCTCAAACGGTTGAAACTGACGTCGAAAACCGTCACGTTCTTGAGGTTTCCGATCTGAGGCGGTAAGCAACCGGTTAAGTTATCGTTAGAGAGGATGATCTCGTTAAGTGTTTTCCCCATTTGACCGATACTTCCCGGTATGCAACCTCCGAGATCGTTATCCGCAAGAACCAGAGCAGAAACCGGAGAGTTTCCCATGTTTTCGGGTATCCCAAACCGAAACCGGTTATGGTTCAAGAAAATCGCGTCGAGCTCTTTATCGAAAAGCTTCGACGGGATCCCACCTTCGAACTCGTTGAAACGGAGATCCAAGAACTTGAGGGAAGGCAAGAACAAGACAACCTCAGGGAACTTTCCGACGAAACGGTTGTTACTCAAATCAAGCTCGTAGAGAAGCTTCATGCGTTTAAACGTGATAGGGACTTGTCCACAGAATCGGTTTGAGTTGAGATGGAAGAGAGCGAGATCAGTGAGGAGACCGAGCTCAGGAGGTAAGTAACCAGCCATATCGGCATGGTTAAGATCAATGCCTGCAACAACTCGGGTTTTCGGAGAAGAAGGAGAAGGAGCACAGAAGATACCATTGTAAGAGCAAACATCTGAGCCATTCCAATTAGCTGTGAAGTTAAAAGGGTCAGAGAAAATAGCTTGTTTCCATGATTGAAGAGCAATGTAGGCTTGACGAAGACTCGGGTTTTCGAACTTGAGACTCGGGTCGACTTTGATATCGTCGCCGCTTATTCCGCTGTTACCGTCTTCATCGTCGTCGTCGTCGTCGCCAGCAGCTCTAATATGCAAGAAACAAGCAGAGAACAAAAGGAAGAGGAAGAAGAAGAGACGAAGAGAAGAAGGGACCAACAACATTTTTCTTTGTTTCAAAAGTTTCAAAACTCAAAACATGAAAAAATTGAAACTTTTGAGAGGGAGAGTTTTTGTTAGCACATGGGACAAAGAGACCCTACCTCACTAATTGTGACATCTAAGATCTCCATGTGCTTGCTTCTTTATAAAAAAACAGTCAGAAAAAATAAAACTCAGAAGTCGTATCTCTCTCTCTTCTCTCTTCTCTCTTCTTTGTTTATGAATTTTTGGTTTTGATTAATGACAATTTGGCACGTCGAGGAGAAAATACAGAGGAGACAAAAGACTGACCTTTAATTACGCGGCTCATAGATGGAGCCACCGTCACCGACTTTACTCTATAACTTGGATACATGTCCCCAGAGATTCTCTCTGAAAAAAAATAACAAGCCGTCACAGACCTATATAACGCGTTTGTCGATAATTCAAAAAAAAAAAGATTTGTTTAATAACTCAAAAAGGACATAAGAGCACAACTGTAAATTAAAAACAGTCATGGCCATGGAACATTAACTTGCATGCATGTCTGTCACAATATACATTATGTTAATATAATATAGCATATCTTCAAATATCATTCATAAATGTTCAATCTCACTGTAGAGAATTATCACCTGTTGGTAAGCATTACTCTGTTTTAAGCTGCAAATGAATCTTTATCTCATATAATCTTAAAATGCTTTGTGCATTGTAAGAAAAGTTGGATTTTTTTAATCTGGTTAAATGCAACTTACAGAAGGCAAAAGATATAAGAAACATCAATATGAAATGTGATTTTAAAGAGAAAATATCTATGTGAAGCTCTTGATACAATGTTCCAGAGAAGTAAAGCAATGTGAATCAAGAAGATCAACAAGAGAAGATTTGACAACAGCATTAAAACTAAAACGCTTCTTTAGCTCTAAAAGATTGGATTTAAAAGAGTTGAAACAAGAAACGCAAACTAAAATTTTAAGTGAACCGTCTTTCATTGAAAGTCCCATGCCTGAATATCTTTAGCTATTACCAACCAACATTCTACAAGATCTTGCTCATATTTACTTCATCTGCATTACTAATATCTTAAGCAACATTGGATAATGAAGATTAGAAAGCATCTTAAACCAAAAACAAAAAAGATTCACTGCTAATGTAGAGACCAGAGCATTGTTCCATTAAAACCATCAATCTGAAGACGAAAAATCGCAAACTAAGCGCATTAATCTGGTTAAATGTAAGATAAAGAGGACTAAAGATATAAGGAACGTCAACATGAAATGCGATCTTAAGAGAGAAATCTATGTCAATGTTCCAGAGAAGCAGAGAATGTAAATTAAGATGATTAACAAGGGAAAAAAATAAAGATTTGACAACAGCATCGAAACTAAAACGCTCCTTAACTCCAAAAGACTGGAATTAAAAGAGTTGAAACAACAAAAGCAAGCTACAAATTTCGCTATTTCAGGTCCAAGATCTTGCTCATATTTACTTCATCTGCATTACTAATATCTTAAGCAACATTGGATAATGAAGGCACCACAGTATCTTAAACCAATAAGATTCAATGTTAATATAGAGAGAGAGACCAGAGCATTGTTCCATTAAAACCATTACACTACTTCAAGCTCAAACCCGAGCTTATATACTAACAACACTCATACCAAAAACACAGGAACAAAATTTGGTCTTTCACTCTAGTCAAAACTCTATCTTAGTAACTGCATTAAATCAAGATCTATAAAAGACACACACTTAATCATGGAAGAAGAAAACGAACACATTCAAATTCCATTTTTCGTTACAGATCACACAACATTCGAAGGAAAAACTATGATAAATACTCCTAGGGCAACCACGAAGACACTTCCAGTTTCGAATCAACGGATTTGAAAGAAGCAATCGGAATCAAAGAAGGATCGAATCGCCGGAAATTTCCGGAGACCGGAGTGTTAGGAATTCGATTGATCGCTGATTCCGACACCGGGAAGCGCCGTCGAGTTATACGCTCCGGCGAGGGGAGTTTTACTGGATCGATTCGATTACTAGAAATGCCGTTGAAGAGTTATTATTGGTTGAGCTTTTACGATGTCGTTTCATTGTAAAAACTATATTTGTCTTCACCCCCAAAATATACTTTCTACGATCTCATTTTCTACATAGGATTAAGAAATTTGACCATATTTAGTACCTTCATCTCTATTTATTTTTTTAGTTGGAATGTAAAACTTATAACTTAACAAAAAAAAATATATACATAGTGGAAAGGTAAAAATAAATTGTTTGAAGAAAAATTGAAATGAAAATGAAGCTAAAGCCAAAAATGAAAGATAGAGATTTATTTAAAAAAAAAAAAAAAATCTCAGCACAAAGTTCATATATTTAAACTGAAGAAACTGGATTTACATAATTTAAATCATAAAAATGGTCTCGAGCAATGTTTGCCAATTTATACGCTTTTGAAGATTTATTTAAAATATTTTTAAGAACATCTTTATTTATAGAGAATTTTAAATTGGAATTGGTTTATAATAAAAAAATAGTAAAACAAGATTAGGTATACATAATGTGTCAGATTGTTTATTTTTTTCTTTTGTCAATTCAGATAATTTGAATTAGATGAACTGTTTCCTATTAAATATGATAATAAGATTATAAAATTTGGGAGACCATTTATCGAATTAAACAGGCCGAGACAGGTAAGGCCATGCGCCTCCCCATGTGCACAGCAACTCTGAGAGCATTTGGCTCCTTCTCCATTTGTTTTGGGATATCCAAATATTGGACACCATTTCATTTCTAATAAAATATCACACAAACGAAAAAAATATACTAAAATATATAGTCTTGTCTAACAGAAATATAGTTATACAATTATATCTTTTATTCGGTAATATGGATAAACTGGAAATCATATTCATACTTTTTCTTAAAATTATACTACTTTTTAAACGATCTTTGTGAAAGTTAGGGAATTCAAACTAGTAGTAGTAAACTACCATCAAGTTAATATTTTCGGTTGATAGATGCTTTTTAGTCAAAGTTATTTGTTCTATAATAACCAAATATCACGACTAGATGTCAAAATTATCTAAAAAATTATTTAGTTCTTCGTCACAGCGAACATTCTCGGTGGAAGTTCTAACAAAACCATCTGAAAAACAGTTTAACGATTTGTTGGATGAACTAAATGGTAAATTATCTTATAACAGTTTTGAAACATTAAACCCTACCCCATACTCTAATTTTCGTACTCACTCATCAGCTACATTCAAATAAGAACAAAATCCACATGAATTTGGTACAAAAGACATCGAGATAATGTGTCGCTTCAAGTAAAATCAATTCGATTCTCATTTTAATTATAACAATATTGATTTAGTCAATTAAAGCAAAATTTCGATTTGCTCTATCTCAGATAGGGAAAATAAACCACATACAACCTTGTGTCAACAATATGGCGAATGTTGGTTTCCAAAATGCAATTGGTAAAACAGGTGATACCACTCAAATCAGTTCATTTTTTTCGTACATAACGTTTTAAACAAAGATTGAGTTTCTTTTTAGATTTTTTTTCTTCATATCACAAATTTGAGACATTTTTATGTTGAACTCGTATATATGTTTTGTCTCTGTATGTAAGGTGAAGACAGTTTTAGACTCGTAAAATACCCTAAAAAAAACATTGATTTGTTATGATATATTCGCATAAAATATTACTTGCATATATTATGAGTGTTAGGGTATTTATGTCTTCACGCTTCTTCTATGGCTAATGCATTCGCGAATAGAGGTACAATAAGCATGAAATTGAATCTTCATTGTCATTTACGTACCTAATTCGATTATTTTCTTTTATATAGAGTGATATAGGATCTTCAAAGATGAACCCATCAATATACGATCCTAGCTACCAAGAGGTATAACAACATTCTAAGTTTCTAACATGAGTTTTTGACTTTTTGAGAAAAAAATTAATTCATAGGACACGTATATTTGACATACAAAAGCATCTAGATTATGAAATTACATATTCTAAAATGGTGGTGATTGGTGTGATAACTGATAAGTAAACGACAACATTAGTAATTTAGTATTGTTTGGTTCGACATCCACGTTTATAAGATAATAATAAGAAAATGTAATAAATAGAAAACCTTTTTTTCTTCAAAATTATATTTAGATTTATTTATTATCAGTAACTAATTGAGACCTAAAATATTATACTCCCTCCGTTTTTTATTAAAAAATGTTTTAGAGAGTATTTTTTGTTTTAAAATAGTTGATGTTCTCAAATTTCTATGTAAAAATTAATTGTATTTTTGTTGGTTTGACTGTTTGAATTCTGAATCCTATTTTTGTATTGGTTGAACTGTTTTGCAATTGACAAAAAAACATGGTTTATTTTGAGAGAATAGATAATTAATTGATTTCTTAATCTGTGTGCAGATATCTAAAGCATCATATAATAAAAAACGGAAGGAGTATGGAATTATATACATGAGCTGTGTTTATCAACGTTTGTAGCTTTTCTAGGTATATATATTTTTCTTGCATGATATATATGTGAAAATCTAAAAAGCTTTAATAAAACCATCAACTATGAAATGGTTGAAGTGGACACTAGATCATAAGTATGCATCGTATCTTAAAAGAAGAAATTTGAAATCTTCTTCATTTTTATGGATAGTTTTAGAAAAAAGCCAAAATACTAACAACAAATAGAATTTTTCAGATGTGTGCACACAAAAAAAAAAAAAAATCCAATTGAAGAAAAAAAAGAAAAGAAAAGAATAATTCTTAAAAAAATTAAAATGATATTTTTATTAAAGCCTTGTGCTTGCTCTCTCTTCCAGAGAAAGGGAAATAAAAAGAAAAATTCCCTTCCTGATATTTTCTGCTTCGCTTCGCTTTGCTTTTGCTTTCTTCTTCTCTCCACAATATATTCCTTTTTTTTTTCCCTTTTTTCGCTCTCTGCAAATCTCCTCGTTCTCGTCGCTGTGTTCCTCCGATCTTCGCTTCAAAACAGAGCTAACTCCTGGATTCGAAATCTCTCTTGCGAAGAGGTACGCGCGAGAAAAATTGACATTTTCTGTAACTCTATATTCGAATTCGTCACTTCACAGTTCGTGCTTCACACTTCGAATTTCTTCACTCCTTTTGAATGGATTTCTGAATAGTATTAAGTATCTTCGGCATCTTGTTTCTCGTGTTCTGCTGATGAAAACCCAATTAAATCCCAATTTTTCTTCGAATGGAATCTGAGTTTATTCGAACCATGGCTTTGTGCTAAATCTAGTCGCGTTGAAGTGTTTCTTCCGATTCCGTCATATTTTTTATCAAGTGTATTTAATGGGAGACAAATCTCTAAGCTCGTGGGGCACAAATGTTTTCGATTAGTATCTTAATCAATAATTGCTGATTTTTTTAAAAGTGATTGGGAAATTCGAGATGTTGACGTCCATTGTTAGGGTTTAGTGAAATTGTTTCGAGTTTATTGTAGAATCTGATGTTGTTGCTTTGGTTTAAGTTGTTGGAGACAGATGTTCTCCTCTTAATTCAAATCCGGCAAAATCAGAAAATTTACAAGCCATGGAAGAGGAAAACGTCGCTAGCTCCCCTTCAACGCCGGTACAAAGGCTTAGGCATCGAAAACGCTCTAGTGAGGTTTGTTTCTTTTTGATGGCTATTCACTATCTTCTTGCTTGGTGTGAGTAATGGTAAAGTAGAACATAGATTCATCAAAAGACTGAAGCGAGGTTGATGAGTTTCTTGTTTTGAGTAGGTTCTTCTGGATGGGGACAAAGTGAATGCAAGCGCCCTGCTTGTTAATGACCGGAATAAGTACAAATCTTTCATGGTCCGGACTTACTCTACCTTATGGATGATTGGCGGTTTTGTTATGGTTGTCTACATGGGACATCTCTATATCACAGCCATGGTGCTTGTTATCCAAATATTCATGGCCAAAGAGCTGTTTAATCTGCTGAGGAAAGCGCCCGAGGATAAGTGTCTCCCCGGGATTAAACAATTGAATTGGTAAAGTCAGCTGCTCTTTATCGGTCCGGTTATTTTCTCAGTTAACAAACTATTGGCTCAGGTCGTCTTGTTTGTTTTTCTTTCTGCAGGCACTTCTTTTTCACTGCCATGCTCTTCGTATATGGCCGGATCCTTAGTCAACGGTTAGCCAATACTGTGACTGCAGACCAGTTCCTATACCGGCTAGTCAGCGGCCTAATCAAATACCATATGGCTATCTGTTACTTGTTGTATATTATAGGTTAGTCTTGCTTCACCATTTTGTCGTCATTGTGGAATTTGGCTTTTCAGAAATGAGTTTTGATGCCTGGCTTATGTGATTCACCTTACATTTGATGCTTAAGGAGTCTGCTTTAATGTAATAAATTGCAGGTTTCATGTGGTTCATCCTGACATTAAAAAAGAAGATGTACAAGTACCAGTTTGGCCAATATGCATGGACCCACATGATTTTGATAGTCGTGTTTACTCAGTCGTCGTTCACTGTTGCCAACATATTCGAAGGAATCTTCTGGTACATTTTTAAGAATTTCATCAAATGAAACTTTATGCTTTTTCGTCTATTTGCTATATATATAAAAAAATGCTCCTATCCTCTATTTATCGCCAAATAAGACGAAGCTGTACTTAAAAAATCTCGACCACCTTGCTTCCTACACTTGTACATATTGGCCCCAATCTGTTTTTACTTTTGTTCTTTGTCCAAATTTTAATATGTTTTCTTCTTTCGACGGCTTGAATTGCAGGTTTCTTCTGCCAGCATCTTTAATTATAATCAACGACATCTTTGCTTACATTTTCGGTTTCTTCTTTGGAAGAACGCCCTTAATAAAGCTTTCTCCAAAGAAAACATGGGAGGGATTCATCGGAGCCTCTGTGACAACTATCATCGCTGCATTTGTTGTGAGTATTTGTTGCCTCTGGCACCATTCAACACATTAAATGGCCTACATCATTTCATTATACTTTCACCGACCTTGAAAATGTTATGTATGCGTAATGTTTCAGCTCGCAAATATTTTGGGTCGTTTCCCATGGTTGACATGCCCACGACAGGTTAGTCATTGAAGGAAAAAAAAAATGATTTTGATCTTGAACACCATCTTTGAGGGAGCTTATAGTAAATCTATGAATCATTCTGCAGGATTTGTCCACTGGCTGGCTACACTGTGATGCTGATCCATTGTTCAAACCTGAACCTTATACTTTACCTGCGTGGATTACAGAATGGGTAAGCTTTGGTATCATGTTACATTGTTTAGAAGAAAATAAACTTATCGGTGGTGTATTTCTTATGATGATCAAGAAGACAGATAACTGATTTCTGAGGGTGCTCTTGTAGAGGTTCAGATTCTGGCCACTTCTATGGAAGTTAGCTAGTGATAGCTAACAAAAAACACAATAGTAGTATTTAAACCGAGCACTAGTTTTTCCCGCTATAAGAAAATTTTGCATAAAAGCTTTCTCAACTTCTTACTACACTTTTGCAGTTTCCTTGGAAGGAAATGGAAGTCCTCCCTGTTCAGTGGCATGCTCTATGCCTAGGTTTGTTCGCATCAATCATAGCACCTTTCGGAGGGTTTTTCGCTAGCGGGTTTAAAAGAGCATTCAAAATCAAGGTTTATAATCAACACCACCAAATTTTGAGCTAAGCTTCACTTACGATACACATCTAACCTCTTAACAAAACCTTTGAACTGTCATCGCAGGACTTTGGTGATAGTATTCCAGGACATGGTGGAATCACGGATAGAATGGACTGCCAGGTAACTCTAATGAAACTATTATCTCTTCATAGGTTTATGATTAGAGCAGAATTGAGTTTGTTAAGAACACACAGAAGAGAATTGCAGAAACCGTAACAAAAAAAATTCAAACTAAAATGTAATAACAAACGCAAAACTAAAGAAGGCATTATACTATTTACATTTATGCTATTGTAAGTTCTTCATTCACAGTGTTTTCGCATAGATTGACTTGATGAAATTTATTTTTCATATTCTTCGTTTTTTTACTCCCATCTTTAAGCATACATAAACATAACCAGACTTAAATTTTTCCTGCTGTCACAGATGGTAATGGCAGTATTTGCTTACATATATCTCCAGTCATTTATAGTCTCCCAAAGCGTTTCGGTTGACAAAATCCTGGACCAGGTAAATTCATTTCTCCATATACAGCTCGACTTTGTTGTTGTTATCTATCAAAACCGCAAAATTCACTTTGCAACTAATCAATCAATCATGTGATGTTTCATTGTAGATATTGACGAACCTTACCTTCGAGGAACAACAGGCTCTCTTCACGAAATTAGGTCAAATGCTTCAAGACAAGGCAAAAATGATAGGTTACTCATAGTTTCCACTGTCAAAGCTTTTCTTCAGATTCTCCAAGAACAGCAGGTTCTATAACTCTGGAATATCCTTTTTTATCTCTTATATCAGTACTTAGAGACAATAATTTGAAATTGGATAAGATTTGTTTTCTGCCATTGTAAATCCTCTTGAAGGTTGTCGAAATTAGATGTTTTCTCAAGTCTTTTCATTTGATACAAATTAGGTTTGAAGTTTAAAGTTGTATCTACTATCTACACTTATCTAGTAGGCATTGGTGGTTCATTTGTATTTGTATATGGTTAAATTTAAACGAAATTTGTTGCTGTTTTTTTGTTTGTTCCAAGGTTTTCGATTTGTTGTGATATTATTGCTGGAAAATGAGTGTATCTCGTATTAATGAGGAGGTCTTGGACTCTATTGGGCTTTGAATTATGGCTCAAATTGTTAATTTGGAGATAGGTCCACAAAACGTATATTTAGCTTTATCGGGTTTATGTGTGTACCCCCCCCTATGATGATGGGTTAACTCTTCATTACATTTTTTTTTTTTAAAGGCATTCAAATGCTTTGTGGGTCTGTTTTGGGCTTTTTATAAATTTCCTATACAGCATTTTTCTTATAATAAATATTTTAGACGATTAATTTTAGCTACATACTGTATGTGAAAATTTTAATTATAAAAAGACATTTACTTATTTGGTAATCGGTATCCGAATTTAATCAGCAAGACGATAGATAAAATTTTGGGGTTGGTAATACAATTATACAAAGCGGTACAGTAAGATGGTCTGACTGGTTTAAATGCAGTGATTGCGGTTGCGGTTGCGGGAGTTTGAGGAAGCGGGCGATTGCGGTTAATGGCGTTACTAACCAGTTTGTACGACTGGCACAGTGGTTGTAAACAGATACATTTGCGGAATATTTACGACTAGTTAACTTGCGGGTGCAGTAGCGGTTAAACAATAAATTAACAAAAAAATATATTTTATAACTATAAAAAACATCAAAAACCATATTATTATTAAAAACTATAAAATTATTAATTAAACATAATTATTTATAAAAATTATAAAAATAGTATGTGTATAATACTTACGTTTATTTTATTTTTTTTGTTTGGATGATAGTTATGATTTCAATAAAAAAATTGTTTTTTATGAAGATATTAGATGAAAAGAATTTTAATTATTATATATATATACATTAGTGATGAAGAAAAAATCTATCAAAATAATTAAAGTTTAAAGATCTTATACATATAAAATTATGAAAATTGTTAATAAATATTGGTTAAAAAGTGACAAATTTATTTATTTATTTGTAATATAATATTTTAATTTTATTTTTTTTAAAAATATTATATATATCTTGATTTAAATAAATTTTGTGTTTTTTATTTTTATTTTTTTAATTATCCACTAACAATCGCTCGCAACCGCAAACGGTAGCTGGAATAAGCTTTTGATTTTGAGGGTTTAAAAGCGGTATGAAACGGTAGAAAGCATTTTACATGATTGTTGTCAAACGCTAACAACCGCTACCACCCGCAAAAGCTGCGTTTGCGGATGTTAGCGTGAGAACCAATCAAACCCATAATAACATTACGAAATGATGGTAGAAATGGTAGTATGATCAAAGATCCATCAAATTTCTGTAACAGAAGACTCTTAATTAGGATTTGATCCCAAATCTACCACTCCACCTGGTCGAACTATATCGTTCCAGAATTTCCAACAGATAACCCATTTCTTCTTTGACTTACCATTTCGCCCAAGAGGTTAGATAGACGTCGTACCTATTAATATGATGAGAGTTTAGGAATTGGAAGAAGTATTATTTACTCTCATGAAGATGAATATATAAAGTAGAAACATTTATATAGTGATGGAGTTTACTTAATTACCTATCTAATAAAATCATTTTAACATAAATACAAATCTCTATAATTATGTTCAGAATATTCTCATTAATTACATGGATCATCTAGATCTTTCTACACGCCTCCGCAAGCTTAGGGCGGTAATGGAGAAAGCGGAGTTAGCGGCTTGAGATTGACAGTAGAATTGTAATGTTGAAGTTGGAGATCCGGTGAGCATTAGATGAATATGCGACGGAGTAGTGTTCGACGGTGAGGTAGTGGAATAGAACATGATGATAGCGGACGGTGGGGTGGAGCGAAGGCTCGACTGTAGCTAAACAGGTCGCCGAAAAATCTGATGGCGGTGGCAGTGGTTGCGTCATGGGACTGAGATGGTGACGGAGATGAATATGAGACTCGTCGCGGATGAAGTGGTGAGATCGTGTTGGTGACCTCGTGAGATGGCTGGGCTTGGGCCAGTGGTTTGGTAGAAGCAGCGAAGATGCAAGAGAGATCAATGATCTCACATGTTGCCATGGACGACGGTGTTTCAAAAAGAAGTTTTTTTTTTTTTAAGAATGGAAGAAAACGATGGAGAATAAGATTTTTTTTTTTTTATTAGTAAAAAAGTAAAAACACTTGTTTGATTTAAAAATAAAAATAAAACAAAAAATATTGAGAAGCTCAATGGCTTGTAGATTCAGAGGCACTTAAGCTTGAATTGTATAAGCACTTGGCTTAGATTAAGAGGTCTATGATAGACTTGAATGATAAAAAGCTCGATGACTTAGATTCAGAGGTTCATAATGAACTTGAATTATGAAAGTACTTGGCTTACATAAAAAAAAAACAAATATATATATATATATAAAAGACCATGCGCTGATACCATATTAATATGATGAGAGTTTAGGAATTGGAAGAAGTATTATTTACTCTCATGAAGATGAATATACAAAGCAGAAACATTTATATAGTGATGGAGTTTACTTAATTATCTATCTAATAAAATCATTTACCATAAATACAAATCTCTATAATTATGTTCAGAATATTCTCATTAATTACATGGATCATCTAGATCCTTCTACGGTACCAAACTGTATAACCTTACTAGTCAAAGCAACTAAACGTCTAAATCTTATTATATAAAGTAAAATGTCAGAGTTGCTAATTAATATGATCGTGACACGTGTCAAGTTAATCGATTAGATTTTGACAAGTGTTAAAAAAATTCAACCAATTAGTTTTTAACATAATGTTTATATATATATCTAAAAATTAGTTTTAAAAATAAATTTTTAATTACTAATACTAAAAAGAAAATAAAAATATCAAAAAGGTAAATAAAAAAATTAAGAAAAATAAAAATAAGTTTCTTTTATGTTTTCATTTAAATTAAGATAATTGTATGATCAATTACTAATAATAAAAGGAAAACCAAAAAATCAAAAAGATAAATAAAACAATTAAGAAAAAGGAAAATAAGATATAATTTAAACAATAATATAATAAAATTGTGCATAAAAATATGTTATTTTCATTATGAATAAATATATTAGTAATTAATACTTTAGATTAAAAATTATATAATCAAATAATAATTCTAAAAAGAAAATGATTAAAATAAAAAGGAAAAATAAAAAAATAATATAATTAAATTGAAACCTAAAATAAAAACAAAAGTAAATAAAATTAACTCCAATTTAGGATAATAATCTTATTATATAATGCTTGATGTTTCAAATTTGCTAATTAACTTGATCGTGATTCGTGTTAAAATCTATAAATCAAATTTTGACACTATCGAATAGATTTTGTTTGAGAATGTAAAATTTGTATTTTTTCACAACAAAATAAATATTTATTTTATTATATCAAAATCATATCTGGAAATAGTATTAAAATTTAATTACAAAAATTAAAATATAACTAAGTAAATAAATTTTATATTCTTTTTTTAATTTTACTTTTCTTCACAAGTGATTGGATTTTATTTTCACATATTTTTTTTAGCGGTTTAAAATATTTTATTCAAAACACGCATATATGCTGTCAAATTAATCGATTAGATTTTGACGTGTGTTAAAAAATCCAACCAATTAGATGTTAACATAATGTTTACATAAATCTAAAAATTAGTTTAAATTTTTTTTTAAACTAAGTTTCTTTTATGTTTTCTAATTAGATTAAGGAAATTATATAATCGATTACTAATGCTAAAAAAATTAAAAATCAAAAAGGTAAATAAGAAAATTAATAAAAAGAAATGTAACTTTATATTATATTTTTTATTTCGATTAAGGAACTAATACTAAAATGAAAATCAAAAAATCAAAAAGATAAATAAGAAAAAAATTAAGAAAAACGAAAATAATTTTTTTTAATGTTGGTCATTGTTATAATAGATTTAACAATTTTGCTCATCCGTTTGTTTTGCTACGGTTCACACTTTTAATATTCACAAATGATCTAATTTGTTTTCTACTTTTTCATGTTTAGTTTCTTTTTAATGAGTTATGTTAATTATAAACCAGTGTATATGCAGACCACATTCGAAATTAAAATGATTGAGATGCATGTGAGTCAATCGATCAAATTTTGACACGTGTAATAATTTTTTTAATTAAAAAATTCAATGATGGTTAAAAAATAAATACAATTTTTTAAAAATATGATAATCAATTCGTCAATGTTTTTAAGATAAATACATATATAAGTAGTATAATCATTAGAAATAAATATAATTCACTTAAGAATATAAAATTCTCAAAATTTTGAAATATTTAATAAAATTTAATTGGAAACAAATATAAATGAAAATAAAAATAAATTTTCAAGAGTAATTTGATTTTTTTTTTCATTTTTTAAAAATTTATTTCTACGGGTTTTAAAATATATAACTAAAAACCTGCGTATACCCGGGTCCTAATCTAGTATATATATAAACATAAAATAAATCACGCTTCTCCACTTATTGGCAAATCATAATTGCTTACATACCAGGGCGGATCCAGACAAAAACTAAACCGAGACAAATCTACATTATAAAAAAAATATTTAGCTAATATTATCTCAAACTTATCTTAATTACATAGAAAAACCAAAAAAAATAGATGGGGCACGTGACCCTGTTCGTTGTAAACTACATCCGCCTAAGCATGACCAAAATCAAATCGTAACCGTATTACGGACCATAACCCTATCATTTTTAAATCGTAACCGTATATAACGGTTAAAAACCGTAACCGTTAACCATAAAAATATATTAGTTATGGTTTAAAAAATTATTAACTGTAACCGAATCAAAACCGTCGGTTAACTGTAAAATTAAAACTTTAACCGTAACTGTTTAAATATATAAATAAGTAGTTTTGTATAATTAATATTTGACAACAATTTAAATAAAATAAATAAGAATTGAAAAATAAAATCGTGCCTTCATGACGTCAAATGTGAATGTCATGCAAATTTGCAACTGATTGTACCATCGTAATTTTGAAATATTTTTCAACAAATTAATAAATTCTTTTTTATATATATTTATTTATTGTAATTTAAATTATTTATAAATTTTTAATTATAACTGTCATCATTAAAATAATTAATCTTTACTTTTCAATTTTTATTATTCTTTTTTATAAAAATATTTAGTTACCTAATTATAAATAATGATATTAATTATTTTATATTCATCAAATAATTATAATCGTATTTAGCCATAACCGTATTAACCGGATCGTATTTAACCGTAACCGTTTTAACCGTAACTGTTATAACCGTATATTAAACGGTTAAAGTTACGGTTAAAAAAATTATAACCGTAACGTGCTCATGCCTACATCCGCCTCTGCCTACATATTGGATAAAAAAGCTAAGTCAAATTAAAAGCTTCCTTGCTAGATATGTTGGGGCAGCATGGCGAAGTTCCTACTGTAAGTGTGGAAAAACTAACAACAACAGATTTCTGTGTCTTGGACAGCACCAAGACTAATGCTTTTATTTCAACTTAAATCTGATTAGTTAATCTTACAAGATTACACTAACTTTGGCGTTATTCAACTCTAGAACTCTAGATTGACCCCAAACGATTCTAAGCTTAATCTAAAAACCTTCAACTAGATCTCACAACACGTGAATCTAGAATTACAAAGAACACTCACCTCTCAAGCTTACAAGAACACTCACCTCTCAAGCTCACAAGAACTCTCCCAAAGCCTAAGTGCCATATGATCAGAAGTGTATCAAAGTGTTAACCCTAACACATGATACCTACTCTCCCTTATATACTAGTTTCCTAAACCTAGCTAGGAACCCTCGTGACTTGCCCATCACGTCATTCTTTCCTTTTCTTATTCTCCTGTATATATGCCTATATACTGAGTATCCCTCTTTGATGCTTTATGCCATGTCAGCATCTTCCTTTAATTCCATCAGCTCCTGTCCGTTTGTCCTGTCTTGGAGCATCCTGTCGTCCGGTACATACTTGTGGCCTTAGCTGCATCTTCAATCTCCCCCTTTTTGACTTGATTTGATGCTCAAACAATCCATCTGAAGTTACCTGTTTACACAGAATACACGAGACACAACATCCACACAAAAACACCAATACACATCGTGTCCGAAACACAAACCTTGAGCATAGACAAAAGAACGAACAGAGTCTTAATCGTACAACCAAACCATGGCAACAACCAAGAAAAAAAAAGAAAAAAACGTTGTGTCCGAAACAGGATTCAACAGGAGTTCAACAAAAAACAACAAATAACAGAACCACCAACAAGTAGCAAGACAACAGAAAATTTCTCCCCCATCAGCCCTGCACCGTTGGTGTCACATCCTCAACCTCATCATCATCCTCATCTCCCCCTGCTTGAGCACAACATCATGTCAAAAATATCATATTTAAGAGATGCAGATGAGAGAAATAGGTTACTTACCATAAGTCAATAGTCGCTGAATGACTCTGACTGCTGCAGTCAGAACTTGACGATCCCCTTAGACAGTCTTGGCGCCTTGTGAGGAGCAGCCGTTGACGTATTCCCAAGTTGTGTAGACTTTTCCTTCTTGACTGGCCTACGTGTCCTGGTGGGTTGAAACATGGTTAATTTGACTGATTGATCAGCGTCTTGCTTCACAGCGGCAATTACCCTTTTGTACACTTTGATCTCTTCAACCTCTTTAGTCGGAGCAATTTCCTCGATAACTTGAGAGCACAGAATCTGATAGATGAGACTGGGAAACGGCAGATAGAACTTGGTAGCTCCAAAACGACTTTGATAGATAATCTGATCGAATGCCATCTTTCCAAAGTCAAATGGGATCTGATTGCAAACCTTATACACCAGCTTCACCCTTGCCGAATGAGGATACCCAAAGTTGTTTGTTGGAAGCCAGTTGAAGCAACAAATCCGATACAACAGACTCTTGTCCTGAGCAAACTGTGAGGACAACAGACCTCTCCACTTTCTGACCTTTCCATTGGTCATGAACTCCGCAAGTTCATCATCTGACAACTCCTTCATCTCAGCTACTTCTGCACGTTCCGCCATATCACCAAGGCCGAACCAGGAATTAATCCGGGAGGCTGACAATTCAAAATCTCTCCCTCTGACCCATACCACCACAGCATCTTCTCCTGGTTCTATCAGAGAGAGATGTGCCCAAAACTCCATCACAACCACTTTGACAAACGGCTCAATGTTGACTATGGTTCCGGCTAACCCAAAATCTACCACTAGAGACTCGACCTCTTTGTGTTCGCTGCCGAACTCAATTACCCTTTCCTCCAGAAGAGATCGATTTGTGAAAGACTCATACCTGTCTTTTGCTTCGGCTGACAGGAACCTTGTTAGGTCAAAATCGATCCGCCCTTTTCCTTTCTCAGATCGTGCCTTTTTCTGAAGTGGTATAGATTCACCACTGCCTTCCTCATCTGCTGCAGACGCTTCTTTGTTTAGTGGAGTCATACATCTCTTGCGGATTGAGACCCGTCGAGACGATGTCGATTCACTTTTCTCCTTTTTCCTACGTTGTTTCCTCTTGGGATTTACCGATTGATCTACCGACTCATCTTGATGCACAACTTCAATAGACGGAGCTCGAGATTTTGGAATCTGTTCCGCCGAATTGGACGATTTCTTTTGTGAATCAACCACCCCTTCAAACACCACCATGGTCAAGGTTTTTTCCTCGACATGCACTTCCGTCTGAATCGGCGTATCTGGGGAGGGATCCTCTGCCGCAGCCACCACTCGTGCTGGTGACAGACTTCTTTGGTCTAGCTGTGGCGACACAGAACTCGAACCAACAAGGCGTGAGAGACCTGAGAACAACGCATTCATCGTCTGATCTGAAGGAAAAAAAACCCGGATTCTGCGTCTCAGAAAGAGATGAACCGTTCGAGAGAGAAAGTTTGGAGAGAAACCGAAGAGAACTGTTTGGTTTCTTTCCCCATAAAACCCTAAATAAACTCCCTCCAAAATTGTAAACCGTTCTTTGGACATGGGCCTCTTTCTTAAATTTGGGCTTGATCCACAACGAAAACCTGTCACTCAATACTCACACACAATCATCAGCCGAATTTTAACACGTGCAAATCAACCCATCCAAACACCACGTTTAACACCACATACAATTTTACTCAAAACTTATACAGAACTATGAAGGACCCACATCAACACTGATCATTATGAGCACAACATATGGCAACACACTTAGAAATCATACCTCGAATCTGTTATATGTGATTTACGAGACATCCACAAGTTGATCCGGAGCAAGCAATAGGAACATGCCAATAACCATTTATTTCCACCATAGACACTCATACTTGGTCTTGGTAACTAGCTTTCACACTGACATGCCTTTCTTCAAGAAACATCAGTTTTCAACCTTGAGTCAACAGCCAGCTGATCAACCACATAATTCTGAAGAAGAAGTTTCTTATACTCTGTTGAACCATCATTTGATCCGTCAAAAATTCAAGATCATCAGGCTCAGCTACATAGTGGCCACCAAATCTACATAGACTCTATCTGGATCATTTCACTTGTCATTGATTTTTTTTTTTTTTTTTTTTTTATCCAGACGGCCCATAGCAAAGACAACTTACTTTCAACTTGTTTTGTGGCCAACACAGCTTTCTGACTAACTAACCTGTTCTGACGGTTCTAGAATAGCATATCAGGCAGCCCTCTTTCACCAAGCTCTTCATGGACAAGATTATGAGTCTCTCGTAATTATTCTTCCTTTTGTACATGTTCATGTGCCTGCTCCTGTCTCAGATCAACTCAAACCACACAACGTATTAGATTTCAAAAACACCAATGGACTGTCTCAGATTCACGAATCTATTAAAGTCCAATGGTTTGGTAAATATATCAGCAAATTGATGATCAGTGCTCACATGATCAATCTCAATGAGTTTCTCCTCAACAAGTTCACGAATGAAATGATGTCTGATATCTATGTGTTTTGTATGTGAATGTTGTACTGGATTCTTGGCAATATTTATAGCACTTTCATTATCACAATGTATTAACAGAGATTCAGAGGTCATACCATAGTCGGCCATCATCTGTTTCATCCACAAGAGTTGAGTGCAGCAGCTTCCCAGTGCTATGTACTCTGCTTCAGCAGTGGACAACGACACACTGTTCTGTTTCTTGCTGTGCCATGAGATCAAGTTGTTCCCAAGAAAGAAACACCCACCACTTGTACTTCGCCGATCATCAAGACATCCAGCCCAATCAGCATCACAATATCCTCCCAAGTTCCTGTTGGTATCCCTGGAATAAAGCAAACCCATATCAGTAGTGCCCTTGACATATTTGATGATTCGTTTAACAGCCTGGAGGTGAGACATTTTGGGTCTTGCTTGATATCTTGCACAGATACCCACACTCAAACACAAATCTGGACGGCTAGATGTAAAATACAACAGACTTCAGATCATACCACGATATAATCTAGGATCCACATCTTCACCATGTTCATCACGGGACAGCTTCGTGGTTGTTCCCATGGGAGTCCTTGCTGTTTTGCACGTCTCTAGTGTAAACCGTAACACCAGGTTTCTGGCATAAGTGCTCTGTGAGATGGTAATACCCTCCTCAGACTGTTTTACTTGAAGCCCCAGAAAGTATGACAGCTCTCCTACCATGCTCATTTCAAATTCACTAGTCATCATGGTCACAAACGCATCGACCAACCTCTGATTTGTACCTCCAAACACAATGTCATCCACGTAGATCTGGACAACCATCAACCCATTTTGGTTCTCCTGGATGAACAGCATTTTGTCTACACTGCCCCTTTGATATTTCTTGGATATCACGAAGGTTGTCAGCCTTTCATACCATGCCCGAGGAGCTTGCTTCAACCCATACAAAGCCTTTTTCAGCTTGTACACATAGTAAGGATGTTCAGGATTTTCAAAACCTTTAGGTTGTTCAACAAAAACCTCCTCTTGTAATAGTCCATTGAGAAATGCACTCTTTACATCCATCTGATGTAGCTTAAAGCGCATGTGACAGGCCATTCCTATCAGAAGCCTGATGGACTCCAGTCTGGCAACATGAGCAAATGTCTCTTCGAAATCAACTCCTTCTACTTGTGAGTATCCTTGAGCTACCAAGTGTGCCTTGTTGCGAACTACTTCTCCATTCTCGTCGATCTTATTCTTAAAGATTCATTTGGTACCCACAACATTGCCCTTGGTAGGTCTAGGAACAAGTGTCCACACTTGACTTCTCTCGAATTGTTCAAACTCTTCTTGCATGGAGATGATCCAAAATTCATTAGACAGTGCTTCCCTATGATCTCTTGGTTCAAACGTTGCAACAAAGCATGAAAGACCTATCATTGCAAAGTTACCCTTAGCCATTTGCTTGTAATCATATTTCATTCCACGGGTTACCCTATCATTGGGAACCAGCTTCTTAGCATGATGCTTGGGTACCGATGATGGTGGGTTAAGTTCTTGAGATTCCATTAGAACTGAGTCATCAGCCTCAACACTTTCAGATTTTGTCTCAGATTCATCCCTGTCAGCATTATCATTCATGTCTGCAGTGGTCTCGTCTTCAACTGGATCACTAACTTCAATGGCTGATATATCAAAACGAAATCCTGATCCTGATGCATCATCGAACACTACATTAACTGCTTCTTGAACTTGTCTTGCCTCTTTGTTGTAAACTATGTATGTCGTACTTGTGCCAGAGTATCCCAAGAAGATCCCATCATCACTCTTTGAGTCAAACTTGCCCAGATGATCTTTGTCTTTTAATATGTAGCAAGTGCATCCAAACACATGAAAATAGCTAACAGTTGGTGGTTTCCCTTTCCACATTTCATACGGTGTCTTGGATGTACCTTTTGTGATATATACCCTATTGATAACATATCACGCAGTGTTGACAGCATCTGCCCAGAAATGTTTTGCAACTTGGTTCCCAATCAGCATGGCTCGCGCCATTTCTTGCAATGTTCGATTCTTCCGTTCAACCACACCATTCTGTTGTGGGGTTCTTGGTGCTGAATATTGGTGCACAATTCCTTGTTCAGCACATAATCGGTCAAAAACTTCATTTTGGAACTCCCCTCCATGATCACTTCTGATGCATTTAATTCTGGTTTTCTTCTCGTTCATCAACTGAAGTGCCAGAATCGTGAAGATGTGGAATGTTTCTGACTTTTCTCTCAGAAACCTGACCCAAGTATATCTTGTAAAGTCGTCCACCAGTACAAACACATATTTCTTACCACCAATACTTTCTATTTGAACTGGCCCCATTAGATCCATATGTATCATGTCTAATGGTTGCTTAGACTGAATCTCCTGTATCCCTTTGTGTTGTACTTTGACTTGTTTCCCTTTTGCACACGGTTCACAGACAAAATCTGATTCCACATCAAGCTTGGGCATTCCACGAACAACTTCTCGTTCTCCCAGTTTAACCATTGTTCTGACATTCATATGACCTAGTTTCTGGTGCCATAACTGCAGATCATAGGGTTTTATTGCTGTCATGCACTGCTCGGTTGGCTTCCACATGTAACAGTTGTTGTCGGATCGAATTCCACTCATTCTGATCATTCCCTGTTCATCAACTGCTTTACAGTCTGTTCTGGTGAAGATAACTGACAACCCTTCGTCACACAGTTGGCTGATGCTGATCAGATTAGCCTTCAGACCTTCCACAAGGTAAACATTGACTAGATCTGGTGTGTTGGTACATGATGTTTCCCCTTTGCCTCTGATTTTTCCACGAGCTCCACCACCAAATGTCACTTTACCGGTACTCACTTTTTCAATCTTCGTGTTGTTTTCTTTACTTCCAGTCATATGTTTGGAGCAGCCACTATCAAAGTACCATGCCTTAGCTTCTGGACTTTCTCCATCAACGGTGTATGCCACATAGCCGTACAGATCTTCCTTCTTCTTCCAGACTTGTCTTTGTTGATGATGATACCCATGATAATTCTTCTCTTGCTGAACCTTGTTTCTGATCTGGATACGATCGTAACAGAATGCTTGAATGTGGCCTGGTTTTCCACAGTAAAAACAGCCAGACATGTCATACACTTTTCTGAATTTTGTAGCATACGGCTGATATCTTGAGGGAAACCAGTTGCCGTCATCCTTTCTGTCAACATAATCTTTTCTCGAGATTTTGGACTGATTGTTAATACCACGAAACCTCAGACCAGATGTCCTCCCTTTCCTGTTTCCATCAGCATGTGCCTTATCAGACCCTTTTTCCTGGCGAGTTTCTATTTCAACCTGTTGATTTTTTCCAATACGTTTCACAAAACTGGTATGTCTGTTAGATGATTCTCCAAAATGATAACCAAGACCCCAGCTTCCCTTGCCTGTTCTCCCCATAGTTAGAACCTTGTCGAGACCTTCCGTACCTTTACTCAGCATTTTAATGTTCTTTAATTGTTCTTCAAGACGTCCTTCCAGTTTTCTGCGTTTCTCAGTTTCTTTATCAAGTTCTTCTTTAAGAAATCTGACTGAATCCACACAATCCTGTTTATCCTTCTTTTCTGTTGCAAGTTCCAACTTCAAGGTTTCACAGATTTATGTCAGTACTTCTTTTTCTTGAACAAGTCGTTTCTTTTCGTCTTGGATCTTGATCAGTGTCTCACAAAGAATTTTATTCTCGTCATACAGCATTTATGCATCATCTATCTCTCTGTCAGACTCAACATCTGTGTCAGCGTCTTCGTTGATGATCCCCAAGTACGCGACAAAGTTTTGCAAGTTGACATTCTCCTCATCACTGTCGTCCTCAGACTCAGATTCGATGCCGAAAAATGACCTCTCTTTCTTCTTGCTTGTCCCAACACAGTCGAACTTGGTATATCCAGACCCTTTACACTCTGTACACTTGAGACTTTCTCGTTTCTTAATGGTTGAACATTCTGCCTTGATATGACCAAAACCTTCACATTCATGACACTGAATCTCTGTCCTTCGTGCACTCTTATCAAACTTCTGATCTCCATCAAATTTGTTGAAATTTGAGCCAAATTTCTTCTGTCCTTTTTCAAATTTCTTGAAGTACTTCTTGACAATCAGAGCCACTTTGTCTTCCAAGTCCTCTGCTTGGCCTGATTCCTTCACCACAAAAGCAATTCCTTTCCCCTTCACTGATCCTTTGGCTGTTCTGTCGAGTTCGTATGTTTGCATCATTCCTACCACATGTTCGAATTTCATCTCATCAGAATTCTGTGATACTTCCAGAGCTGATCGATGTGCTTGGAACTTGTCTGGAAGACATCTCAGAAATTTCTTCACCAATTTTTTGTCTTTGTATACTTTTCCCAAGATGATTGCTTCATTTGCAATGGATTTCAGCTTACCACTGAATGCTTCGACGGTTTCATCTTCTCCAATAGTGAGATTTTCAAACTGTGTAGCAAGCATATCAATCCGACTTCTCTTGACAGTACTTGTTCCTTCATACGACGTCTGCAAAGTTTCCCAAGCCTCCTTTGTAGTGGTACATCCTTGTACCATCTGAAATTGATCTCTGGTGAGTGAGGTCCAGATCATTGACAGTGCCTTCGAGTTAAACTTTGACAAGTTTTTCTCTTCAATGGTCCATTCTCTCTTTGGTTTGGGATGCACCACACCTCCTGCACCAATCACAACTGGTGCCTTCCACCCTTCTTCTACCATAGTCCAAGAATCTTCATCTATTCCTTTGATCAAGGCTTTGATCTGAACCTTCCACCAACCAAAATTCTCTTTCTCAAGTAGCAGCGGTTTCATTGATCCAAAATGTTGAATGTTTTCCATACTTCTTCCCAGATCACACCTGATTAAAAGAACAAATAATCTTTAGCAGATGTCTGCTCTGATACCAATTGTAAGTGTGAAAAACTAACAACAACAGATTTATGTGTCTTGGACAGCACAAAGACTAATGTTTTTATTTCAACTTAAATCTGATTAGTTAATCTTACAAGATTACACTAAATTTGGCGTTATTCAACTCTAGAACTCTAGATTGACCCCAAACGATTCTAAGCTTAATCTAAAAATCTTCAACTAGATCTCACAACACGTGAATCTAGAATTACAAAGAACACTCACCTCTCAAGCTTACAAGATCTCTCCCAAAGCCTAAGCGCCGTATGATCAGAAGTGTATCAAAGTGTTAACCCTAACACATGATACCTACTCTCCCTTATATACTAGTTTCCTAAACCTAGCTAGGAACCCTCGTGACTTGCCCATCACGTCCTTCTTTCCTTTTCTTATTCTCCTGTATATATGCCTATATACTGAGTATCCCTCTTTGCTGCTTCATGCCATGTCAGCATCTTCCTTTAATTCCATCAGCTCATGTCCGGTTGTCCTGTCTTGCAGCATCCTGTCGTCCGATACATACTTTTGGCCTTAGCTGCATCTTCACATACTACTCTATCTACATTCATCAGGTGCAAAGTCGAAACAGGATTTCATCGGTTAGAGGAATGGGAGATAACTATTATGAAAACAGCTTTCAAGCGTGGTTCGCAACTCAAAGCTAGTTTAAAAATTTTGGATTTTGTTCTCAATTTTTTAAAATTTCAAACAAATGTTGCATTAGATTTTTTTTAAAAAATTAATTTAACATATAATTCAAAAAAAAAAACTTAACGGTATATCATGCATTTCACGAGTTAAGAAAAGGTGATGCTATCAATATCTACAACAACTATTTTATGAGACTAGCTTAAAAAGAGGGAAAAAAAATTATTAAAGCTAAAATAAGAGAGAGGCACTGGCAGTTATCCCTGAAAATTTTGGGAATCGGGACGAGAATTTACGGGTACGAGATAGGAACGGAAAATTTGGGAATTGAAAAACGATTTCCAAAAGGGAATATATAAGAACGTGACGGGAACGAGACTGGAACGAGACGCGTTCGAGAAATTTTCTTACGTAAAATATTTTCCCAAACGGCTAATTATTCGGGAAAGTTCAAGAAAATTTGGAATATTCGGAAAGTTCGGGTATCCGATCTCATTCTCGTTCCCTTCTCGTACCCCTTTCTGTATCTGTATTGAAAAAAATAAATGATCCCAAACGGAAATTTTTTTGAACGGAAACGGAAACGGGACGGAAAATTCAAAACGGATACGGGTGGGAAGTGGGAACCGGAAACCCGTCCTGAAATTTCCAGGGGTACGGCAGTGTTGCAAACAAAAATTATCAGATACATTGAACTTAGACACTTTCTTAAATACATTGAATCTGGACGTTCTTTTGGTTTTATGACTGCTTCTAATTTCCGCGTCGGAAAGATGACCGAAATTTTCTCAAGTAGGAGAAAGATAACAACACATCTAAAAACAAAAACAAAAAGCTAACGACATCTTGTCACGTGACAATCACATGTTAACCTTGACTCACCTGTTATCTGGCACGTGTAATCACGCGCCGGCAAGTTAGACTAACCACGCCGGTCTTAGCCCACGTCATCAGTTAATAGCCGATAACTAATATGACGTGGACGTCGATAAACAAAAGTAAATGAGCAAATCTAAGTTATCTAACTAGAACTACTTGTTTTTTGTCGTAAGTTATCTAACTAGAACTACTTGTTTTTTTGTCGTATCTAAATTACCTTTTTTTTATACATAGAAACAAATCTGAAAAAAATCATTTTGATGCGTAAGATTTTATTCCGAATAAAGAGTAAAACCATTTAGAGATTTTTTTTTATTTGGATGCAAAATGAATCAAGACGCTATAGTGTGATAAAAAAATGAGAATTGACTACAAACTCATCCAGATTCACAAATTTGTTAAATAGGTTTTATAAATTTTGATTAATTAACGGCGTTAGTTCTTCTCACCTAATTGAGTTAAAATGAAGTATACTTTCTCGTACTTGTCAACATAATTTCACCACTCTGTCGTCATCTTATAACAATTTCGTCGTTTACTCCGTTTAAAGTTTTATCTATTAAATGATTTCATTTAAATCGCTATGTATAAATATACGTTATGAATTCTCCGAATCACATAGTATATCTCGTCAAACAGACTTATCAGAGAATAAAAGACGACAAAATAATAAGATGGTGGAGATTCGAGGGAGATTCATCAAGAGAATTGAGTCGGCTTTCAACGTGGTGGCGGCGCGTGCACGTCCGCCGTGCGATAACAGCAGCGGTAGCGATCACTCGTCGGAGGACATGGTGGACCTTTCGGATTTGGTCGATTCATTTATCGAGAGAGAGGGACAGATATTACCGGAGAATAATCCAGAGGAAGAAATGGATTCTTCTTCCGACAACGATTTGGAAGATGTGAAGGAGAGGTTACGGAAGATTCTAAAACGTTTATCCGGCGGCGATGAGCGGATGAGGATAATGGCCGCGACGGAGGTTGCTGGAAAGTTCGTCGGAGATATTATTCAAGATAATTCTCCTAAGCGCCAATTGATGGCTTTCCTACGTAATAAGGGTTTTGATGCAGGCAAGTTTCTAATGATCTCTCTCTCTATATATATATGATTGTTTTTGGAATTTACATGTTTACTTAGTAAAAGGAGGGATTAATGGAGAGGATTGTCCTAGTTTATGAGAAATTTAAGGGTTTATATATAGTTAACATGCGGAACAATTTTAAATTTTTCACCATCATCTCATGTAGAATTCTGATTTATGCTTTAACTATTTCGTGATTCTCTTTTACAAGTTTTAATGACTAAAATCAATCAAGTTTTTTTTTTATTTACTTTCTATATTTTTCAGTTAAATCTTCTTTTCAATTCTTTTCATCATAGACATATTTATTGTAATTAGTCAAATTATAATTTTAAAAACCTAGTACACCAATTAATTATTAAACTATCGAAACCAATTTTGCTTAATATTTTTAGCTATGACACGTGCCAATGCTTTTGTTAATAATATAAACTGAACCTAAATTTTGAGAAAAAGATTCAGTTCCGCTTCATATTTCATTCGGTGCATCTCATGGTACTTGAAAAGAAGTTTTGTACAAATAACAATAATAGATCTTCACCGTATATATATAGGTCTTTGCAAGTCACGGTGGGAGAGATTCAACAAGACCACCGCCGGAAAATACGAGTACGTCGACGTTCGATGCGACGGGGGAGATCATGATCGTTACATCGTCGAGACAAACCTCGCCGGAGAGTTTGAGATAGCCCGACCAACGAAGAGGTACCTCTCAATACTAAACCAAGTGCCTCGTGTCTTCGTGGGAACTCCCGAGGAGCTGAAACAGCTCGTGAGGATCATGTGCCACGAAATGAGACGGTCGATGAAGCACGTGGGGATACACGTGCCACCATGGAGGAGAAACGGTTACATGCAAGCTAAGTGGTTCGGTTTCTATAAACGAACTTCGACGACTAATTACGAAATGGTTAGTAATACTAATAGTAGCGTTGATACGGCGGCGTTTAAGGGTTGCAAGGAAGAGTTTTGGGAAGCAAAAGGTCTTAAGGTTATGGTTGGTCAGCTTACGGTTGCTTTCAACGCTAGTGGGGTTGAAGTGTAATATTGGAAAAATATAAATGTGCGAAACTTTTTTTTGTTTTGAGCTAATATGTAAGCTAATTTCGGGTTTGTCTGTAAATAAATAGGGATATTTTTTTGGGATTTAAAATAAGCATATTATGTCAATATTGTTTTTGTTTTGTTGACGGCTTATCATTAAAGCTCTGTCGCGGTAGTAAACTAGTAATTTAGGTTAGTGTGGTATAGCTTATCTTTTGTTCGGTTACTACTAACAAGAGTTAGACAATATCAAAACGTTATTTCCGAACGGTTTTAACTAAACATAGTGGTATCAGATTTATTTTGGTTTTAATTGTTTTTTTCACAAACTCGTGATTCAAGATCTTGTTCAATTAGACTATCTATTAAACGATAGGCAAATGTTTTATCGTTTGAATGATAGTTTGGCGTTTATTTCTCTCCGAAATTAATGTAAGTTTTATGTTCGTTTTTTCAATGAAAATTCATTAAAAATAGTTTTCTGTTTATATTTCTTTCACGTCAATATTTACGTATATATAGCAACAAATGTTCAACACACATCGGGGAAAGATATTATATTGCGAGAAAAATCTCTTTTCTCTCTCTTTTCTCTCCTTCTCGAAGTCTGTGCTTGCCTCGCCGCTTTCCATGGCCGGAGACACCTCAATCCGGCCCCCTCGGCCCCCGGATCCTTCCTCTCCGCTCTGCCCCTCCCATTTCCCCCGCTTTCTCCAAATCATACTCTGCCCAAGCTCTCCTTTGGTTCTGTTACTGCTCAATTTGGACCTTAGGCTCATGCCCTAGTTCCGGTCCTTCCCTCGGCTACTAATACTGACTCTGCTCAATCTGCTCCAATGGACACTACTACTGACTTGGTTCAGAATTCTTCTTCTCAAGATAGCTCTATCCATGTGGGTCAAGCTATCATGAATCTTCCACAGATCTTGAATAAATCTGTGGATACTACTATGCAAGATGTTGCTTCTGGGTTTTCAACTCCGGATCCGTTCTCAGATCCCCTCGCTTCCTCTGTTGATTATGACGCAGTTACTGGATCTGCTGTCACAGCTCAAATCCTGCTTGCTCCGGTTCAAGAGACACCGACTATTACTGTGGTTAAGCCTTTGGCTGCTTCCACGGATGCTACTATGGTTGCTCCCTCCTCGTCTATTCCTAGTATTGGCATAGACAACTCTCAAGTCTCCACTTCTACTCTCCCAGGCTCCAACACAGATCCTCCAGTTGCTCCTCCAAGTTCTGAGATCCTACAAAAGTCTCATGAGAATATTGACAGCTGGGCTGCTAAGCTGAAAAACTCAGTCGATCGAAAGCTGAAAAAGTTTGCTGAACCTAGAATTTCTTCAACAGGTGTCCCGAGAATAAAAATTCCAGATTCAGTGTTTCAAAGAGGGGCTGACCTTCATCAAGACTTTATAATTGGTATTTTCATGGGCAAAACCCCCTCCTTTGGACACATTCAGAGCGTCCTATCGCATATCTGGGGCAGAGGTATGAAGCTTCAAATCCATCTTCGACCGGAAACTCGATCTATGTTAGTGAGAATCCCTAACGCAACCATCAGAAAAAAGATTGTGGAGCAGGAAATCTGGCATATAGGCAGCTCTCTTTTCTACGTCGCTCAGTGGTCCTCTGCTTTGGCTGTAAAGCCTCCTACTTTCACATCCATACCCCTATGGGCTCATGTAAAAGGAATTCCCTTTGATCTTTATACTCAAGAAGGCTTAGGGCGGGTAGCTGATCTTCTTGGTTTTCCTATTGAATGTGATGAATTCACCCGCAAAATGGTTGATATTAATATTGCTCACATAAAAGTAAAGGCAGACTGTACCAAACCTCTCCCTACCTATGGAGAAATTGAAAGGGAAAATGGTGACATAGTCCCTATCACTGTTGAATATCCTTGG
Source organism: Alliaria petiolata (assembly GCA_020283515.1). Lineage (NCBI taxonomy): Eukaryota > Viridiplantae > Streptophyta > Magnoliopsida > Brassicales > Brassicaceae > Alliaria > Alliaria petiolata. The sequence continues at coordinate 316,109,344 of JAHZTW010000001.1, read as the reverse complement.
GTTCCTCCTATATGCGCTTGTTGCAAAGAAATGGGCCACCTGGAAGCTCTTTGCCCATACGGCCGATGGAAACCAATTAATTCTGAGCCTCCTGCTAATGTTGCCAATGCTTCCTCTTCTCCTTCTGAGCCAATACTAGGCCCCGGTACCGTTGATACCTCCTCTACTGTTGACCATGTCCCAGGATTCAGTACAGTAACAGCTCCAATTAATCAAACTACCGGCTCTTCTGTTAAGCATGCTCCACAGGAAAGAGTCATTGCCCTCCCGGCAGAGGTATTTGTTGCTAAAACTTACAAGAGAGTAAACTCTACAAATCAAAATCCCAATCGGATTTTACCGGTCAAGAAGTCGGCTCCTGTTCCTCTGAATATCGCAGTTACTAACCCATACTCAATTCTTGCCTCGGAAGATCCCGATTCGTCAGATTCTATATCTCTGAACCTTGATGCTACGGGTCCCCGAGAGGTTCTGCCCCTTGCTGAAATGCCTCTTGTGCATATCTCTGCCTCATCTGGCCCTAGTGAGACTGCCTCTGGCTCATCAGGATCCAATGATCAGGCCTCTCTCACGCCGATGGATGCCCAACCTATCACCATCTTTCTCGAAACGCTTCAAGAGGCCCCTCTGCCTTCGCAGAATAAACCTCCTGACTTAGGCACCATGGTGTCAGCTGCAACTTCTCAGACTCGGGTAAATCCTTTTTGCTTACCGGCTTTTGCCTCAGGCAGTATTTTGCCATCTACTACCCCGACAGTGGGTTCTCTTCCTGAAAAGGGGGAGAATCTTCAATAATATCTTTATGATAGGAAACCTATTTTTTTGGAATGTCAGAGGAATTAATGAAATTCAAAAGCATCAGGCTTTTAGACGCTGGCTTATGGCTCACCGTGTATTTTTTGGAGCCCTACTAGAAACTCATATAAAAGAACCAAACTTGAACCATGTGATGTCTTCTATTTGCCCTCAATGGTCCTTTGCCTCGAATCACTCTGAAGATGAGGATGGTCGTATTGTCTTTATCTGGAAAACGCCATTTTCTGTCGTTGTCCTGCACAAGACGAAACAGTCAATGACTTGTCAAATTAAATGCCCTGGATCTTCTTCTTTCTATTTCACAGCTATCTACGCTACCAACACGAGTGAAATTAGAAATGACTTGTGGATTGAGCTTATTGACCTCCAGGCTTCTCTCTCTCTCGGATCTTCTCCTTGGATTGTCGGGGGGGGGGGGGGATTTCAACGAAATTCTTCATCCAGCTGAACATTCTCTCCCATCTTTCAATCAATTTTCATCTCCTATGATTGACTTTAAAGCTTGCCTCCAGCAATTGGAAATCAGAGATCTGCGATTTCATGGAACAAAGTTTACTTGGTCAAATAAGCAGCCCGATAATCCTATTGCTAAAAAGTTGGATCGAGCTTTGATTAATGAGTACTGGTTATCAGAATTTCCAAATAGCTTAGCTGAGTTCAGTGCTCCGGATATATCAGATCATACTCCCTGTTGCATCAAGTTGGAATGTCAGGTCCCCATGGCTGGATCTGTGCCTTTCAAATTCTACAATTATCTATCCTTACATCCAGACTTCTTGGCAACGGTCTCTAATGCATGGGACCTTTCAGAGACTCCGGCGGATCATTCTCTGGCTGCTTTGATAGTGAAACAGAAAAAACTTAGAGTGGCCTTGAGGACATTGAACAAGGATAACTACTCAGAAATCCAGAAAAGAGTATTGGAGGCACGTGAATTAATGACCTCAGCTCAGGTTTTATCACTTCAAAATCCATGCCCGGCTAACTTTTTGGTTGAAAGAAACTGCTCTGACAAGCTCGCTAACCTCAGCCGAATTGAGGAAGAATTCTTTAAGCAGAAATCGCGAATCAACTGGCTGCAAGTGGGAGACCAAAACACTCCTTTCTATCAGAAGGTCTCTAAAGCCAGAAATGCTTTTAATACAATCCACACATTAACAAGTCTTACCGGAGTAGAAGCAGACTCGGCATATACTATTAGCCTCCTGGCTGTGTCGCATTTTAAAAGTATCCTTGGGCCTCAGATCTTTTTGAGGGCCTCCAACCTAGAGGCAATCTCGTCTCACACCCGTCAGTCATGTTCTCCTGCAGAAGCCTCCTTATTGTCCCGCCATCCCTCGCCTGAGGAAATCCAGAAAACAATGTTCAAGCTAAATCCTAACAAAAGTCCAGGACCAGATGGTCTCACTTCAGGGTTCTATAAAAGTGCTTGGTCAATTATCGGAGATGAAGTTACCACGGCAATCTCTCGGTTCTTTAGAGAGTCTTTCATACCAGTCTCCATCAATTCAACAATTCTCACCTTGATTCCAAAATTCCCGGGAGCAACAATCATCAAGGACTAACGGCCTATCTCCTGTTGCAACACTCTCTACAAAGTTGTTTACAAACTTCTAGTCTCTCGGATAAAACCTCTCCTGCAAAAGCTTATTCTTCCTAATCAAACTGCATTCATCAAAGGAAGGTTATTGTTAGAAAACTGTCTGCTTGCTTCAGAGATTGTCAATGGGTATCACAAGAACAAAGGGGCCCAAAGAGTAACGCTAAAGATCGATATTGCTAAGGCTTTTGATTCTATTCGATGGGACTTCATGTTGGAATGCTTACAAGCTATAAATCTCCCTACAGCCTACATAGCCTGGCTAAATCAGTGTCTGACTACTACTACCTTTTAGGTTGGGATTAATGGAAGGATGCACGGGTATTTTCGTGGTACTAGAGGTCTGAGACAAGGTGACCCTCTATCTCCCTACCTATTTGGTCTTGCAATGAATATCCTATCCCAAATGCTTAATGATGCAGCGGAGAATGGAAATTTTGGATACCACCCTAAATGTAAAGACTCTAAGCTGACTCACCTCTGTTTTGCTGATGATTTGCTCATCTTCTCTGATGGCTCCTTATCTTCTATTCAAGGTATTCTTCAAGTGTTAGCAGACTTCCATCGACTCTCAGGCTTGTCCATTAGCCCTGAGAAATCGTGCTTTTTCTCCTGTGGACTCTCAGTGGCTGAGGTTGAAAACATTGAATCTCTCTCAGGTATCCCTCAAGGCTTCCTCCCAATTCGTTACCTTGGGCTCCCTCTTAGCTCTAAAAAGCTAACCATGATCAGTTGTGAACCCCTTCTGCAAAGCATAAGAAACAAAATCAATTGCTGGACTTCAAAATACCTTTCATTTGCGGGAAGACAGGTGCTTATAACCACTGTTATCGCAGGAATTACCAACTTTTGGTGCAGCGCTTTCGTCCTCCCCAAGGAGTGCATCCGTAAAATCGATTCAATGTGTAATGCTTTTCTGTGGAAAGGTTCATTAGAAGGAAATTATAATGCTAAAGTTTCCTGGGAAACAGTGACTACTCCGAAAGATGAGGGAGGTCTTGGTATTAAGAACATGACAAACTGGAACCGTACTTGCTCTTTGAAATTGCTATGGCTTCTCTTATTCAGGACCGAATCAATCTGGGTTGCTTGGATCCACCAGAATGTCATCAAAGATAGCTGCATATGGGACTTAAAAGAAAAACAACATCACACTTGGGTGTTTAAGTAGATACTTAGATTGAGAAAAGATATGATTCAATGGGTGCGAATCTTACCAGGAAATAGGCTGAGTACAAAGTTATGGCTGCATCCGTGGACTCCATTTGGCTTGCTCCTTGATTTCATTGGGCTTCAGGGACCTCGCCTAACTGGTATCCCTCTCGATGCATCGGTCGCGTCTATATGGCATAATGGAAACTGGAATATTCCTCCAGCAAGGTCTTCTAAGCTTGAGGAGCTTCATGGTCACTTGACAACGGTGGTTCTTACTGATTCAGAGGACACTCTGCAATGGCGAGTAAATGGGGTTATTAAAAACTCTTTCTCTTCGGCATTGATCTATAGCCTTCTAAGAGATCCGAAGCCACATGTTTCATGGGAAAAAATTATTTGGCTAAAAAGGGGGATTCCAAAACATAAAACTCTTGCTTGGTTGGTTTTGCTTAATCGATGTCCAACTAGGGATCGGTTGCTCTCATGGGGATTACAAACGGATTCTCTTTGCCTCCTCTGCAATTGCTTACCCGAATCTAGAGACCATCTCTTCTTTGATTGTAGCTTCTCTAGAGCCATCTGGTTAGCACTTGCGCAGAAGCTTCGTTTCTCGGCTACAACGTCCTGGCACATGATTCTCAGCGATCTATTATCTATGCAATCGGCTAGACCATTGAAATACTTAACCACTCTTGCATGGCAGGCTTCTATATACGAGATTTGGCGAGAGAGGAATAACAGGCTGCACCGTTCGTCTCACCGAACCACTGATTCGCTCCTAAAGTGGATTGACACCACCATTAGGAATCGAATAGCTGCTTTCCGTCTGCATAATAACACTTTGGCAAGCCAAACTATCCAGCTTTATTTCTCTCTGTAGTGTCTGAATTCGGGCGATTACTAAATCATCCCTCTCGGGTTCTGATTTGGGTGTCTCCGTCCAGATGGAACGAAGATTTGGGACTCGGGTTCCATCGCAACTCATTCTTCAGATCGAGGGTTTCACATTTGGTTGGGGGCCGTATTTCTTCTCTTGGGCCTGATCTAAATGGGCCATGACTTATTTCTTTTCTTGTTTGAAGGCAAAGCTTCTATGGTTCATTTTGGTTCTTACGTTATCTTTAAAAAACTTTTCTAAGGCATGTTTCATTGTAATGATGGACTCCTTTGCCACATCTAATTTAATGCAAGTAAAAGTTCAAAAAAAAAAAAAAACAAATGTTCAACACTTATATTTTCTACTTTTTTGGTGTTTTAACCCTTATGTCAAATTACATTTTACAATTATTCTCTAGCCGCTTGAGAGAGAAAGAAGAAAAAAGTACGATTTTCGTTTTGCTTCTCCGGTGACCGGTGGTTTTCACCGGCACTGTGAGAGGTGGTTCCATCTTATTTTTTTCTTCTTTGTAGTTTGAATTTCCTCTTTGTATTAACTTTATTTTTCCCTTAAAATCAATTTTATGGGATTTAATTTTTCAGATCTGGGCGGATCTAGGCAGAATCAGGACGGCAGGTACCATATTCTTAGAATTTTCGGTGCAGCTCGCTGCAATCTCCCTGTTTTTTCGATTCTCGCCTTATATCCATAAGCTAGATCTGTTTTTCGGTGGCTTGAGCTTCATGAGCTTGATGGCGTTTCTTCCCTCTTCTTTATTGGAGGCAGGTTCGAGTCCTCTTCGGTTCCATATTCACCCTTCTTCTTCCTTGGAGTTTGGTGCTACTCGGGTTGGATTATTCGCTCCATGACGCTACTTTACTGATCTGATCGAGATCTCTTCACAAGTTTCTATCTACGTGTGTTTAAGTAGTTCTCATCGACTCCGCCTTTCCCAGATGACTTTGCGTTTCTGTCCAGAGCCAGCTAACTTGGGAGGACAATCGGTGCGACCGCCCCGGGTCAAACTCCGTGTCCTAATAATTAAGAGGTCCGGTTTTTTAATAATTTTTTTATAACGTTTTTTTAAATATTTTAAAATTTTAAAAGAAAAAGGCCCATGAATTTTTTTTATAAGTATATATTTTTGTATTTATAAACAAATGTACACAAAAAGTTTTTTTAAAAAAAAAATATTCAGTAAAAAACCTAAGAAATAAAATTTTAGGAGTCTAAATTTTTTTTTTTTCCTAAGGCCCATAATAATGTTGAGCCAGTCCTGTTTCTGTCTTGCCGGGTATGAAGCTTTGATTTTATAGAATCGAAAGGTAGGCTTTTAAGAGGAATTTGTTTATCATTGGTTGGTCGTGGAGATCTTTGGTAATTCTCGGTTCTCCAGAAATATGGAAGGCTCGTTGGTTAGTTTACGGTGTGTTTTAATTACTCGGTTAAACTTTTCATAAGGTTTGGTTTAAGCCCATGGCTGGTTTTAGTTGTTCTTTGCATAAGGCCTTGTCTCCACGGAATTGGTTTCCGCTCCGGGGATTTAAAGTTGTTCCGCCGGATTTGTATTTTGCAAATGTATCTTTCTATGTTTATAATGAAAATCTTCAGATGACAAAAAAAAAACTTTATGTCATAATTTTTTTTTTCTGATAATATATTTGAACAAGAGTGCGTACAGAAAACGAAAGCCAACAAAAATATTACAAGAGAGGAAATAATTGAAATGCAAAAACTGAAGGATTGAACCAAAACCAACGACGAACTTGCACAAAGACCATTTGAACTTGCACAAAGACCCTTTTGTCATAATTTTTTATTTTTCTTCTGATAATATATTTGAACAAGAGTGCGTACAGAAAACGAAAGGCATCAAAAGATATCACAAGAGAGGAAAGAATTGAAATGCAAAAACTGAAGGATTGAACCAAAACCGTAATATTCTGTCCCGAGACGTCACTGTGTTCCTTAGAGATGTTTTCACCTGCTACGGTTGGCGCACCGATGCTTATGACCACCTGCTCAGGGCAAAACATCCAAAACTCTCTCTTGGAAGGCTGATCGACTTTCAAAGCGTTGTCACCACTTGGAAGGATCGACGATCATTCAAGAACATCCAGATCTGTGAGACAGCTATGGAGGCTTGTATCAACCACATTATTGGTGTGCTGGATGCTGAAGCCGCTCCTCCAAATGATCCTATACTTGGGTTGGTCTTTCGACGGTTCCGTTTCCATTTTGTGGTTTCGATTATATCTATTTTCTATCTTGTAACTGTTGACTTAACTTTGGTTTCGATTGGTGACTTCTTCAATATTTCCGCATCTCAACATAACAAGGGAGATGGCGGACATGACCATGTACCAAGTCTCCATCAGCGCCAATCAGGTGCTCCGTGTCACTTACACCAGCCGTGCTACTGTTTTAACCACATGGCTGTCATCTTTAGGGAGGAGGGGAATACAAGTCGGACTAATCAACATTGATGTGAACAATGATAACCGAGCTAGAAAAGTTATGACATTAGCATTCGGAAACGATTGTTTGGTGTATAACGTGGATATGGGTGACGACGATGGTGGGTGTCTGGTATCTCGCGAGGTATTTGGAGTTTTCCTAGAGTCACAGTGTCCTTTTGTTGGTTGGGATACCCGAAACCATGGAGATAATCTGCATAATCTAGGCTTAGGACTCGTGTCCGAGCGGGTCTTTGACGTTAAGGATGAGTTCCCTGTCACACACTCATATGAAGATCTTTCGAGACTTGTCTTGGGGTACGAAATGCCTAGACTCGACCTCCGTGTTAACAGGGCACCTAGTGACCACGAGATCATGATTGTAGCAGTTAAATTATGCGTGCCTCATGGGCGGAATGAGATTTGGCTACGAAAATAATCATTGGGGGTGAAGATGAAAGATGGCCATATGATCGATGATCGATGAGTTTCTTTCTTACGTTGCCTATGTGTTTGTAGTCTAAGCTTTTTAGATCATCATTAATGGAGAGTTCACATGAGGCTTTTCCAAAAAAAAATTATTATTTGAAATTTTTTTTTTTTGAAAAACGATTTTCGAAAAAAACAAAAACGAAGTTGACCAATCACGTTACGACACGTGTCGAAAGAAGTGGGAAGAGTCGATGGAGAGTCCCACATGAGGTTCTTCCAAAAAATTTATTATTAGAAAAAAAAAATTTGAAAAACGATTTTCGAAAAAGAAAAAAAAACGAAGTTGACCAATCACGTTACGACACGTGTCGGAAGAAGTGGGAAGAGTCGGCTCTTGCGGCTCTCTGCAGAGAACCGGTTCTCTCCAAAAACTTCTCCACGTCATTTTTTTTTCTTTAAGAACCGCATCAAATCTCTCCAATAATGTTTCTTATGTTGTTTTGTTTCTGTGCTTGTAGTTTAAGCTTTTTAGATCATCGTTAATGGAGAGTTCCACATAAGGCTCTTTCAAAAAATTTATTATTAAAAAAACAAAATTTGAAAAATGATTTTCGAAAAAAAAAGAACGAAATTGACCAATCACGTTACGACACGTGTCGGAAGAAGTGGGAATAGTCGACTCTTGCAGCTCTCTGCAGAGAACCGGTTCTCTCCAAAAACTTCTCCACGTCATTTTTTCTTTTTTCTTTAAGATCCGCATCAAATCTCTTCGATGATGCTCTTAATTCCTATATTTTTAAGTTGTTTTAGTGGGCTTTAATTTCTGTGTTGTCGTATTGGGCTTTAATTTCTGTGTGTTTTGTTGTTGTGGGCTTTAATTTCTGTGTGTTGTGTTGTTATGTTTTGTACTGCTTCAGAGCTCTATATATCTATTAATGTTATGATCTCAATTTCCATTGTGCTTATTAGCCAAAATGATTCGTAAACAAGTTATTAATCATATAAAGTGAGGCCTCAGCTTCAAGAAACAAGTATCTTCCCGGGTGTGTCATGGTCTGTTGCTCCCATATCTTCGGGACACACCAGTGTCCGATAGTGTATCCCACACCTGCACAAGGATGAACATATATATATGTACGTTAGTAATTCCTAGAAAAAAACAATCTTTTTCAATTCTTGTATCATCAAAATCCCTACTCACGTTAAGCTTCCCCTCTGAGCCACCAACAGCGAGTACGAAGGGGCAGTCCGCAGAGAATGCAACCGAGAAAACTATTCCCTGTTTGATATCAATAGTTTTGGAATGGTGAACAAAGAAACAGAACAAACAGAGATGGGAGCAAAAGGTACTAATTCATCGCTCTTACAGCGTTTGGCTTGTGTGTAGCAATCCATGATGGTTGATTGTTTGAAAGATCCCAAAGTTTCACACTTTCATCCCCAGATCCCGTAGCCAAAAGCTGCACAGTTGGGATAATTACTTAAAATGCTAGACACACACAACAACCACGAAAATGCTAGGACACAAGAGAGATGTATAGGTGTACATTGGGCGCATTTATGTTGTATGATATGGAGGACACTTCACCATCATGAGCATGGAGAGTGAAACTCGGTGATAAATCAGAAGCACGTATATCAAAGCCCTTCACGGTTCCATCTTTGAGACTCACCTAAGATGAAAGAAGCAAAAGAAAACGATTCATATCATATATCTGAAATATTCAGATCATGTCTGTTACAAGAGCAAAGAAAGCGTAACGCACCACAAAGGAGTGTTCGCTGTGAGGATCCCAGGCCAAGTTCTCGACTTTGGCCTTGGTGGACCATTTCAAACCCGAGTGTGAAGGGTCCCTTCCGTCTTTCTGCAACATATATGTAAAAGAATGAACATATATAGTGATAAATTTGTTCATGTAGAATTCTCAACACATGAATGGAAGAAAACAGTCACCAATACTACAGTGCGATCACGCGACCCACTGAGGAGTACTTCTGGAGCATAATGGTTCCATGCGACCGCTTGAACCTGTTAACCAAATACAATAATAAACCATTGCCACAGGATGCTTGAGAGAGCATGGAAGCAGTTTCACATTCATACCTCCTTTTTGTGATGCGCCATAGTGACTTTGCATTTCCCCGTAGCCACATCCCAAACCTTAACTGTTTTGTCGGCACTGGCACTAGCCACTATATTCCTATTGTTCCAGTTAAAGTCAAATAAGAGATAATTTTCAATCATATATGGAAGCAGAGAGCTTAAACATACCGAAACTCCTTGTTCCAAGCAAGACCAATTACTGAATCAGCGTGGCAGTCTGATGTCTAGAGTGAGAGAAAGAGACCAACTATGTAAGTTAAAAGGACACTCTTTGATTTGGAAATTATCAAAAGAGTTGGTTGTTAGTCGCACCTGCCCGGCTATGCGTCCCAGTTGTACACAAGGTAGCACCACATCCACCTGATAATCATCTTACAAATCATCAAATCTCACTACTGATAAAGCAAAGGTAAACATCACCAAAAGACAGTTTGCATATATTTACATACAAGGTCAAGATCCCAAATCTCTATGGTCGGCGATTCCATTGACCCGATAGCTACAAAGTTCCCTGCCAACACGAACAAAAGCAAAGCTTGAGAAAATGATAATCTCATCCATGGCAGCTTGGATACACACTAACCTTTTTCCCCTCCTTTGAGAGGACAATCAAGCCATGCTGTACACAATGGAGCCTCGGGTATAATCATGTCATGACGAAGATACATGTTATGAGTGCCATTCCCGGACTCCTCGTATACATAAACCTCAAGATAGTTGACTTTATCTTTAATACTAGTGCAGATGATGAGTGAATCGGTTGGCCGAATTGTCATATCATCGAGATCCTCCGAGTCATAGTTAGCCTAGAGGATTTCAACATCAGTATATCTTGCTTTCCACAAGCAAAAAGAGAAAAAAAAAAACTAATGATCATATGGGCTTACATCAGTATCCTTTAGGTATGGATCCATATCATTGCTTGGATAATATAGGTCTCCCATCCCAGAGCTAAACAGTTCAATTTCTGAGTCCAACACAAACAACCGTATATTAGCATATGGAACAACATATATGTAGGGAAAAGAAAAGAAAGAGGTGACATATATATTTATATACCATCATCCTCTTCATCATAGTTATCCATGTCGAGCTCTTTCAAGAAGTTGACTACGACATCAGCATCTGTTGAAGAAGAAGAAGCACCCTTGCTTTTGGAACACGGTTTTCCAAAAGATTTTGCTACAGCCTTGGCATGAGCAACTTCACCATTCCCCTCCATCTCTTCTTCTTCTTCTTCATCCATGTCACTTACAGAAGGAGGTTCAGCAGCGTCGGGGAGGGCCTTTGATGCCCCTTTTGGTATCCATGAAACTGAAGTTATCATTCTGCAAAACCAAAACGAAATTTAGGCAGCGAAAGCAAAACCCAACACTACATTCAAATTGAACAGAGAATCAGCAGACTAGAGGTGAAATCACTTTAGTCTGGTGGAAGAGAACCCGGCGGCAAGCAAGAGTCTGTGAAGCAATTAAAATAAGGGTTTTTTTTTTTTTTGTCGCCGACTTGAAATTATATTAAAAGCCCACTTGGGGCAGAGCAGATTGTTTTACATGTTTTTGGACCAAAGGACAAGATAACTAAGCCCAATTAATCGCCGGAGAGATTGAGAGATCAAACCTTAGTCATCGGAGAGCTGAAACGCCGGGAATCACCGGAGGATATTCATCGGACCGTCTTTACAAAGTCGCCAATTCAACTTACTCTGCTCCATAACCACCGATTAAAAACTCCCAAACACTCGATTTTTACTTCTTCAAGAGAGCCTTCACACTAGGCCGAAAACTAATCGGATAAGTGAAGAATTACTCTCCCGAGAGTGAAAATCAAGGACAATCCGATGAGAAGAAATCATCTCAACATCTACCGGAATTGACAACTTCCGATTAAAAGAAATTGTCGATAAAACCATGCAAAAGGGAAAACGAAAACTTCAAAATCCGATTTACGGAAAAAGAAAATCCGATTTACGGAAAAGATATATAAACACAGGAGATCCGGACTCGCCGGACTTTGATTCCCGAAATCAATCGAAAATATTTTGCTACTCTCTCTCTCTCTCTCTCTCAAAGATTCTAAAAGGATTTCCTAAAAAAATATCACTTTTTTATATAAACAACGAGAGAATCCCCGCGAGGAGCATATTTTATTTTAAATTAAGTTTTAAATAAATTGTTTTTAAATTTATATTTTAACTATATTTTTTGAAGAATTTTAATTTTTAATTTTTTTTTTAATAATTTGTGGAATTTCTTTCATACATTATTTTATGAATCTTTATGTATTTTCTTTAATTTTCATACTCTTCTCATTTATCTATAACTTAATATTATAATAATTTATATTTTTTCATTTTATCATTTTGAAGATTTATTTTACATATATTGCATTAAATCCATATTTTTCCATGTTTTAAAATTTTGTATCTATATTTTTCTTTGTTTTTATCCTCTTCTCTATATTTTTTTAATATAATTTATTATCTTCTCGATTTTTTATTGAATTTTTTGTTTTGTCTTAAGATTTTATAAGTTGAAGTTAGCTACTTAATTTATTCCATATCATATTTTTTGCACTTATACCAAAGTTTAATTACCGTAATTTATTTGAAAATGAAGATTAAATCACTCAAAAAAATATTTTTTTTTGCACTTATACCAAAGTTTAATTATCTTAAATTTGAAAATGAGGATTAAATAACTCAAAAAATATAATGATATATTTAAAATTATGTATTATATAATATTAATATATTCTTTTATTTTTAAAATTAAATTAGAATTTCATCTAATTACAATAATTTTTAAATAGTTGAAATCAAATTTAGTGGTTCTATGTACATAGTTAATTTTCCATATGTTAATATTTATTTATGTTACTTGACCTTTTTAAAAAAAAATAATTACCTTTTTCAATTTTGAGGATTTATTTATTTATGCATTTAGGGCATAAGTTTATAATTGATATACATATAAATTAAAAAGTGCTTCTAATTTAATATGTAAAATATATAGACAATATTATAAGTTTTTAGAGATGATTGTCAAATAGTACCAATGACATAGTGGGAAAGAATGAGCTTCTTTTATTGAGAGGATTATAAGTTTGAATCTGCATGAATGCAAATAAGAGAATAAAAATATTTTGTTTGGTTCATATTTAATACAAATTAAATATTTTTTTGAAAATTAAATAATAAATGACATGTGGTATACTCTGTGATGCTGAAGTGGCGGGTCATTTAGACATGCATTAACTTTTCATATAGTAGAAAATAAGCACATTCAAAAAAAATTATGATATACTTAAAATTATGTATTATATAAGATTTATATATTTAGTATTTTTTTAAACTAAATTAGAATTTCATCTACTTATAATAATTTTTAAATAGTTCTATTCAAATTTAGTGGTTTTTATGTATAGTTAATTGTACGTATGTTAATATTTATTTATGTTACTTGATATTTAGAAAAAAAATAATTGCTTTTTTCAATTTATCATTTTGAGGTTTTTTTTTTATAAGTTTGATGCATAAGTCTATAATTGATATACATATAAATTAAAAAAAATGCTTATAATTTAATATGTAAAACATAGAGACAATATCATACATTTTTAGAGAGGGTTGTCAAAGAGTGTTCATGGCAGAATGGAAAAAATGGTTTTTTTTAATTGAGAGGGTTATGGGTTCAAATCTTCATGAATGCAAATAAGAGGATAAAAATATTTTATTTGATTTAAATTTAATTCAAATAAAATTATTTTTTAAATATTAAATGAGGAAGTGCCACGTGGCGCTCTCAAGTGCTGACGTGGCAGAAGCATGAGAGAGTCTTTTGGCTTTATTTTTAAAAAATTAAATGAGGAAGTGCCACATGGCGCTCTTTCATGTGATGATATGCAGAAGCAGGAGAGAGCTCTTCTGCTTTCGTATAGTAGATTAAATTTTATTCTACAGAAAATTACAAAAAACAATTCTTTTTTATATCTTATTTTGTTCAAAACCATCCGAATTGGAAAAAGATCACGGATACACAAAACTGTATAAACCAAAAAATTAAGACAACCGAACCAAAATAACCAAATACACAAACAGAAGAAATGAAAACAAAAACAAAATAACCAAGAAATTAATTGCTCCAAATTTGGATTGATCTGAATTCGTGATCCATTTGTTCAATACTGGTTAAACGATTGTTGCGCTGAATCTCTGATTCATACTCTTTCTTGCCTATGTTTTCTCAAAGGACGGGATGTCATTCTTGGCTAGCTGTCAGATCATTTTTAAACCGATCTTGGCCCAATGATATGAGAAAGTGAAGATTACGGATCATTTTTAAAACTATGACCATATTGTTTGCTCTCGGTGTAATATGAGCAAAAAAATTGGAGGCCCATTAATATACCGAACTTGGCCCAATGATATGAGAAAGACAAGGGGTCAAATACTAATCGTATACATGATGGTATTTTAAAATCAAATTTGGTGTTTGTTTATCTTTTACCAAACGTAGATGCATGATCCTAGGCTCCTTAGACCACGATATTCCATTTAATTCTGCCTGAAAATATAAATACAATCGTATTCCCAAAAAACCGAGAAAACAAACTAACCATTGACGTTATAATTTACAAAACAAATCACTTACGAAATTTTTTTGTTGTGTATAGAAAATTGAAATTGATCCAGTATGATGCTTTTCAAGTAATCAAACCTAATTAAAACAATAACCATAAGACAAACACCTGTTAGAACCTCACCATTTATCACTTTTTTCCTTCCATTTTTGATCAAGTGTCTATCTACTGATACAAACATTGTATGTCACCTCTACTAAATCAAAGTAATTACGTGTTATCATTATAGTGCAAATGACATATCAATATCTGGTAATTATAATAGAAAACTTGTGATTTACATGTGGAATTTTGTTACTAGATATACCTGCACACGATAAATCTATCATCCATTTATCCAGACCGGTTTTTATTTCCTTCAATGCCAAATTGTTGAATAATATAGAAAAAAACATAATTATTAAATAAGTAAACAGAAACACAATGGACTTCTTATTAGACCTTTCAAAATTCGAGTCAAAAATAAAGAAAAACCTTTCAAAACTCAAAGTCTCATAGACTCATTCTTCAAAGACTCTCTCTCTCTCTTTCATCTCGCTCTTTTCTCTCTCTCTGTCTCTCTCTCTCTCTATGAAGAAGCTAGGTCGGAAAGGAGCCGTTCATCCGTCGCCGGCGACAAAACCCGACGACCACTTTCTCTCTCTCCTCCCCGTAGCTATCCTCTCTCTAGTGGCGGCGCTCTCGGCGGAGGACCGTGAAGTTCTTGCTTACCTCATCTCAAATTCCGGTGACCCAAACCGTATCTCTCGCCTCAAGAAAAACAAAGCCGACGAAGGTGATCATCACCATCACTCTCCTCTTTTCCTCTGCGATTGCTTCAGCTGCTACACGAGTTACTGGGTTAGATGGGACTCGTCACCGAATCGCAAACTCATTCACGAGATCATCGACGCCTTCGAAGACAGTTTGGAGATGAAGAAGAAGAAAAAGGATCGGAAAAAACGATCGGGAAAAGCTTCCGCTCGAGTTAACTCGGCCGCACAGAGTCGACTCAGTGAGTAGGGTTCGAGTTCGAGCGAGTTGGATGGTGGTGACTCGGTGGATAAAGGAAAATGTGGTGGTGAAGAAGCGGAGAAGGAGAAAGGATCTGTTGAAAAGATTATGAGTTTTATTGGTCAGAAATTTTCTGGGGTTTGGGGATAAGAAATTTCCAAACATTTTGCTGGAAAATTGGCGAAGAAATTACAAGGACAAATAAATAAACTTTGTAAATTTTATTTCTGGTTCATCTTTTTTTCAAGAAATTTTTTTTTTCCTTTTTCTTTTTTCATTTCCTTTATTTTTTTCCTTTAAAAGGTTTTTTTTTTTGTAATATAGATGTTTAATTATCCTGTAATTTTCAAGTTTAAGTCACTGTATTAAACACACATAAATGAAAGAAAAAAATGGGTTGGCGACTAAAAACAATATGAAAAAGTGCGTACCATAGGACATAATTAAATTACTCTCTTTAAAGTATGCCTACTTACACTTTTTTGGTTTTTGGTTGGCTCTGAATCTCTGATTGATGATATTATGGGATCGTAAATAACGAAAAATTAATAATTCTATAGTCATAAAACAAAAATAATTTTACAATTAATTTAGTTATATGGAAAGAGGAAATAAGCAATGTCTTTTTTTGCACTTTTGCGATTGGTAGCAACTTACAAAACCACGGACTAATTTTCCCATTCCATCATTTTATGAGTTACCATTATTTTGTGTTTCGCACACATAATTAAAGATTATTTTACTTGTTAAAGCACTTACAAGTAGTAGAACCTTATTACTTGTAATACCTTCGAGATTAGAGACATGGGGAACTCTAAGATTCCTTTATATGATAAAATGAAGAATCTAACAAACGACACTTTTAAGTATTTTAATCTTCCAATTTCGAAGGGTAAATTGAGATATATAGGAAAAAATTTGCACAAGAATTCGTTTAAAGCCATCTACCAACAATAAAATATTATTTATTTATCGTCTACAGTTTATACATGCAAACTACCGAATTTAAAGTACGATGGCAACATTAATCTGAACAACTATGATACATATTCCCGTCATTAAAAAAATAAAATTATCAACCAAAAACATTAATTAATATAAACAATATGAATTATGGAGATACGTTAAACTACATACAAGAATAGTTAACGCAGGGCCAAAAATATCTGGTGTGCCGCCCACCACCACCAACAAGCTGCTTCCCATGAACATGAACTGGTTCAATTACGTTAAATAAATCTCCTGACTATTTGGAATTTTCCGTTGACAAAAAAAAAGAAGAAGACCATTTGGTATTTTCTATCTGATATTTAAGTATTTTTTTAAAGATAAAATGTGCAAGTGTTATGTATGTAAGACCATGTATGTGATTCCTCTTACGAGGCCCTGAAAATTTTGTACTTCCTCATAATCATTCGTTTTGAACAAAGCCTTCCTCATTTTGTTAGGAAAAATCCAAAACGAACGCGGATTAAATATTTGATATATGAAATGGATTAACTGATAGCATATGTATTGATTATTGAATGGAATGGAATGTGGTTTAAGCAATATAAAGTATACTCCCTCTCTTCCTAATTGTTTGATGTTTTAGAACTTTCACAGATATTAAAATTTTTATCTATTAAGTTATTTTTTATTTGCTTTTTCATTTAATGTTCTATTTATTAATTATTATTTTTTGATTCATTTGATTTTTAGAAAGAGAAAAATGAATAATAATAACAAAAAATTTCTTAAAAAAAAAAAAGAATATATTAAATATAATCTAAAAAATAAAAAATTTAGGAACAAAAATAAATCTCAAAAATAAATCTCAAAACATCAAACTATAGTATAATATGCCAGCATCCAAAGTTTTTGGTCGCTGGGGTTTTAATTTATATATGAACATTATTCTCATTTATGTAAAATAAAATTATAATCGATGTAGGTTAATTGATATGTATTCCAATAATTAATGAGAATATTCAGAGTTTATGTTTTTCTGAATTATTAGTTAATTAAGTTTAAAACTACTAATCTTCAATCGTATTTTTGAATGTTTTGATGGACGAATTCAAGATTGTTGGTCACTTATCATAGATTATAGACATTGCATAGAGACTCGGTCTAATGCTTTACAAAATATAAACAAATACAATGAATTGGTACTTTAGTTTTAGAAATGGGCATATTCCAACATCGGGTTTGGCGAATAAAATACATAAAGAAGAGACAAATAGGGCTAATGGCTCTTGTCTCGGTGTAACACTTTTCCTCACAATCACATTTCTCGACATAATGATAATTTATATAGTATATAGTATGTGAAATGATATTTTCAAGTGTCACTAATTCGATTGGAAAGAGTAAATATAAAATTCTTGAAGTTATAAGACAAAACCATATTACATGTTTGATTCGGAGTAATTAATGGATGTGAAATACGTTTCCACAAAAAAATATGATCATTCTACCATTGCACCATTAGAGCGAACTATAAATCATATACCAAATGCATTGCTAGTAACACTATATATCCGGAATCATTAATGTTTACTGTAGTGTTAGAACTTAGAGGAAGATAATGTCACGGCATGAGACGTGTTTGAAAGGCTTTCTTTGTTTTTTTATTTCGTACTACAAAAGTCAATACGTTTGTCTTTGACTCCGTCTATTTTTTGAGGTCATCACGAGCATCTTGGGAGTTTTTTTTTTTTAGAATCCATCTTGACAGTTTATACTTTTGCCCCTCAAATACTCTTGAGAGAAAATTCTGTTAAGATTCTTCGAACACAACCATTTGGTTTTTGTTCGTTTGTATACAACAACTGCAGATATCGTGAACTAGACTATAAATTCTTTGAATCTGTATCGCAGTGGTTAGTGCAAAGAGTTGGTTCTTTCATATATCGGATTGTATTCATTTTGAGAGAGATAATTTACGCCATATATTGGTATTATCGTCGACTCAGTTCCGACCAATGGATTTTCGCTTCAAATTTTGCGATATTTCAATTTTTTTTTTTTGAATCTGTAATAATTCTGACAGAAAAAAGTTTCTTCTTTAATAGAAAATCTTTTATCAAAAAAAGTTTCTTTAAATATACGCTATATAGCTTGTTTTCACGTATAGACGTCTTATTAGTTGGAATTGTAGTTATATATGATTGTGTGAAACTTTTTTTTTTTTGTGAAAAACTAAAAATCTTCTTTCTGCAACTAAAATTCCTGACATTATTTTAAGAAAAAGAAGTAAAAACAAACTGTGAAGTGTACGTATGTCTTAGTGAATCCACCCACAATGTTAAATGTTGATTGTCATTTTTTAAATCGACAAAGGGTGATTTTCTTATATAACTTTATGCTGTAAATGATTTCTAAGTATATATTAACCACATTCGTGATAATTTTAACATTCAAAAAGTCACATTCGTAATAATTTCTCACCAACGAACCTCTAAGAATTGCTAAAAAAATATGGGCGTTGACAAAGTTAAATCTTCATACGAGCTACCATCACTAGAGAATAGAGATGGTGATATCTAAGAGTGTTGAAAAAAGGGACTCTGATTGCTGAAACCTTCACTTCAAAAATGATAAACAATAAGATATATCACTTAACATCAAACCAAACAAAAAATAAAATATAAGATTAGGTAAGATTAGTTCAAACTTATGTGCTTGTTACTAAGAATCTTTAGACTATCTTCTCCCTCAATTAAGAAAACTTCCTTTGGTAGGTATCTATTGTTATCATCATCACTTCACAATCAGTCCAGTTTCACATTATTTAATCAATGATAAATCAATAATAAAAGGAGGTTTAAGGTGATACAGGTTGTGCTTACGTAGTGATGAGCTCTCATTCATATACGTATATCGGTAAGAACTTATAACTTCTTAGCGTCTATGTTTGAGAAAGAAAAAAAAGATCGTCCAACTTAAGGCATATTAATGCATGATAGAGATATCTGATCATCATATTCAAATGTCTTAAATGGATTCAACATAAGTAGAAAGGAAAAGAATTAATTATGATGTGTTGTGTGACTTGTGAATATACCTTGTGGCTTGTGTTTTAAAAGTTTGCTCACAATTTATTTTTCTATATATATCGACCCGTTAGTACAATAGGGTTTTTGTTTTTTTGCCAGCCAACCTTTAAACCTTTTTTTTTCCCACTCCAAACGACTCATATTATGTTTATTATATCAAGTATATTTTGAGAAAGAAAAAAATATCGTTAAATTTAAGGATATTATTAATGCATGATAGAAATATCTGATCCATCATATTCAAATCTCTTAAATGGATTCTACATAAGTAGAAAGGAAAAGAATTACGATGTGAAAGCTTTTAGTCAAAAAAAAGAAAAAGAATTACGATGTGTACGTTGTGACTTGTGAATAGACCTTGTGGCTTGTGTTTTCAAGTTTGCTCACATTTTATTTTTCTATATATCGATCCCGTTATATATACGTTAATGCAATACGGTTTTTGTTTTTTTGCCAGTCAACCTTTAAGCCTTTTTTCCCTATTTCAAACGACTCATGTTATGTTTTTCTTATATCATCTATCTTTTACAAAAAAAAAAAAAAAAAATTTAATTAAAAAGTTCATATCTCTGTTAAATATTTTGTAAAATATACTTGATAGAAAAACATAAAATGGAGAATTCAATTTTGGTTTTCTTTGGGACATATAAGATTATAACTTTTACTTAGGTCTCTATTCTTTGACAAGTTTACCTACAAAATATCCATATAGTAACTATATAAGTAGGTTTTAAACTTTTCGAAAAAAAGTAGGATTAAAACTTTAAATAGAAAATTTAAAAATTTAAAAACGATATTCATTTCATAAGAGAGTTGGTAGTGACATCAATGTTTTGAAGATGCACACGTCTAGGGAAGTAAATTTGAAATTTATCCAAATTAAACTGCTGAAAAAGTTCTCATCAATCTTAGTTTGAACAAGATCGTCGAGTCTAAATGCGTTTACAAATTTCTAAAATATCACTGTGGAATTGTCTATAAGTAATTTGAACGTCAAACTCGGGTGAACACTAGGCATGAGAAGATTCTAAACTGAAAAATAAATGCCAAAGTTCTAGAATCCAATTGTCTGTT
The DNA here is from genome assembly GCA_020283515.1 of Alliaria petiolata. Classification (NCBI taxonomy): domain Eukaryota; kingdom Viridiplantae; phylum Streptophyta; class Magnoliopsida; order Brassicales; family Brassicaceae; genus Alliaria; species Alliaria petiolata. The sequence continues at coordinate 316,089,156 of JAHZTW010000001.1, read as the reverse complement.
TTCAGACCGAACTCGAGCTCTGTTTTGACTGAATAGGAAACACACGAGGGGGACACAAGTAGGATAGAGAGTAGAGTACACAACGTGAGGAACAAGAGTTTGTTTGTACTTTCTTCTAATGAGTTTGATGTAAGGAAGAGCGAGGTTCTAGTGGATTTAGGGTCAAGATACCACTTCCGGCTTTGAAACCCAGCGGCTGGAGCGCAAATCGATGATATTCCGAATCATAGATCTCAGTCGCAACTGAGGATGATTTGACCAATCTTTTAGACGTCTGTAATAAACATCGTTGATCTCTTTTGATTTCAAGTGTGATCCATCAAGTTCTTTGCCGATAGTTTTGAAAAAGAGACAAACAGCTTCAACATTTTCTTCTGATGAACACATTTCCTCATCAACCCCCAAGAGCTTCTGTACAATAAAAGTTAAAACAAACACACAAACGAAAAAGCTGATTAAAAATATTGTGTAAGCTTATAAGTGTTACTTTACCAGAACAATGTAGTGAGCAATCTTAGCTGGAACCATCTTCTGCTTTAGAAGCTCGCCAGTGAAACGAAGATTTCCTAGAGCCCGGAGATTCGACAATCTGTCCATCTCCTTCCGCTTTGCCTTCTGATATGGTGCGTTCATCTTTTTAAGCTCCTCACTTAGGGCGTCACGTCCCTCAAACAACTGTTGACATTGATTCAGCATGTGACGACCTTTTCAGTGATCTTATCAGCCCCAGGCTCTCTAAGTAGAAACGTAGGCAGCTTGTCTTGGATATCAGAGCATAATTTAGCGTACATAGGGCAAAAGGTCGGCTCAAGGATAGCTTTGTCAAAAATAAGGGTTACCACTTCCTACAAATGAAAGAACAATATGACATATATCAACCATATTGACGTAGAGAATAAATGCACCATGACCAAAGCTTCCTCAGTTCGTTGAATTCTCAAAAAGTTATTTGGCAAAAAAAGGAGTTAGAGGAGAACTATATCCTCATTTTAGTTAGTAGATCAAAGCAGATTGTTATAAAACACCTTGTTCGTAGCGCGCTACAAGAAATGTGTGTTGTAAATGGATAATTATTAGGGATGGCCATCAAATCCAAAACCAAACCAAAATTCAACAAACAGAAACCGAGTTTTATAAAAAACCCCGAACAGTGAAAAAATTATGATACCAAATAACTAAACTGAAATGGAACCTAACTTGAATTTGCTGCAACAGAACCGAACGATAAACCGAAATTCACTAAAAATAAACATTTTAATCAAATATTTACAAAATGCATTTAAATATACATAACAGAAAGATATATATTAAATTAATTAATTAATTTTATGAAATATTATATTAAAAACTGAACCGAACTCGAAAAAAAAAAGAAAAAAAGGATCGAAACCGAATTGAACTCTAATAAATTTGGTTTCAAGTTCGGACCTTTTCCTAGACCTAAAATAACATAAATAAGATACAAATAATTAATAAATATATATAATTCTAGTGGATCATTCAAATAAGAGTTTCATCTATTCCTTAAGATAAGAGCATGCACCGTTAAGATATCAAGTGTAACGCAGGAGTTGATAAGGTGGATCAAGAGCTGATCATACTTCTCCTCGGCTATCTGGTTCATTATGATCCTGACCAAGTAAAATAAAATAAATTACAAACTAAACTCTAAATATTTGATGCTTGGCTGTTAAAAGAAAATGAAGCTGCTTTGAGAAATCAAAATCTAAATATATACCAAAAAAAAAAAAATGCAGCGGAAGGAGGAATTAATTACCAGTTTCTATCTTCCAAAGCCAATGCTTTGAATGTTATCCAGTCCTGCAACAATACTCCAGATCGGTAACCAACCAACGTAGCTTTTTGCATGTTTTCTTTCTGCAATCTATGATTGTGATACGTCGTTATGTTGCAAAGACGAAGAAGAAACTAAAATATTTAACAAGTTAATGGTAGAGGCATGGTGGACACGTGTTCGAAGATGATAAATATGTGTATATTCCCCATGCGTCAGTGTTAAAAAACGATTGGACCAAGAAACTTTTAACAGAGACGCTTCGGTTTTGGTTTCAAAGTTTGAGATTAGTTGTTGTTGGTCAATGGTTTGTTTAAAGTGTGGGGGTGTTTATGTCTATGGAAGAAAACAATAATAATAATCTGAGAAGTGTTCTAAGACTTCGTTCTAATGTGTTTATCAACAAATCAAGTGACGCTCTCTGTAAGAGAAATCAGAATTTAACACTAATGAAGCTTTTATCATTAAAGCAAAAACAAAACAAGCCCCACAAAACAAAGATTAAAAGGTTTCAAACTTTAACAGAGTTTACAAATTCATTAAACAATTGCATCATTCAACACACTTGAGGTTTCGAAAAATTATATCACCTTTGAGGTGAAGAAGATAAACCTGAAAAAACCATTCAAATGTGAATCATCAAATCCAGCAAGAACATAAGTTATACGAATGGTTCCATCATTCCACACCTTCTAGGTTCGTTCGTTTTCCAGTCACACAACCATTCATTATGCGAGAATCGGTTTCTGTTTATCATAGCTCGTGAGGCTCGAATCAACGGTTTCAAGGTGCATGCAACTTTTTCTCATCTCCTTCATTAGCTGCAGCTTCATTAGAACAATGGTTCTTAACAACCATTTCTATGTCAGCTTCAGAAGCACCTGCAAGTTTAAATCTTTCAACAGCTGAATCGAGATTCTTCTTCCAACCATCAATCCCGATTTTGCATTCCACCTGCGATCTTTCAAACAGCATGTTTCCCCAAAACAAATGGATTTGTGATCTCATTGCAGTCGCTTGCTCTGCTGCTTCCTCGGCTGTGATTGTATCTGAAACCTCTTCGTTCCCATCTCCTCCTCCTTGCTTCTTTCTCCTCTTTGAAACCTCCTCTTTCTTGTTCGAATTCGGGTCTTTAAGTTCATCCATTCTCTGTTCTTCAAGCTTCTCCCACATCTTTGTAGCTTCCTTCATCTTCTCCTCTGCGCTGTCAAAGAGTTTCAGGGTTTCTGCTGGATCCCAACCCGAGATATCGATCTTCTGAGCTAGCAAGTAAGACCAGTGTAGCTTCGCCATTTCAAATTGCTGCTGTCCTAACGCAAGCAAACCCTCGTAAAAATCGGGTTTGATTGAGAGTGCGTGCTCATACCTATCCTTTGCCAATGTGTATCTCTCTTTCACCCACTCATAAGCGGTTTGAAGCTGCGATGCAACCACTTCTTTCCCTGCAGAATCGTCCAAAGGAATCCGCTTTCTAGCAGCACACATGTGAACATTCCCCCAGTTGAAGAAAGCTAAAGCAGCCACTTCTTGGAATTTCGCAGAAGCTTTATCAAACAGAGTCTGAGCTTTTTCGCTTGTGACTGTTTCTTCGAGGGCCTCTGAGCAAAGCTCCATTCCCAGCTCGTGCAAATCAATATGAGCATCAGGGTCGATACCGACATGAGTACGGAAAAGATGAGCAAAATCAAACAACCAATCATCCATCTCCAATTCTTTGGCCTCGGGATCTTCGGAAGAAACCTCATTCTCCTTTTCGACTTCCTTATCCGGCTTCTCATTGGTGATCTCTGTTTCCGATACAGATTCGCTCGGAGATGGTACGACTTTTTCTTCAACATGATTCTCTTCCTCATCTTCCTCTAGCAACAACGGCTCTTGCTCAGGACTCACATCAACAACATGCAATCTCAGCATCCCAACAGAATCAGATTTATCGGTTTCAGGCTCTTTCGTCAAGAGACTATCAGCAGCAGATTCCGCCAGTTTCAGCTCTGCGGTAGATGTTATAGTCACCAAATCTCCGTCATTGTCCTTGTACTTTATCAAAACCGCCTTCGAAGACGGGAAACGACTGCTCACAATCTCTCTCAGTTCCTTAAACCTACAGTTCACAGGCATTTGACCCAACCTTATGTCATGATCATAAACAAACTTCAATGGCCTCCACCGAATTATCTTCTTCTCTTGAACCTTCCCAATAACCGCAACAGGTGAAGAAGACACAACCTTCGGCGACATTTGAGCCTTACTAACACTCACCGATCCATTTTCAGTCACCGGATTCGTCACCTGTGAACGCTCTACCTTATTACCATTGTTAGTACTAGGCGAAGCAACAGACCCGACAGGAGAAGTAACTCCCTTTTTAAGGACAGGACGAGAAGGCAAACAAGGACCAAGTCCAGCGATCGGACCGCCTAACGCAGCCGAGGCACCAAGAGCTGCAGGTGAAGGCCTGCTCTGCAAATCTTGCTGATGACCCAAAGCAGCTCTTACCCGCCGCGAAATCTCTCCTGCATCCTTGTGATTAGGATCAGAGCCTAACAACACATTCACATCCTCGACGGCCAAACCATACTTCCCTACAGCTTCGTAAGCTCGAGCCCTTCTAAGCAAAGCTCGAGTAAAACCAGGCTGGACTTTGAGAGCAGATGTGCATTCAGAAATCACGGATTCGTAATCGACCGGCTTCATCTGCATCAAACAAGCAGCTCGGTTGCTATGGAACAAGGCTCGATCCGGGTGGTTCTTGGGAAGGAGCTTAATCCCGTTCTCGTATTGCTCAAGAGCGCCAACGTAATCTCTTCCCTGAAACTTTTTATTGCCTTCTTCCTTGAGCTCGTGCGCTCGTTTCAAGAATATCGAAGCATCGAAGTCAACACCACCATTAACAATCGTCGGCTTGGATAATCCCGAAGCTTCAGACGAATTGACCTGACTCTGATTCTGATTCGAATTCGAATTCGAACTGTTGCCACCACCACCACTACCCTTTTTCTTCCTTCCTCCAGATTTCCCCATATCAAATCTCCCCGATAAAACACTAACTCACCTTATTGTTCCACAACCTAACAATCCGATTCTAAGCGAAATTCAAAATTCCCAAATCCCAAAATTCGATGAGAGATAGAAGTTGAGAAACCCAGATACTTACTTACAGGAAGGTTTCAGATTGAAATGGAGAGAAATCCTTCGGAGGAACGAACATGAAATGCTCAGATTCAGGTGATTACTTTAAGAGAAGAAGATGAGGAGGGGTTTTACAAAGTAGGAAGAAGAAACCCTCCGTCTCAGTGAGAAGATAAAAGAAGATGGGCCTTCAAATTTGTTAGCCCAATAGAGAAATGGTAATGGTTCGAAGAGGAAGAAGAACGAGTTATGATTTGTTGTTAATGGTATCCCCTATTCGATATTCGATTAGAGAACATGAAAATTGCTCATTTTATTTTCGAACTTTTTGCAATCGGCATTTTTATTTCTCAAATATCGCTTGTGCAGATTATTTTTTCAAATTTGAGTTGATTGCGCAAATTTAGGCATGAGAAAAATCAATGTTAATGAAGAAAACAGAAATGTTACCATTGACTTTATATCTCACTCCCATTTTGTAAAATCAACATACACTCGAGAATTTAATTTGCCAAATTAGTTGGAGAATTAATCTGCACAATTACAAAAACTTGAAAAATTAAATGATCATTTTTTATTTAGAAAATTACGATTATTTTCATAAATCCTCATTATTTGTAAAATACCATCAAATACATTTTTTTAAGAAATATTATTTTTATTTTATTATGTTTTTATTGTTATGAATAAAATTAAAAAATTATACGTATTTAATTTCAATGATTTTTTCTTTACTGAATTTTTTTTTGTTTATCAACCTATGATTATTCTCCTATCATACGATCATTGGTATGGTCACTCTATTAGAAGAAATAATTTTCATCAAATTCACTTATTTTCATCTATCTTTCTCAGTATATAGTAGTAGCCCATGTAGGGACAGAATTCACGTTCCGTCCTGTATTCATCCTGAATTTTTCATCCCATTCCCTTTTCTGTATAAAAGAATTTTCAGTCACGACCATTTATTTTATTCAAACAGGTACGAAAAAAGAATGGGTATGAGATCATATACCTTAATTACCTGTTAAAAAAATGATATATATTTATTAATTTTCCCACCGAATTTCCCCGAAATTATCCAAAATAGGTTTTGAAGTTGATCTTTACCCAAATTACTAGAGTTTGAGAAGAGATTTTGGATAAGGGAATTTTCCAAATCCGTTTCGTTCTTATCGGATTTCCATATTTCAAATTCCCATTACGAGTCCTGAAATTTTTAAGGAAACATATATTTGCTTAAGTTATTTGTTTTTCGAAAGTTATGTATACTGATATTGTAATTTTGTTTAAATATCAATGAAGTTTTAGACAGAAAATATAATATAATAAAAACAATATTTTTTAAAAAAGTATTTGATGGTATTTATAAATAATCATGATTAATCAAAATAATCATAATTTTCTAAATAAAAAATGATTGTTTAATTCCCCAAGATTTTCTAATTGTGCATATTAATTCCTCGAGTTTATGTTGACTTTGCAAAATTAGACTGAGAAAAGTCAACGGTAACGTTTCCGTTTTCTTCGTTAACGTTGAATTTTCTCATGCCTAAATTTGCGTAGTCAACTCAAACTTGAGAAATTAATCTGCACAAGTGATACTTAAGTAATAAAAGTGCCGATTGCAAATACTTGAGGAATTAAATGAGCAATTTCCCAAGTACACATTAATAACCGGATTAGATTGCACTGAGCTTCCACCTGATTACAAGAAGAAAAATTCAGTTGATGATACTTTTGTTTCGAAGATCTTTGAACCGAAGTCTAAGATAAATCTTGATGTTGTGTCTGCTAAACTAGAATCGATGGAGGAATCAGCAGATGATGATAAATTGAAAATGGGAGTGTTATATTTCCTAGCATCAGTTATCTCTCCAAAGAAGAAAAGTGCAGCGATTGATCCTTTCTTAATTAATCTTGCCGTCAATTTAGAAACGTGTAAAAGTTTCCCTTGGGGAACATTCACCTTCTTTAATTGTATAGAAGCTATTCGTGTTTGGCTAAAAGATTGTGGAGGTTCTGCGAAGCCTACATGGACTATGCCGGGATTCACAATTGGATTTGAGGTTTGATTCTTTTTCTTTTCCTCTGCTTGTTAGCTTTTGAATGTATTGAGATGTTAGTTTTTGGATTCATGCAGATGTTAGCTTTTGAATGTATTGAACCATTCAAAAGCACGTTTCGAGAAAATACAGACCACCACGAAAATGGATGTCCGCGTATGTGTCGGTCAAAGTTCGCGAACTTCGGTGAGACGGGATATGCAATGCAAACCATCTACGATACTATTGGAACTTCGAAGGTAACGAGATTTGACATTAGAATAGAGAGCTTTTACATTACTTCACAGTGATCTTAGAACTTGTTTCATATCCTGAACTTGTTGCAATAGCTTAAACAATCGACCACTTGAGGTTCTCTTGTTTCACCCATGATAAAGTTTTTCACCGGAGAATGGAATTTGTGGGTCATTGCTTACGTTGTAGTAGCTACATTTATTGAAATCCTAATTAGTTCTACTGAGGGTGTCTGCACTGTTCATTTGTTCTCGAACTACTTTTTTTACGTTGTTGTAGGTAGTCACTTCGAGAACATGTCCTTAATAATTGTTGTATCATCTTCTGGTATCAAAGAACGCTATTATGCTTTGTTCTTACAAAACTTTGTTTCTTTGATAGTGTTTTTACATTGGCTAAAGTGTGATTGTTGATGTAGTTGATTCTTGAATTTACTTAAGCGTGAACAGAGTGATCCAAAGGAAGCACCTTTTGTTTAAAATGAATTTTAATTGGTAATTTATATTTTTATACAGGAGATTCAGAGTCTTTTGGTCCCTAATCCGGAGGAGTAACATCTTTTTGCCAATATCTTTGAAGACAAGGACGATACTGACTCTGTTGTCGACTCTTGGATGGAGCTTCTACAGCAAAAGAAAAATATATGTTGGGATGATCTGTATGAGGAAGATCAGGCAAATCGAGAAGTAGAAGCACTACCCGAGAGAACTGAGAGCAGAAACAAAGGCAGAGCCAATGTTCCAGAAGAAGCGAATTAGATGAAACGACTGAGGAACAAAGTAAAGCTCTTAGAAAAAAAAATAGAAGGGACGATGAACTTCTTGCTAATTTGACAAAAAAGGGTTGAGGCTATGGAAGCACCTGGTGCTAGGGCTGATAATCCTGTGAATAATGATCCATTTGAAGTTAATCCATTTGAAGTTCCACCTGATGTTCACATGGGTAATGGCAATAATAGAGATGACGAAGATAGAGATAGAGATGAATTTGATAGAGATGATCCCTTCTTCATATTAACGCTTTTAAGACTAAGTTGAAGTCTAATGATTTAGGGACAAGATAATTCTTATGAAAATATTATGTTACATTTTAGATTATAGCAGAGGTGGAGTTATTGGTTTTCCATATTTTTTTGGGGTGTAAATAGATAGAGTTATTGTTGTGATCCCAATTTGATCCGATCAATTTTGAAAATTTGGATGTCATAAAGGTTTGAATCTGAATAGATAAAATCTCTAATCCGAATCCAAGAAAAAAACAAATTTATGGTTGAATTGATGAAATCTGTGATCCGAATCCGAATCAATTTGTGGTTCAAACAAACAAATTTATGTGCATTTTTTGGTCATTTTTAACGTAATCATCGAAGCTTTACCCATAAACAAATTTAGTCATTTACCTATAAGCGAAGATACTTCACCCATCGCGCGTGTAGGCAACCTGTACACAGGGGGATCGAAACCACCTCTGCTAGAGTTGGACTTAATGTCTACCATATACAATCACGCATGGGATCTGCTAGATGGTGTGACTCGGAACGCAATTATGATTTTATCAGCTGATCCATTTTTTACACAGGGAATACCGGACCTTTTGAGACAGGAAAGATACGGGGCATTAAGGGTTATTCAAGACTTACCTCCAACAATGGTTAGAAGACCTCTTTACATCGACATTGTTTAGCTTGATTTCACAAAGAGAGACTATATAAAGAGTATTTGGAGTGATTTAATTCGAAATTAAATTTACATTTATTTGAATTTGATCTGACTATGCTTATATATCTTTAGAGCTAGTCTCTTGGTTTCGTTATTGACTAGTGGAATTCTGGGTTTTTCGAATTGGAGGTCCTATTTACTAGGGTTTTGCTCGATTTTTAATTTCTTTTTTGGAGTTACATATAGAGATCTTTATTTTTAGAATAAGGTATAAAATACAATTAGAGATGGAGAGAAATCCTTCGGAGGAACGAACATGAGATGCTCAGATTCAGGTGAGTACATTAAGAAGAGAAGATGAAGGGTTTTAGAAAGTAGGAACTACCGAAGAAACCCTCCGTCTCAGTGAGAAGATAAACGATGATGGGCCTTCAAATTTTGTAGCCCAATATAGAATTATAAATGGGCTAAATAGAATATTTGTTAGGCCTGTTTATCATTTACAGATAAACAGTTATATTTCCGTGTATTTGTCAACGAATGAACAAGCTTCTGCAGCTACCACGTGGTTCCGTTAGCGGATGGCCACGTGTAAAAATTCCACTTGGTAAACATATTTGATCACTGACAATAATTTAGTACGAAAAGGCATCGAATTGCATCACTCACGGATTTGTTCACAATGGGTTGTTGTCGCTAAGTACAGTAATATTTCGCCTTTTACACAGTTGCTTCCATTCGCATTGCCAAGTCATCTCCATCCATCAATATGAAAAAAAAGGTTATTAATTAATAAGTTATGCATATCATATCAGTTAAATTTTTTATTTTTTTTTAAATCTGATATGATCTAATCGTATTATAAAACAATCTAGTTTAGGTTGTTTTACAATGATTGTTATCATATATCTTCACTAAAGTTTTACTAATGTTTTTATTTTTCCTTATTTTTATAGAGGAAGTTCTAGTACCATTTTTGAGTCCGTAATCTTTCTCAATCATTGTTTATAGTCTTATTAGATCCATGATATGAATATATTAAAGTTAGGAAAATTAACATCAGTGACCACAAAATGATGTAACCAACAAAATAATTGGATAGAATATCCTCTAGACAATATGTATTATCCATGCTTATATATGTTTTTTTAAACTAAAACCACCAAAAAAATGAATAATATGACCAAATATTAAATTCTTTACAGTTCCATATAATATTTCAACAAATACAACTTTATTTTTTATATATCATTATGTGTACCCCCCCCCCCAAAAAAAAATCATTATGTACCCAATGATATGCAACAATTTAAGTGGGTAACTTGGTGCCTCGTTGATCCGGTTCTAATTTAAAAAGACTCATAGCACGAACCGAACACGATTTGATTTGTTCTCAAGAGAAAATAAAACTCCATATAAAAAAAAGAGAAATGTTATAACTCTCTCTTTCAAAAGGCTAACTTTTGAACGAAGCAATCACGAGAAACCTTTGAAAATCTATTACTTTGGATCCGTTCCTTATTCACTTGGTTTCTTCTTTAACTTCCAAAACTCAACTTGTATCCAAAACTTTCTGGTGCTTTTCCGTCTTCTCGTGTCCTTTTTCCCCGGAAAATTTCTTCCCCCCCTTTGTTAATTTTCCCGGAAAGTTTCTTTTGTTCTTCTACTAAGGAAAAAAAGAAAGATGAAACCCATTTGTTTCCTTCTCTGTTTCTGTTTCCTTCCTGTAAAAGTCTCTTCCTTTTGACATATTCCTTCTTGGTTTTAACTTATTAAAAAACCTCTGTTTGAAAATTTATTTTCCCTGTTTCTGTCTTGTTTTCCTGAGAAAATTAATGAAACCGCGGCTATATTCTCGTGAGATCCTATCGAACCCATGTTTTTGAATCAGTTCATGCACTTCCTGAAATCTATTCACACTTTCAGAAGGAAAACCCCAGCTTAACAGAAACAAAAAAACCCTAGATCTTCTGTTTCCAAAACCTACCTTGCGATCCAAGCAAAATCTCATCTGATTCACCATGTCTGGTTCATGTTTCAACCCGTTTCGTCTCCGGCGATCTCTGAGATCCAAATTCCCTCCAGAGCCTTCCTTCCCGGCCTTATCCGCTAACCATCCTTCTTCATCCAAGACCAACCGGTATGCAGAAAGTGAGACGATGGAGAAGAAAAGATTCGATAGTATGGAATCTTGGTCGATGATCCTAGAGTCCGAGAACGTGGAGACATGGGAAGCTTCCAAAGGCGAAAGAGAGGAATGGACCGCAGATCTTTCGCAGCTCTTTATCGGAAACAAATTCGCTTCCGGAGCACACAGCCGGATTTACAGAGGGATCTACAAACAGAGAGCCGTCGCCGTGAAGATGGTGAGGATCCCAACACACAAGGAAGAGACAAGGGCTAAGCTCGAACAACAGTTTAAGTCCGAGGTTGCTCTGCTTTCTCGTCTCTTTCACCCTAACATCGTCCAGGTCTGAATTCTCTATCTTCTTACCAAAGTTTAAACATTCTTTTCATCATCAAGAATTAGAATCTTGGTGGAAGAAAAAACAGAACGAAGATCTTGTATTTAGAACAAATAGGTCTCTACCCACTATTTGTTTTTGGATTATGAGGTTTAAATTGTTCTCTTAGCTCTTCCAATCGTATTAAATGCTAATTATATCCTTATTTTGATATATAGTTTATTGCGGCGTGCAAGAAACCGCCGGTATACTGCATAATTACAGAGTACATGTCGCAAGGTAATCTCCGAATGTACCTCAACAAGAAAGAGCCGTATTCGCTCTCGATTGAGACTGTACTAAGGCTGGCTCTAGACATCTCAAGAGGAATGGAGTATCTTCACTCGCAGGGTGTTATCCACAGAGACCTAAAGTCTAACAATTTACTATTGAATGATGAAATGAGAGTGAAAGTTGCAGACTTTGGGACTTCTTGTCTTGAGACGCAATGCAGAGAGGCCAAGGGAAATATGGGAACTTATCGATGGATGGCTCCAGAGATGATCAAGGAGAAGCCTTACACTAGGAAAGTCGATGTTTATAGCTTCGGCATCGTTCTATGGGAACTCACCACTGCCTTGCTTCCGTTCCAAGGCATGACTCCTGTGCAAGCCGCGTTTGCAGTCGCTGAAAAGGTGAAGTAGCGTTTGTGATTTACATTGAGATTGTCTGCTATTGTTTCTTGGTATTATACAAGTCTTATTAATTTAAAACTAGTTACCTGGGACGCAAGTCATTGATATACTTCTTTTTAAAAATGAGCAGAACGAGAGACCGCCATTGCCGGCGAGCTGTCAGCCAGCGCTAGCTCACCTGATCAAGAGATGTTGGTCGGAAAACCCATCGAAGCGGCCGGACTTCTCAAACATAGTGGCGGTGCTAGAGAAGTACGACGAGTGTGTCAAAGAAGGACTGCCTTTGACGTCACACGCAAGCCTCACCAAGACCAAGAACGCGATTCTTGATCGCCTTAAAGGCTGCGTCTCATCCATCAGCTCAACATCTTCTTCTTCCTCCTCTGTGCCTGTAAATGCCTAGTAGTTCAAAGATGTTTAAATACCATAATCCTCTTTCTCGTTCTTAAGGTTACTATTCTTTTTACATTCCCACAAGTTATTTAATTGTATTCTGCATCTACGCGATGTTATTATTTGATGATGTACACTTATTTAGGCTAATCCATTTTTATGATATAGAATGTGTTTGGTGACTATAATGATATTATTGAGCATTGGTCTCTCATTGGTCTATAATGATACTTATTGAGCATTGGTCTCTCATTTAAATCCATTTTTGTAAATATTTAGTTAAAATATTACGTTTAGTGGTTTATTCGTTCGGTTCTCTTTGACCGTATTGAAATACAAGACTGAACACAAGGTCAACATACTTATTAGCACATGAATATCATCATCTTTTATGTACACTCTTCTTACCACATCATTACCTCACACATCATCCATTTTGTTTGTTAATTTTAAATTGTTTTTTCTTATTTTTTAATTCTCATAATAACTAACATCATTAATATAATAGTTTTAAATAGAATTTGAAAAGTCATTTGTTTATGAAAAATAGCTTACATATTAATCTAAAGAAACTCTAATTTAATAATTTTAGTTTCATCACATTTATTTATACAGTTCACCAAAATATTTACTTCTAAATAAATATATAAAAGATATAAATATTAATTTCATTTATTGGTAAATTTTAAAATTCTTTTGTTTATGAAAGATAGCTTATATATTGATCTAAATAAACTCTAATTAATAATTTTAGTTTCATCACATTTATTTATATAGTTCACCAAAACATATAATTCTAAATAAATATAAAAATCAATATTAATCTTATTTATTGGTAAATTTTAAAAGTCTTTTGTTTATGAAAGATAGTTTCTAAAAAAAAATTTAATTTAATAATTTTAGTTTCATCACATTTATTTATATAGTTCAACAAATCATTTACTTCTAAATAAATATATAAAAAATATCAATATGAATTTTATTTATTGGTAAATTATTTTTATATGATTAGTAAAAATAGTTTACTTTTATTTGAATTATTAAGAAGATACAGATAAAAAATAATTCAACAAATAACTTTCAGATCTAAAATCATTTAAACAGCTAAAATTGTTACAAATAAAAAATTAAACCATTAAAGTACGTCATTAATTTATTACTAAAATTTTTAATCTAAAATAACCAGATTCATTGTCCCACTTGAAGAGTTTATATATGATGTTTAATCTATTAAAAGACCAATATGAAAATCTACTTAGTTTTATAGTTGTAAAGTTTAGTATTTATACCGGACCAAAATATGGTGAATGTTAAGTTAAAACCGGATCAAAATATTATCTGTAGTTCAATATGTTGCATTTATAAGAGAGGAAATAAGGAAAGAGGGAGGGAGGGGAGAGAGAGAAAGAGAAAGAATGAGATTATGAGTGTATCTTCAAAATATATGAATAAGTTTATAAAATGAGATCATTATTGTTGGTTATGTATTCTGAAAAAGATTAAACGTTTATAAAAAGAGATTAATGTCGAAGTTGTAAGGTTTAGTGTTTATACCGTACTAAAATGTTGTGAACGTTAAGTTGGATACCGCTCATCATCCACTAGTAATAACAAATAAAAAGATGAGGGCATTAATGTAAATAAAATATAAGTTCTAGATGGATTTGGGCTTGAATCTTCATCTTTAATCTCTTAGGCACAACTAAAGTCCAAGACTTACCATTTTTTTCTCACGGCACACAATGCATCAAGCTCCTTTCAGCTAGCTTTTTATGGATGCAGCACATACAACTCACACACTCAACTATAGAAACATTTGTGATGACGTTGATCTTAAAAGATCCTAATAAATTAAATATTAATTATGTTTATAAGCAATTTTAACTAGATATGTTTCTCTTACAAATAGATTTTAGGAATCTTATAAAACCTTAAATATTCTATAGTAGTCCATTTTCAACTATATCAAAAAGCAAATGTAAGATGAATACGTCAAAAAATGAACAAAAAATGTACAATATAACTCACACTCTCAACTATAGAAACATTTGTGATGACGTTAATATCATACCAATCAGGGATATCACAATTCTCATAGTCCCACACATACGTTACTGGAACCTTAGAGTACTCGACAAAGCCATCGGGGTGATGACTCCTGTAAATGTTTTCAAGGATTAAAATTATAGATAGGAATCCCACATCTCCGGCGATTATCAAAACATGCTTTTTCTTCTTAAGAACATTCATAAACACTTCCTCAATGACATATATGCCAGCAAAATTAGTTTATCTTTCAATTCGTTTTGAGAAACAAAAAAATGAAGATCTAAAAAAAAATGAAACGGTCGGTTTCTCGGAAAGGTAGAACGAAAGACAGAGTGCCCTGGATCTTGAAAAACACATTGAAGCAGTACTCCAGTCGGTACCTGGTGAGAACTACCACTGCGGTCGCATCCATGTGTTTGGAATTGAGCCTGCTACGCCTGATGAGGATGATATTCATAGTGCTCTGCAGACGGACCAGCGTCTTATTCTCCGTACCTATAAGCGAAGATACTTCACCCATCGCGCGTGTAGGCAACCTGTACACAGGGGGGATCGAAACCACCCCTGCTAGAGTTGGACTTAATGTCTACCATATACAATCACGCATGGGATCTGCTAGATGGTGTGACACGGAACGCAATTATGATTTTATCAGCTGATCCATTTTCTACACAGGGAATACCGGATCTTTTGTGAAGTAATGTAAAACCATATGGGTTTAACCGTGAATAAACTTATTACAACCAATGAAACTGAACAATTTGCATAAAAGAAAACTCATGCATGCTTGAGAAAAGTTTTTAAAAAAACAAACGTTCTGCCAAAAAGCTGAGTATTCCTCTTCTTTAGTCCAACATGATTAAAAAGCTGTGTAGGTCCTTTTTGGCTTTTTACTTTACCACCTTGGTGACTAAGGAACTAAAAACTCCAAGGAGTTTTGTTTCATTCTTTCATTCTCCATTACCATTCAATTTCATTTCCTCCTTCCTCAACTGAATCAGACCCATCAAAAAACCTTTCAAAGAAACAGAGACTACTGCTAAAAAAAATCTTATCATGATTGACCAAAAGCAACATCTGTGAGATGATTATGTCCCCCATCTTTACACCTCTCTGTCTGATTCCAGGAAATCCCCTAAAGCCCTCAGAAGCAGATCTGCCCTGTTCTTGCCCACATCCGGAACTGCTTACAAGATCCGTAACATTCAACACCATCGGAAACAGCGGCCGATCGCCTGTGATCTGGTCAGCCTTCATTCCAAATCCTAGAGTGAGAGAGCTTTCGCCATGGCCATGGCCATCACCATCGCCCTCTCCATCGCCATCACCATCGCCATCGCTCTCTTTCTGTTAAAGATTTTAGTTTCTTCGAGTCTTTGCAACATAACGACGTATCGCAATCATAGATTAGAAAACAAAAACATAGAAAATACAAAGTTGGTTAGTTTCCGATCGGGAGTATTGTTGCTGGACTGGATAACATTCAAAGCATTGGCTTTGGAAGATAGAAGCTTGTAATTAATTCCTCTTTCCGATATTTAGATTTTGATTTGTCAAATGTTTAGAGTTTAGGTTGTATAATTTGTAATATTTTGCTTGGCCAGGATAATGAACCAGATAGCCGAGGAGAAATATGCTCGTCTCTTGAGGCAACTTATCAACTCCTGCACTACAGTTGATATCTTAAAGGTGCTGAATCTGCTCTTATCCTAAGGAATAATAGATAAAGAGTCTTGTATGAATTATCTGATAGAATTATATTTTTAAAGCATAATTTTGAATAAAAATCTAGTTTTAATCATATTATTTTACTGTATTATATAATTAGAGAAAAAATATATTTAATTATTAATAAGAGTTAAAATAGAGTTTTTAATAGCTTTTTATTGTGTGAAAAACTTTAAAATGACCATATTTGTGAAACAAACTGAGTTTTTAATAAAATTAATTAATTTAATAAATATACATAGGTGTATATGTATGTATAGTATATTTAAATACATTTTTGTAAAAAAATTAGTCAAAATGTTGATTTTTAGAGAATTTCGGTTGTGTTGCAGCAAATTCAAGTTAGGTTCCAGTTCAGTTTGGTTATTTGGTATCATAATTTTATTACCGTTGTTGGGGTTAATATAAAATTCGGTTTCTGTTTGATGAATTTGGTTTGGTTTTGAATTTGATAGCCATCCCTAATAATTATCCATTTACATTTAGGATCATAATTACATCATGTGTTTTTATGTTTTATAACACTATGATTTTATTATTAATAAATAAAACGAGGATATAGTTTTCCTCTAACTACTGTATACTCTTTTTTTCCAATAACTCTTTTGAGGATTCAACAAACTTAGGAAGCTTTGGTTATGGTGCATTTGTTCTCTACGTTAATATGGCTGATATGCGTCATGTTCTTTCATTTGTAGGAAGTCGTAACCCTTATTTTTCATAGAGCTATCCTTGAGCCGACCTTTTGCCCTATGTACGCTAAATTATGCTTTGATATCCATTACAAGCTGCCTACGTTTCCACCTACAGAGCCTGGGGCTGATAAGATCACTGAAAGGATCATATTCAAGAAGCTTTTGCTGAATCAATGTCAAGAGTTGTTCGAGAGACCTGGCGGGCTAATAAGTGAAGAGCTTAGAGAGACGAACGCACCATATCAGAAGGCAAAGCGGAAGGAGATGGACAGATTGTCGAATCTCCGGGCTATAGGAAATCTTCGTTTCATTGGCGAGCTTCTAAAGCAGAAGATGGTTTCATTTAAGATCGCTCACCACATTGTTCAGGTAAAGTAACACTTATAAGCTTTTACACTTTTTTTTTTTATCAGCCTTTTGCGTTTGTGTGTTTGTTTTAACTTTTATTGTGCAGAAGCTCTTGGGGGATTATGAGGAAATGTGTCCATCAGAGGAAAATGTTGAAGCTGTTTATCTCTTTCTCAAAACTATCGGCAAAGAACTTGATGGATCAAGCTTGAATTCAAAACATATCAACGATGTTTATTACAGACGTCTAAACGATTTGTCAAATCATTCTCAGCTGGTTATGCGAGTGAGATATATGATTCGGAATATCATCAATCTGCGCTCTAATGGCTGGATTTCCAGGCCAGAAGTGGTGGTATTCTTCTACCCTTGAAAACATCATTAGTTACTAATATGCCTAAGCCTTAGAGCATCCCCAATGGACATCTTGGGGTGTCTTAGCTCAAAAAAAAAAATTCAAAAAAAAAATAAAAATGACATGGCATTGAATAGTGCAAGACATGGTGTCTTATTTTGGATCCAATTTTGTGGTGTCTTATAACACGTGGCAATATGTGATTCGTCATTTTTTTTTTTTTTTTAAAATCGTATTTTTCTTTTTTTTTATTTAAAAAAATAATTTTTTTTTTTATTATAAAAAAAATTTTAAGACACTCAATTGAGTGTTTGGATTGGGGTTGGTCTTATGAGACTTACTTTTGGCTCTTTACCGTTTCTTTTCGAGGGTGAAAGAAAAGCTATGACCGAAAAGTTTACCCTGATATATATATTTTGGGCAACTACATATCTATAATTATAAGGAGGAGAAAATAATTAAGTATTTTTTTTGTATATTGCAGACAAACCCCGACTGTTAAATGAAGCCCGCGGAAACCAAGACGTTCACATGTGGTGGTGTGTGTGTGAACTGTGACCTGTGAACACTGAACAGAGTAATATTTTGATTATTTTCTAGATTTGTTATTCTACAAACATATTTCTATTTATGACTTTGTCTTCTTTGTGTGTTATAGAGTTGGATATTATGTTAATGCTAATCACTATTTTATATATAGTAAGATTTCATATTAAATACTCAATAATAGTATATCCTATAAAATTTATCAAAAAAATAATTAAAATCGTGTTTTTGAGGTTTCACTTTGATAAAGCTGGTGTCTATAACAGTTTTAAACTCGTTATCTCTCTCGATCTCTCGTTTGAATGAAAAGAGACTCTACTAAATTTTGTTAGGGAGGATAAAGCATAAAGTAAATTACACTATTGGTTTTAACGAGTTTAAACTCATGTTTCGGGGCCCCTAATCTTGTGAGGATCTCTTGTCCCAAAATCAAATAGAATCACTTCTTTACATCAAACTCATTAGAAGAAATTACAAACAACTCATGTTCCTTACGTTGTACATTCAGATCTCTATCCTCACGGAACCCTTGTACTTTGTCCCCTCGTGCAGAAAGAAACCCTCCTCAAATGTCTCAAAGAAAACCAAATTTTAATTCTCTGGGTCATGTTTTTATATCGAACATGGCATTTTTTTTTCTTTTTAAGGGGAATAACGATGTCTTATTTATAAAACATTTTTATAAGTGGTTATTTCTCATTTCAATGAAACTTCAGCCGACCAAAAAAAAAAAACATTTTTATAACAAAGTCAAATTTATTTTATGTTGTTTGGTTATCTCTCTAAACAGGCTTAACAAATTATCTTATTTATCCCATTACAATACAGGCTTATTACAAAGATATTACTATTTTTCTATTGGGCTAACAAATTTGAAGGCCCATCATCTTTTATCTTCTCAACGAGACGGAGGGTTTCTCTCTGTACTAAACAACGACGACGACGACTAACGTTTTGAAAGAGGGTTTCTTCTGTAGTTTTCTAAAACCCCTCTTCTTCTTCTGTTAATGTAATCACCTGAATCTGAGCATTTCATGTTCGTTCCTCCGAAGGATTTCTCTCCATTTCAATCTGAGCATTTCATGTTCGTTCCTCCGAAGGATTTCTCTCCATTTCAATCTGAAACCTTCCTGTAAGTATCTGGGTTTCTCAACTTCTTTCTCTCATCGAATTTTGCGATTTCGGAATTCTGGATTTCGCTTAGAATCGGATTGTTAGGTTGTGGAATAATAAGGTGGGTCAGTGTTTTATCGGGGAGATTTGATATGGGGAAATCTGGAGGAAGGAAGAAAAAGGGTAGTGGTGGTGGTGGCAACGGTTCGAATTCGAATCAGAGTCAGGTCAATTCCTCTGAAGCTTCGGGATTATCCAAGCCGACGATTGTTAACGGTGGTGTTGACTTCGATGCTTCGATATTCTTGAAACGAGCGCACGAGCTCAAGGAAGAAGGCAATAAAAAGTTCCAGGGAAGAGATTACGTTGGCGCTCTTGAGCAATACGAGAACGGGATTAAGCTTCTTCCCAAGAACCACCCAGATCGAGCCTTGTTTCATAGCAACCGAGCTGCTTGTTTGATGCAGATGAGGCCGGTCGATTACGAATCCGTGATTTCTGAATGCACATCGGCTCTTAAAGTCCAGCCTGGTTTTAATCGAGCCTTGCTTAGGAGAGCTCGAGCTTACGAAGCTGTAGGGAAGTATGGTTTGGCTGTCGAGGATGTGAATGTGTTGTTAGGCTCTGATCCTAATCACAAGGATGCAGGAGAGATTTCGCGGCGGGTAAGAGCTGCTTTGGGTCATCAGCAAGATTTGCAGAGCAGGCCTTCACCTGCAGCTCTTGGTGCCTCGGCTGCGTTAGGCGGTCCGATCGCTGGACTTGGTCCTTGTTTGCCTTCTCGTCCTGTCCTTAAAAAGGGAGTTACTTCTCCTGTCGGGTCTGATACTTCGCCTAGTACTAACAATGGTAATAAGGTAGAGCGTTCGCAGGTGACGAATCCGGTGACTGAAAATGGATCGGTGAATGTTAGTAAGGTTCAAGCAGCGCCGAAGGTTGTGTCTTCTTCAACTGTGGCGGTTGTTGGGAAGGTTCAAGAGAAGAAGATAATTCGGTGGAGGCCATTGAAGTTTGTTTATGATCATGACATAAGGTTGGGTCAAATGCCTGTGAACTGTAGGTTTAAGGAACTGAGAGAGATAGTGAGCAGTCGTTTCCCGTCTTCGAAGGCGGTTTTGATAAAGTACAAGGACAATGACGGAGATTTGGTGACTATAACATCTACCGCAGAGCTGAAACTAGCAGAATCTGCTGCTGATAGTCTCTTGACGAAAGAACCAGAAACCGATAAATCTGATTCTGTTGGGATGCTGAGATTGCATGTTGTTGATGTGAGTCCTGAGCAAGAGCCGGTGTTGCTAGAGGAAGATGAGGAAGAGAAACATGTTGAAGAAAAAGTCGTACCATCTCCAAGCGAATCAGTATCGGAAACAGAGATCAACAATGAGAAGCCGGATAAGGAAGTCGAAAAGGAGAATGCGGTTTCTTCCAAAGATCCCGAGGCCAAAGAATTGGAGATGGATGATTGGTTGTTTGATTTTGCTCATCTTTTCCGTACTCATGTCGGTATAGACCCTGATGCTCATATCGATTTGCACGAGCTGGGAATGGAGCTTTGCTCAGAGGCCCTCGAAGAAACAGTCACAAGCGAAAAAGCTCAAACTCTGTTCGATAAAGCTTCTGCGAAATTCCAAGAAGTGGCTGCTTTAGCTTTCTTCAACTGGGGGAATGTTCACATGTGTGCTGCTAGAAAGCGGATTCCTTTGGACGATTCTGCAGGGAAAGAAGTGGTTGCATCGCAGCTTCAAACCGCTTAAGAGTGGGTGAAAGAGAGATACACATTGGCAAAAGATAGGTATGAGCACGCACTCTCAATCAAACCCGATTTTTACGAGGGTTTGCTTGCGTTAGGACAGCAGCAATTTGAAATGGCGAAGCTACACTGGTCTTACTTGCTAGCTCAGAAGATCGATATCTCGGGTTGGGATCCAGCAGAAACCCTGAAACTCTTTGACAGCGCAGAGGAGAAGATGAAGGAAGCTACAAAGATGTGGGAGAAGCTTGAAGAACAGAGAATGGATGAACTTAAAGACCCGAATTCGAACAAGAAAGAGGAGGTTTCAAAGAGGAGAAAGAAGCAAGGAGGAGGAGATGGGAACGAAGAGGTTTCAGATACAATCACAGCCGAGGAAGCAGCAGAACAAGCGACTGCAATGAGATCACAGATCCATTTGTTTTGGGGAAACATGCTGTTTGAAAGATCGCAGGTGGAATGCAAAATCGGGATTGATGGTTGGAAGAAGAATCTCGATGCAGCTGTTGAAATGTTTAAACTTGCAGGTGCTTCTGAAGCTGACATAGAAATGGTTGTTAAGAACCATTATTCCAATGAAGCTGCAGCTAACGAAGGAGATGATAAAAAGGTACCTGCACCTTGAAACCGTTGATTCGAGCCTCATGAGCTATGATAAACAGAAACTGATACTCGCATAATGAATGGTTGTGTGACTGGAAAACGAACCTCGAAGGTGTGGAATGATTGAAATCATTCGTATAACTTATGTTCTTGCTGGGTATGATGATTCACACTTGAATGGTTTTTTCAGGTTCATCTTCTTCATCTGAAATGTGATTTTTTCTCCAGTCATTGTTTGATAAATTTGTAAACTCTGTTAAAGTTTCAAACCTTTTTAATCTTTGTTTTGTTGTTTCTTTAATGATAAAAGCTTCTTTAGATTCATTAGTGTTAATTTCTGATTTCTGAAACAGAGAGCTTCACTTGATTTGATGATAAACAATTAAACACATTAGAAATCTTATAACACTTCTCAGATTATTATTATTATTATTATTATCTTCCAAAAACATAAACACCCCCACACTTTAAAGTAACACACCATTGACCAACAATTACTCACCAGGTTCTTAGTTATATCAACACTAATCTCAGTCTTAACTTATTGACGCAAGTAAACACACAACACAAAATCCATAGTCATTCTTTCTTTGCTTCACTCAAACTCTCAACTCCGTTTTTTAAAAAGTCTCTACGGCTGCTGTTGGGTTCAGTTCTGTAACTGCAGAAGCATTCTTCATTGCATCGAACCGTGGCTCCTTAGGCTGAAACTTGACCCCTGCGTAGAGCTTCATGTAGTCATCAAAGACAAAACTCGGGTACTCGGTTTCTTTCCCGGCAAGCGATGAAGCTGGAGAGATCTCGGCATCGCTTCCCGGATTGTAGAACGATGCGATGGACATCCTGTTTCCTTCTTTTTGAGTCACCACACGGTGCATCACACTCTTGTACCTGCCGTTGGTTATCACCTACACTCAATCAAGAAGATACATCCGGTTAAACCTAAACCATTTGAGAATTCAAATGTCGTTTTCGCTTTAGTTTGTTTCTTTTAGTAAAGATATTTTAGCAAAAATGGTTTGAAAATGTGGTGTGAACACATAAACATACCTCAAGTTGGTCACCAAGATTGATGACAATGGAGTAGTTGAGTGGAGGAACATCGACCCAGTCACCATCTTTAAGAAGCTGGAGACCACTTACCTTATCGTCTTGAAACAACAAGATGAGGCCTCCTGCATCAGTGTGGGCCCTAAGACCTTTGATCATCTCTGGTTTAGGACAAGATGGATAATTGCTCACCTTTGTCCCAAAGGTTGGACCTGTTGTTCCATGAAACACTTTCTTCAAATACCCTTTCTCTAAACCAAGATTCTCACACAATAGATCCAAAAGATCCTCTGCAAGATTCTCCAATCTCTTCCCAAAGTCTTTCATGGTCGTCCTGCAAATATCAAATCATTTTAGTACTTCAATTAAAAATTTCACTATGCCTCTTTAAAAAAAAGTGCAAGTTTATAGAGGGGGGTTTTTTTTTTGCCAACTTTTTTTCGTTAATCATAAAACTGTTTCTTACCAACTAACAAAGAGAAGATAATTTTTACCAATATAAAAAACATCACAAAAACCTTTTTAATTAAGATAAAACTTTTAAGTTTTAACCGTAAAAGAGGTAGAGTAGATACTCCCTCTGTTCCTAAAAGAAGGTATTTCTGAGTTTTTCACACATATTAAGAAAATTTTACAAAAGACTTTTCTAACCTTGTTTTTATTAATTATTACTTAAGTTATTCTTTAAATATTTAATGTTATAAGGGCAAATTAAGTCTAAATAGACAATAACTACACCTAGAAAATTGAAAATTTCTTTCTTTTTGAAACAAATTTTTTTTCTAAAACTATGTTCTTTTAGGAACAGAGGGAGTATTTTCTTATAGTAAAAAATTAAATGGCCTTGTTGCTGCTGATGTAAACTGAAAATATTTTATGGGTTAAGGGAGATTTTGAATTGATGGCTAGTTGATTGTGTTCCATAGAAGAAAATATATCTCATATATAATTAAAATGAATATAACGTATGATTATGTACCGGTACTCATCAGACATATCAGGAATGTCATTGAGATTGGATTGAGGAAGATGACGAAGGTAGAAAGTGCTTTCCCAATCGACATCCTCAACTTCTGTATCAAGTTTCTCCAAACCTTTGGACTTGAGCATGTCGTTGAACTTTTGTTCCATTGATTTCTTGTAATGTTCCTTTGTCATTTTCTCGACGTTGTCCATTAAATCATGTGGTAAACCATGGTTCACTAGCTGAAAAATGAAATTAACACCAAACAAAAAAGATCCATATTACCATTAAGTACATAATCTTTTAAAAAAAAACTAGCTATAATCATATATATTAAAAAAAAAAAAACTTTGTATATTTGTACCTCAAAGAAGCCCCAATTCTCACAAGCATCGTTGATTAAAGCCATGGTTTGGTCTCTTTCTTCACCGTTGAGCTTGGACAAGTCTACAATTGGAAACTTAATGTTCTTCTCCATCTCTCTCTCTCTCTCTCTCTCTTCTTTGAAAGTCTTTGTTTGAAGTAGCAAGTTGTGTGTGTTGTTGTTGATTGTTTTGATGTGAGCGTACTTGAGGGAATGAGAGAGGGATGCTATTTATAGGCGCAAATGAAGGAAATAGATTGGATTTCATTTAAAATAAAATGAAAAATGTAAGAAACATATGTATAAATGATTCATTCAAATAAATAAATAAAAATTGAAATAAAGAAAGAAACAGAAGTTCGTGGAGCTTGTATGTGAGCACATCTAAAGTGGACCCCTACCCTCTTTTTCTTTATGAGATTGATTCATTTGGCATTTTGCTTTTGGGTTCAAATGGTTTCTTTTTTCTAACTTTTTCAAATAACATAATTAGAATGGTTTATAAACAAGAAAATTCTAAGGAGTCTATTACATTACTTGAGTCCATAGTTCGAATCATAACCACATCTAACGAATAGTTGTTGAAAAAAGAAAAGTATTACTATCACTTGTAGACTTGTAGTCATCTTCAATATGCCGATGTTGAAAAGCTCATCATAAAAATCGCTCGTTAAAACAACCAAACATATATATCGCTACTTATTATTCAATCTATGAAATCTTCTTGAAACCGCAATAGTGTAGAACTATGAGATTCATATCAAATGTGTAACGCCTGTTTTTGGATTTCCTCATATAACGCAGATAACACCTAGTCAAAAATATTACACAATGATATTCAATATACAACATATATATGTAATATAATTTTATCAAATAACCCAATCAAATAAAGTCTTTAATGGATTCTTTTTGGGGAGTTATTAAATATCCGAATTTCACAAAATTAAATCTTTTTTTTTTTGCTAAAGGGTTTGCATATTAAATCTAAATATTTGCAAATGGAATACAAACAAACAAATTTACATGGTGGCTTGTTTGATATTCTTGCTTGCCACTTTTTGATGAGTCAATTTATCTTTAATTTCCTCCACAGTTCGGACGAATCAACATATACTTTGATCTGATGTTTCATGATTAAAGTATATAATATCAAATAATTATATGATAATAATTATATATTAATAGGATATATCTTATGATGCGATAAATACGATTTAGAGATAAGTCATATAGAGTTGGATATATCTGTTGTATAATTTGTTAAATAGATAAATACGAGTTGGTTTAAGCCGACTTAACAGGTTGTATATATACCTTACATGTTTGATCAATAAAGACAACACATTATATCGATTTCTACTTGGTATTAGATAGGATATATCTTATGATGCGATAAATACGACTTATATCTTATGATCAATAAAGACAACACATTATTAGGATATATTTTATGATGTGATATATACGACTTAGAGATAAGTCATACAGAGTTGGATATTTCTGTTGTATGCTTTGTTAAGTAGATAAATACGAGTTGTAGATAAATACGAGTTGGTTTAAGCTAACTTAACAGGTTGTATATATACCTTACATGTTTGATCAATAAAGACAACACATTATATGGATTTCTACTTGGTATCAGATAGGATATATCTTATGTTCTGATAAATACGACTTATATCTTATGATCAATAAAGACAACACATTATTAGGATATATTTTATGATGCGATATATACGACTTAGAGATAAGTCATATAGAGTTGGATATTTTTGTTGTATACTTTGTTAAGTAGATAAATACGAGTTGTAGATAAATACGAGTTTGTTTAAACCGACTTAACAGGTTGTATATATACCTTACATGTTTGATCAATAAAGACAACACATTATATCGATTTCTACTTGATATCAGATAGGATATACCTTATGTTGCGGTAAATACGACTTATATCTTATGATCAATAAAGACAACACATTATTAGGATATATTTAATGATGCGATATATACGACTTAGAGATAAGTCATACATAGTTGGATATTCTTGCTGTATACTTTGTTAAGTAGATATATACGAGTTGTAGATAAATACGAGTTTGTTTAAGCTGACATTGTATATATATCTTACATGTTTGATTAATAAAGGCAACACATTATTTCGATTTCTACTTGGTATCAGATAGGATATATTAGATAGGATATATCTTATGATGCGATAAATACGACTTATATCTTATGATCAATAAAGACAACATATTATTAGGATATATTTTATGATGCGATATATACGACTTAGAGATAAGCCATACTCCTTTAAGTTGGGCGTTTATAATCTGCACTCCTACTTAAAGAGAGTATATTTTATGTTGGGGTAAATACGACTTAGAGATAAATTCTACAGAGTTGAATATATCCGTTGTATAGTTTATTAAGTAGATAAATACAAATTGTAGATAAATACGAGTTGATTTAAGCCCGCATAACAAGTTGTATATATACCTTACATTTTGGATCAATAAAGACAACACATTCTATCTAATTTATACATATATTTATCAAAATATTTCCGATCAAACTCAATCCTAAAAAAAAAAAATACTTATTGTGTCTTTAAATATATACAATTGGAGCATTTGAAAATAATTTGATCAACAAAAAGTAATTTATTTTGAATAAATATATGAATAGCACATCAAATATATACGTTTTATATTTTAGTAATTGAGACAATCGTATATATAATACAATTCTTTTCGCTTTATTAAATCATATTTTCTTACTCAATAATGCACCCAAAGAAAACATCACAACCATAGGCGGTAAGCCATCGTAAGTTTATGTAATATAAAATGTTATTAGTTTAATTTTTTTTTTTTTGAACAGCGTTATTAGTTTAATTTCTAGTTGCAACAAGGTAATAGTAAAAGTTATAAAAAAAAAAACAAGGTAATAGTACAAAATTAATTGTTGAATTGCAAAATGTTTCACTCTCTCCCTATCTTCTTGAAAACGTTGACCAAGGTGAGAACAAAGACTCCGGTCGTGGCTGCTACCTACTTTTCTCTTGGGCGATTCTATACTCCAAAATCCATTCATGTGCGTGATATATTCTTTTTTTTCTCTTAATAATTGTCTAAATTTGAGTACTCATGATTATGAATAATGTCTATATATCTATATTAAAGTTTGCATTTGAAACAACTAAAACATTCTCATCATTTCGTTAGATTATAACTTGTTTGTAATTGAACTCGAAAACATGTATTCCCAAACGGGAATTAAAAACTTGTACTATACGGAAATATATAGTTTATGTCTAGACTTCAAGACGTTTCCATTACGGTACTACATCAAGTTGATCGGTAAAGGATCATAGCATAAAATCAAACTCAAAAATGCATTTTTTCTATCAAATTTAAATTTAGATAGTGACATGCCGCATGCGGTACTATAACAACATATTAAAATATAAATTTCGATCCTCATTTTTTTACAACAAAATATGATGCATATATATTGGACGCAAGTTACCTTAGGCGGCCAAATTCTTTATATTGTAACGAAAATTCTATCTTCTTATTTTGTTTATCGAATCTTGTTACCCTCAATAATAGTCCACAAACTATTATTATTACTATTATTTTTTATTAATATATGTTCCACAAATTACATTAACAAAGTATATAACTTCCTCTACTTGGTCAAGAAGGTTACAGAAACCATGGCACCAAAAATTTCTTATAAAAATGTACCACCATCACCATGTACCGTCAGGTATAATCCAACCTATGTACCTGAATTTTCATCGCTTTATTAATAAAATCAAATTGAAGACAACTAAAAAAATATACTGTTTTATATACGCAAGTTCCTCTTGGACTTTAACTTCAATCACAAAGTCTTATAATGTTTAGACATCTGCTAGATTAATTGTACTGACGATTATTGAATGTAACTCGATTTTGACCACTAAAAACCCGCAAATAAAAGAAT
The DNA here is from genome assembly GCA_020283515.1 of Alliaria petiolata. NCBI lineage: Eukaryota > Viridiplantae > Streptophyta > Magnoliopsida > Brassicales > Brassicaceae > Alliaria > Alliaria petiolata. The sequence goes on along the minus strand of JAHZTW010000001.1, from coordinate 316,061,178 downwards.
GATGAAAAAGTTTTATTCATGATAGTTCGAGCTCTGCTTGGTACGGGACAGTTATCTTCCTTTCATATCGTAAAAATTTACTAGCTAGTCCTGGACGTTGAGAAATGTGGAGGCTAAAGTTCTGAATTTTTAAGAGGGATTAAGTTTAATCGTTTAATTTAAAGATTAGTAAAAAAAATCAAATTCAGCGTCCTTTAAAAAACAAAATTCGAAGTGGAAGCAATAAGACATACAGTCCACATTAGTTATATTGTCTTTCGTAAACGTTTAAAATCCTTAACTACTTTTTTTTTGGTTAAAGAAAAAAGTCGTTAACGACACATCACTGATGATAATAAATAATCCACACAATGTCTTAATTCCCTTGGAGGTCAGAGTTTTTGGTCTATTGGGGTTATGACCTATGAGTGGTTGAAAACATGGCTTACGACAAATCAAATCATACAAATTAGATTATATCATAAGGGGACATATATCAGGTTCGTGAACTTCATGTAATTCGTTTTTTTTATTATTCATTTACGTCACGATTCAGCACAGTTGTAAAAGTTAATATGTATGTCTATATCTATAAAGCACGAGGGCAATATTGAGTAATGGGAATTTTTCTTTTCGAAATATTCGGTTTGCTTAAAAGTTAAAAGAGATATGATGCAAAGGTGTAATAAATATATCATTCTGAGTTGGGTGAATATATAAGTGAATGTATTGGTGCTTTTTGGATGCTACTACAATTATTAACGTTTTTTTAATCGATGAAAAATCCTTCCCGTTAGTCTATTTTTAATATAAAAGAAGATTTATTCAATCAAACACTTTTTTTTGTTTAAATCTAATATTATTGGTTATTTTTGGGATTAAATTTCATTTCATTGAACAGTTATGACCCACAGGACACCTTCCGGTGACAAACCTACCGCGTCGATCATATCTCATCTGGAAGACCTCTTGACCAACATACACGAGAAAAACTAAAGTTCAATATTACATTAAATAACAAATTACACAACTAACTAACGTTCAATATTATATTAAGAGCAACCCGAATGGTCATCCCAAGTATGATGTTTTAAAGATAAAAAAATAATATTTTGTGTACTTTTTTAGATTTAAGACACTTTGTTAAATTTTGTTGTTTATGAGTTTACAATGGAGACACTGGAACGGATGTATTAAAAACCAAAAAAATTTTAAATTATTTTAAGTTAAAATATAATACATTGAAAAAAAAATAATATATTAAAACATATAAATAAGAGAAATGCAATATAAAAACTAAAAAACCAGCTCAATTATAATCTTCACTTCCGCCAAATTTTTGTCAGATATGTGTGAGTTCAGGATTTCTGTCACAACGGAGAAGTGTTTGACACACTGGGTGCGGGAAAGGATCAGCTGGATGGAAGCTGACGTGGCACTTGGAGATTGCATTACGTGAGGATCAAGGGAGATGTCAAGTTGCCTAACTTGAAGATTCAGAAGATCAGAGGATGCAGGAAAGCTTTCCAAAGGTGATTCGAGACAAAGGAACGAGTATATAAGTTCTAAAGGGTACGAGTGCTAAGGTTAGCACTCACAAGGGAAACACGGGTAGTATCTTGAGAGACTAAGTGAGACTTAGGGTTTTTGGTGAGTGAACACAGCTGTTGCTGTGGTGGGTAGATTAGGGATCGGTCAGTGTTGAACTACGTGTAGTAGTGTCAAGTGAACCTGATTAATCAAGTCTGTAAAGATTGATTAAGAGATTTCTAATAAAGAGCAAATTTAGTTTGCAGAATTTTGTGTTTCCTCTGTTCGTTATCATATCGTGGTATTCCTGGTTTTACATTTGGTATCAGAGCGGGTCACCGCATAGACAAGACGATCTATATATCAGGTTGAGATCTTGTGACAACGATGGATACCATGAAGGAACTAATTGCAGTCCAGAAACCAATAGTTCTTGACGCTGGAAATTTCGGACACTGGAAGGCTAGAATGAGACACATCATTCGTGGCATCGATGAAGATGCGTGGACTGCAGTTGTGGATGGTTGG
>JAHZTW010000001.1:315802095-316047077 GCA_020283515.1 Alliaria petiolata | reverse complement strand
GATGCTTCCTATCATTCCGGAAAACCCGCGTATCTCTCCGATATACAGTAGTCGTTGAAGATCCTCTGCTGTGGGTCTTCTTAGGTACTCATTCCCGAACACATTTATTATTCCTTCGACGAAATTCTTCAAGCATGATATTAAGTACTTTCTCCGAACCCGAGGTATTCGTCAACCGAATCAGCCGAACACCCATATGCCAACATACGAATTGCTGTTGTACACTTCTGTAGTGCTGAGAAACCGAATCTTCCGGTAGCGTCCCTTCTTTGCTGAAAGAATGGAAGAGCATTCGAGAGTCCATCAACAATACGCATGAACAAGGGCTTATTCATTCTAAAACGGCGTCGAAATAAATGACCCTGGTATTTCACATCTTCAGTAAAATAATCATTTCATAACTTGATGTGGCCTTCTTCGCGATTTCTTTCAATATACGCTCGTTTTTCTTTGATTTTGTTGCCTTTTGACGAATAGCAATGAGCTTCTCGAATGTTTCCTCGAAACATTGATCAAATTTTTCATCAAAAGCTTCATCAAATTTGTCATCGAATGCTTGATCAAAATTTTCATCGAAAGTTTGATCGTAAGGATCATTGGAAGAAGAGGCCATTTGAAAAAAAAAATGCTCGAAAGAGGAAAGGAAATAAAAATGGATAGGAATAATTTCTTGTCACAAAAAAAAAATTTTGAGTGTTGAGAGATAGGAAAAAAAATTGCTTGAAAGAGCAAAGGAAATAAAAATGGATAGGAATAATTTCTTGTCACAAAAAAAAATTTAAAGTGTTGAGAGATAGAAAAAAAAATGCTTGAAAGAGCAAAGGAAATAAAAATGGATAGGAATAATTTCTTGTCCCAAATAAAAATTTAAAGTGTTCAGAGATAGAAAAAAAAAATGCTTGAAAGAGCAAAAGAAATAAAAATGGATATGAATAATTTCTTGTCACAATAAAAAATTTAAAGTGTTGAGAGATAGAAAAAAAAAATGCTTGAAAGAGCAAAGGAGATGCTTGAAAGTGTTGAGCACAAATGCTTTAATCAAAGGCTTTAAAAAAATAGACGATTGTGTTGTTAGAGAAAGGCTTGAAAGGTTTCGTTTATATAGACAAATGTTTTAGAGAAAGGCTTGAAACAATGCTTGGAAGGCCAAGTTACATGTGATACAAAATTCCTAAAACAATGCTTGGAAGGCCAAGTTACATGTGATACAAAAATCCAAAACAAATGGTTGAAAGGCCAAGGCCAATGGATTCTCCTCTCTTGATTTCATTATCAACGAATGGTGTGATTCCCTTTCTTTGAAACTCCATCTGAATTTGACTGCGGAAGTCCCTGCGGACATAAATAAATCAAAACAAAGAACTACAGAAAGCATAAATAAATCACAGGAGGCCGAGATTTAAGAAGGAACAAACTTTCATTTCATAAACTTAAACACCAGGAGGTTTGTCAATAACCAAACCAAATCTTGATAATGTCCTAATACGAATTTACAAAAAAAACAGAACATATCTCCCAACAACAACCGCAAGATCTCCTCGGATTGTCCCAGGCTCAGATTTCTGAGGATCGTTGGCTCCAATCAGTTTACGTCCGTATCTGATCACTCCTTCTCCTTCCCATACCTAAAACAAGTCATGTTACGTTAGTCGACTCTTTTTTCAGAGTTAGTTATCAAATTCCAAAACTTAAAAGGATCGTTTTTCTCTCACAAGAAACCATGAAATCGGTTGTAGCAATCCGTCTAAGAAGGAACACACTTTCATTTCATAAACTTAAATTTCATATCATAAACTTAAATATCATACAAGACTCGATGAAACTTAATTGCAACAAACAGACTCAATCAAACAACTGAAAGCAACAACTGAAAGCAACAACAGACTCGATGAAACAACACATACGAAATCAGGACAACATGTCCTGAATTAACTTGTTCTTTAGAGCAATTTCTAAATCAGAAAGTGGCTCTGTTTTTCCTAGGAGTCTTTCAAGCACCCTTTTATCTGAAATCTTATCTTTGATGGCCAAGTCCTTCTCCCTTAAATCCCACATGGTCTGAAACTCTGACAGACACTTTTGTTCTTCCACAGAGGCTTTCGCTGCCCTCTTAGCTTTCGCTGCTTTAACACCAGGAGATCGAACCATGACCTCATCATCTTCAATGTTAACCGACTGGGAGCTACCAGATTGTGCTGAACCATCCTCACGTTTTCTTCTTTTTGAACTACCTTCACTTGCACCTTGACCAAACGAATTGCTACACCATTTCTGGTCATACCGAAGCTCCTTCCATGCGTGCTCAAGGGTGAATTTCGCCTTGTTGTCGTTGTAGAAGATCTGATGTGCCTGCTTGAGAACATCATCATCATTCTGCCCACTTGTCTTAAGTTTTTTTGCAGCCTCAAATGCTCCACAGAACTTGCAGACAAGCTCATTGATCTTCCTCCACCTCTGCTTACATTTATTGTGATCTCTGTTCTCAGCAGATGCAACCTTAGGACTAGCATTATATAATGCTGCTATGCGTGTCCAAAAGGCACCACTTTTCTGCTCATTTGAAACTACAGCATCCTTGCTGGTGTTTAGCCAGGCGCTAATGAGCATTATATCATCTGTGGTAGACCATCTCTTCCTCTCTTTACGCTACTCTGCTGTCCCTAAACCCTCTAGTGTTGGTTCATCAGAACAATGACTACTAAACACGGGAACTTCTGATGATCCAAGAGGTCTTCTAGTTTGGGAAGAAATCTCATAAGGGTGGTGGCTATCCTGTTGACTATTTAGAAGCTCCATAAAATTTTGGGATTGACTATATGGATTCGTAGAATCCATAACCTAACTTTTGTGTTTGAAAAATATAAAAACAAGATTGAAAGAGAAGAAGTTGAAAGAGAAGACGTAGGTGAAAGAGAAGAAATAGTTACGGATATATAGAAGTAATGGTTGTGTTTAAGCAGAGGACAAGTAGTTGTGCTCTTTGTATTAAGCATTCAATCGATGCATTGATTTACATATACAAGTCTAATCAGAGTTAAACTCAACAACCAAACCCAAAAATCTAACAAACTCTAACAAAGCATTTATTTCAGTTTCTAACCATATATTTACAATTGAACAAGAGTTAAAAGATTAAAAGTACCTTGTTTATTTTGAGCTTCTTCGGCTACTTGGACAGGACAATCAGCTTCAAGGCTCTTTAGCCTCAGAATCGCCGAGTCAACAGCCTCCTACACAAGGATTCAGTGTATACAAAAACATAAGAGAGAGGCACCAGATTCACTGGAAAAAATAAGCTCAAAGTACATCACAGAAAGACTCTCTCTGTAACCAAGAGAAATCATCACAAACAGAAAATGACTAACAAGCCGGAATGTACATCACAGAAACATTGACAAACACATAAAAAACCAAATGTACATCACATAAACATGAACACAACTTAATACGGTAACAACTAACAAGCTTTAACTATGGTTAATCGAAGATACATAGTTCCTGAGTGATCAAAACACGAACACGAACCGGAAGAGATTCATCATGCATGATCAACGTAAATTAAAACAGAGAATCTAGAAGAGAAAGAGCTATTAGCCATGGCGCTTAATCTAAATAGAAATTCTACACACACAAAAAGTTCGTCACGCCCAAATCAATCAATTAACAAAAACACTACAAACAGGAGATCAGACGAATGTTGAATCATCTCCAACGATCACGAGTATGAACCCAAATCACGAAATCAGAGAGGGAGAACATACCGGAGACTAGGGCTTTCTTTGTTCCCCGATTTTCGGAAACAACGGCGTCCCCGATTTTGGGAAACAACGGCGTCGTCCACGGATTTCTTATGCCGGCTCTCGATTTCCGACGGGTACGAGATAATCAACGGTTTTCTTTTTTTTTCGCCGTCGAGAGAGAGACGAAGAGAGACAGAGACGAAAATCAAATCATATGGCCTTCTTTTTTTTTCAGATTAAATTAAAATCATCCAATCAAAGGATGCCACCTAGGCGTTCTTAACTAAGACAGAAGGTCTTAATTTAGATCTGTTCTAAACTTTTAGACACCAAAAACAATTTATATAATCCCTTTTAATCTTAAGAACTTTGCTTAAGACACTAAAGGGTCTGGGTTGGGGTTGGTCTAACTATAACAAATTACATTACGTAACAAATACACAACTAACATATGTGTCTTCAGAGACATTATCGATACCATCATGCATCATTATTCTAACTTGAATATAAATCTGCAGATACTAGGTAGATTTGCGTGATTGTAGACATCAATAGCCAATTTCGCAGATTTATATATAATATGCGGACATTTGTAGACTTTCTTAAAGTCTACTTGTATTTGGTAGATTATAAAATCTCATCACGCAGATTGAATATAAGTTTATGGATAGTAAGTAGACTTATGTGAAGTCTACATGTTTTCGACGGACTTCAAAAATTAATCCAGCAGACTTATATTCAATCTGCATATATTGGATAGACTTCCGTAAAGTCTGCGTGTGTTTTTGCATATATGAACTATATCCGTAGACTTGCATAAAGTCTGCTAGGAAAGTCTACTCAACATTTGTAGGCTGAAGTAAGTTTGTGTGATAAGATGTTGAAGTATGCGACAAATTTGAAGTCTGCTAAGTGTTTGTAAACTAAGTATTAGTCTGCGTGATTAGAATTTTGAAGTCTGCTGAAAACTTCTATACTTCACGACAACCTCCCAAATGTCTGAAGACTAAGTATAAGTCTGCGAGGTTGAATCATGTATTCTGCAAAAATCTCATAGACATCACGCAAATCTGCCGATTGAATATAAATATGCCGACTAATTATAAGTCTGCTGACTGATTATAAGTCTGCCAAGTGAAGTTAAGTCTGCCGACTGATCAGCCATGGAACACCTCCTTATGAACGGTCGACATCTAACAATTACTTCTCAAGCGTGATGAATAATAAGAATAAAAATAACTAATAAGACAGATATTGAGTATTATTTTACAAGTTCTCTTGAGAGCAGAAAAATAGTAAGAGGAAGGATGATGGAGACGGAAACTCGTTGACGGAGAGTGGCGGCTAGCCTAGGTAATGATACAATTAAGTTTTTTTTTGTTGGTTAATAAGCTAATAAAATAAAAAAACTAATAATTACCATAATTAATTTTTTAGTAGATTTTTAAATTCGAATAATAAAAAAACAAATTTTATTCTAAAATTTAAATAAGGGCAATTTTGGAATTATTTTAAAAACAAAATAGTAAATAGGTTAGTTGAACAATATAAATTTTGATGAGTTATCTTACCTATTCATAATATTTTATAGTAAGGGTAATTTTCTCTAGTTTTTTTCCAAAATTTAAAATCGAAATGGTGACCTCAAACCTTATTTCTTTAGAAGATCCAAATTATATCAGTACAGCTAAAGATGTTGGGTAATGTAGTTGTTACCAGATTCGGGAATATCATTTTGTATGTGAACATATAATATGTTGGTTATACGTTTATAATTATAAGAATATAGATATTTTGGTGATTAAGTTATCCATTCTTTACGATGAAGAATTTATTCTTCATATTGTATGTTTGATTAGATTAATCCCTTTTCTGTCAGCGACTTGATTAGATTAACCCTTTTGTACGTTTTTATATTTAAATAATGACTTGAGGACATTTATTACCAAATAATATTTTCTTATCACCAAAAATTCCTGTATATTAATTGAGAAACATTCTCACAAACCCTTTTATTTACAATGGTGTCATTTTGTTGATGTGTCAGCAGCACATTTATTCTGACATATCATTTAATGAAATTAATTAATAGTAATAAAATGATTATAAATAAAAAAAATACTAATTTCGTTTTTGGGATAATCGAACTTGAGACATCAAAAACAACATAATAAGCACCCAACCATTTTCACAAAGATATTTTATATGTTTTCCAATCAGTTTCTTTTAGATATCTATAAATTACATTAGATATTAAAATTACTTAAATTAAATTTAATACAAAAAATATCGAAATGTTTTTTTTGGACATGACATTAAATACGAGCTATTAATTGTGGTTTTAACAAATAAAGGAAAACTGATATATGGTTTTCCCACCAAGTTATTGAGTATAACAATTTATGTTATAAAAAACTAAATTAAAATATTTTACTATAGTTTAATTTTTCAATTATAAAAGCATAATAATAAATAATTTCAACTTCACTTAAACAAAACTAAATATTATTTTATTAATCCCGTTGATTAATAAGAATTTAATGAAAATTTGATATTAAAATAATTAGAAATTATTATATTTTAAATTCAAATTTACTTACCCGAAAAAATATAAATCTCTCACCCCGCGCAGGGCGCATATTATCACCTAGTTTTATATTAAGGATAAGGATTATACATATTTAAGGTTGGAAGAATCGATCTATCACAATACTTATGGATTGCCCTTCAAAATCGTCTTTTGTTTAATCGTCTTTTATACACAACAATAACAACTACGAAGTACGGACAGGTTTTTTGTGTTTTTTTTAACTTAACTACGAACAGATTTTTGAGTTTCAGTTTTTTTTTTTTTATGGTTTAAACTTTAAACCTTAAATTATAGGATTGGTCTTGTAATTAATCGACATTGGTTCAATAGTGTTTGTGATTTTATTGTCTATTTTCTGTTTGCGAGAAAATGCTACAGAAACAGAATTTGGCTCTCTTGTAATGACTTTTAAGAGATATGTTTTTCTTGCTAATGCTATAAGTTAGAGATTAGATGTCTTAGAATTTTAGAATATCCATATGCAGATCTAGATAGTAAATTAGTCCATTCGAAATCATCCGACAAAATTGATATGATACAGAGCATAGCACGCAAAAATTAAATCAAAAATTAATACAAATGTAATATGATAAAAACAAAAAACATAAAACTATTATCTAATTCTGGATCCGTGATTTTTGATTATTTGGATTTTTGATATCCAAATGATAAGTGACAAAAATAATACAAAATATGAAAAGAATCTAATAATAGTTAAAAATTATATATTTATATAACTTTTTTAAATTAATCTAATATATTATAAATATATTAAATGTTATTTGTATTATATATAACAAAATATCTTTTAAAAGTTAATAATAATTTTATATTTTTTTTGGACTCGGATCAGAGATTTTATCTATTCAGATTCAAACCTTTCTGACATCCAAATTTTCAAAATTGATCGGATCAAATTTGGATCATAACAATAACTCTATCTATTTGCACCCCAAAAAAATATGGAAAATCAATAACTCCACCTCTGCTATAATCTAAAATGTAACATAATATTTTCATAAGCATTATCGAAAGAGGATCCCAAACCTAGAAAACTATAAACCAAATATATCCAATATTTTCTAGCTAACAAACAATAGTTGCCTCTTTTTTGTGTACATCAATTTTGCCTCTTTTTAAAGATCTTAATTTGTGTACAGAGCAAAGATTGTATAAAAAACCAAAGGACAAATGATTAGAACATAATCAAAAGGAGAGTGGGATCCGAGGATATATCGGGATACCACCAAAGTTACTAATATTAATAAGATATTTAAAAATTTAACAAATCTCTGATGTACTTAAATTTTTTTGTATTATTTGTGTAAGAGCTATCAAAGTTATGTATGATAATGATAGTTCTAAAACGTTAACAAATCAAAATAATTGGAAAATAATAGAAATGAAAATGGACCAACGCATGCTTGAGATAAATGATGACAGAGACAAAACGTGAAATTGTCGATAAACTTTTCAGTTTTGCAATTGCGGCCATTTTATCATATTGAACAAAAATAAAGGAATTAAAATATATTATATTCGTTTAGATTTTTTTTCTTGATCAGATGTTTCGAAGAAATAGATGATCTAGAAATAATAAACTCGGCAAATCAAACAGGTGGTGGCCTAGTAGTAGTGCAAAAGAGTTGGTTTTCTTGTATCCTGGGTTCAAAATCCATTTAAAACGAAAGTATATTTTTTAAATCGGAATATAGAAAAGACTAAGTCCGGATAGTGGGGAAGATTACGGGCATAAGATCCAGAACTTTCACAGTTAATTCAAAAAAAAAAAAAGCAACTGAAAAATTTTCATAGCACTAAAAACAAAACAAAATAAAAATATAAGATCTGACTAGTATGTCAACTTAATATCAGAATATAATAAAATAGTAAAATCAATAAAATGAGAAAATTCAAAACTGAATAAACTTAAAATACCAAAGACGTTATTTATTACATGAATAACTTTTTATCTAAACTACTAATAAATTTAAAACAAACTGCATAGATTCGATAATAGTTTATTAATTTTTATTTTTTTAATCATTTTATGCTTATTATTATAAATGATGATATGTATTTGGTAGAAAAAGCTACATTAGATTACTGATATAATTCTTTATTATTATGAATGATATGTACTTGGTAGTTTATAACACAATTCTCTACATTTGATCGTGTAAACGTGAAAAAACTACCTATCATATCAATATTTACATTTAGATTATTAACATAATTCTTTATAAGATATATATAGTTAGAATAAAATAAAATTATAGACACCTAATCTAGGTTTTATATAATTCGCCGATACATAAATAAATAAATTGGATTTATTGTCAAATCATCATATTCATCTGTAAAGTTATACTTTTATTTGTTAGGTAATTTTGCAGTTACAAAAATAGAAATGATTGGAACTTTAGTAATACCTGACATGATTTCAAGCGTTGCAAGGATTCAAAAATAGTAAGTCCTCATTTTTATATTATTTTTTTCTGGCTTTTGGACTAAATTCTATGAATCCTACCCTTCAAATTTTTTTAATATGGTCTCGTATCTTTCCTCTTTATGGCAAAACTTGTGCGGTCCTGTTATTAACTTATTACTCAATAATCATATCTTAGGTCTACCAACTTTACCTTTGGCAAGTTAATCGATCACTCGGCATTTTTCTTAGACTTCACCTTATCATCAAATACTTTTAACATTTTTCATTAGTGGACATCGATCCAGCGACATAATTTTTCATTTATTAAAAGTGATACATTAATATAGTGTATTTACGAATAATTCTTTGAATTTGAAAATTATCAGAGATTCAAAATATATGTCCTGCATGACAACTCGAATTTTAGTCTTTCAAGAAGACATATCTCTGTTAGACAATAAGTTATCAATAAACTTTGGTAATTATATTAAGTTTCTTTAACCGAAATTCAGATTATCATGTTAGCCTCCTGCCACTAGCCTAAAATATAGATAATTGTAAACTATATTAAATCAATGTTTATGTGATAGCTCACATATAATTGCAGAACGTGGTCCTCGTCTCTCATTTTTATGAATTTTATCCCAAATCCGATCTTTGAGAAACAATTACAGCAAGAAAAATAAAGGATACATTCATCTTCAATATAATAGTTACATATACTTTTTGTCGATGCTCGTTTAGCTATATGATCAAATGGGGAGTTTACAACTCTTTCCAATCTCTCTTTTTTTTTTTTTTTTTTTGAACCTTATTTCCAATCTCTTTTGGCTCTACAAAATGAGCTAGTTTGATGTTAAAATAATTAAAGAGAAAAAATTATAGGACATACGAATACATACCTGAAATTTGTTTTAAATCTTAAAATATAATTTCCGTCCAGCGTAAACTTGTCGTAGAGTCTTCACATCATCATCACCGAAAAATTACACTCCTTAACTAAATAATCATAATCAAACTTGTCGTAGAGTCTTCACTTTTGCTCGCTTATTTGTTTCTACTTTTCCTTCCCGGAGTTTACAAAACTGGGATGTCTGATGTTGTTTTGGAACCAATTTTTTAAATAATTGTAACAGTTCCGTTTAAAAAAAAAGTTTTTAAAAAAGAAATTTTAGTTAAAAAAAAATTAGAATAAACTAATGTCTTAATTACACAACTTTATTTGGTCGTCTTGATGAATGTATAAACATGAGAAAGTGGAAATTAATAAGTTAAACAGTCGGATGGGGATGGTAAGATTGCCATTTTAGGAAAGGTGTGTCTCGTTAAATGTGTTTGGTCGATGGGAGGGGCCAAATTTAAGGTTTGTGCCAAATTGGTTAACCATAAATGAGAGATGGGTTCATGCACATGGACGACATTGTCTCAACTTTATTTTGGAACTTGATGCGCACATGCCTTGTTCTCATCTCTATACATACACACATGATACACTCACTATATATATATCTTACCTGGGTCACATCCATGACACATCTCCTCGCAGTAGCCACGAATAATGCAGCACCCACTTTTGACATATCTACAGAGTTTTGTTTTTGGGGCTAATGGGTAGACATATCTATAGAGTTATCTCTCTATATATATACAAGATCATATTAGCTTTAGACGTCAATTTTTGAAAACGTTAATGGCAAACAAATATGTTCCTTCGATCTACGTGGGGTTTGATCAGCAACACAAAATCGTAAAAAAAAAAAAAAACAGGAAAAAAAGAAGGTAAACGTACTAAAATAATTAGAAATTGAGTGAATTCCGTTGTTTGTTTAATTTAATTTAGTTCTACGTTGTATGTAATTTTTATAACTTTAATTTCGTTAGCACAAAAAAAAATCAATATATACAAAATAACGGTAAAAACAGCAATATAAAAATGAAAGTATTTTTGTGATTGATAACTATGAAAATGGCATCAAACGGGTTCTGATATTTGTGTTCTATCCTTTGTTATCTTTGTAAAATCTGTCAAAAATTAAAAATGATATAAAATTTTATATTTTATCCAAAAACGGCATATAATTACCCGTTAGCAATTAACAACAAAAAATTGTTCTGACTATTAGAGGTTGTATGTTGTTATATGCAATGCTGTTTTGTTATTTAAAGTACTCATAACGATCGTTCTTTCATCTGACCAAAAAAAAACATTTTACTATATATAGCATGTACGTTGTAACACATTATATGAGATGATTTACACTTACTTAGTTACTTTCATGTGTATTACTAAAGACTAATTACAAGATATAAGTCATTTGAAAAAATAATACTTGAAAAAGAAAAAAAATAACGGAACGAACAGAATCGTCATCGTCAACAATGTGGATGCCTCATACGACTTGTCAATTTATCAGTACCACTTATTGAATTTGAATCCAAACAGGTTACGTAAGATACATAATATTAGTAGCTCTCCGTCATGATCGCTCATAAAATGTCTGAAATCGACTCTAATTCCAGAATTTGATTTTGAATCCACCAAAAGTTTTGGCCTCAAGGGCATATATTTCTCCTAAATAATATGTTTCACTATATTGAAATAAATTGACATTGAGCACATTGCACAAGTATACTTTAATGAGAATTGTACACATTCTTGTGTTTCTTCAAGAAGGGAATAAAAACAAAAATGGAATGTTTGTTATACATATTGGACGTATGATAGAGATATTCGATTGATTGACAATACTAAAAATTTTCATCAATATACTGTCTTATTGTTTACGCAACAGCACTTTAGAATATTGTTGAAGCTTGACCAGATAATGGATAATGCCTCTTGATGTGATTTAACCTTAGTAACCCACTAATAACACATGCATTCACATAGCCTAGATTCCTACATATCTGCGTGTGATTTTCATGTAACGTTAACATCAGTAACTCATGTATGCCTCAGAGATAACCAATTTCTTTAGAAACAGAAAAAAATATTGTAAATAAAATTGAATTAATTAAGCGGCTGTAGTTTTTTTTTGTTGTTGAAAAATGTGTTATATATTTCGGCTCAAGAAGATTGATAAACAGGCCTATCAGTGATCGAGTGTTTCAATTTACAGCCCAATCATTGATAAGTCTATGAATGGTGACTATGTGAGACAACCTCAACATTAGTGGACAATATATTTTGCTCAGGCCCAATAACGGACGATAAGCATAAACAGGCCTAGTCCAGTTTTATATATATTGAAAATATAATGAATCATCAACATTTATCTTTTTAACCATAAGGTTCATCACCAATTTGATCATCCTTATTTAGTAGTAACTATAAATCTGCACATAGAAATTGAACAAATCATCACCGTCGATCAGATCAATCCATGGATTTGTGTTCTCAGTAAAGATCGAGGACGTCAAAGATCGAACGGTTACAAAGAGGACACGTCCCACGGTTCATCCAGATCTCTCTTGAACAAACTCTACAATACGTATGTCCACACGGGATAAAAGCCGCGCCTTTCTCCCTTCCCATACACACGCAACACACTGGATCACAACTCAACCACGTCGTCGCATCGCAACCGTCCGTTTCCGCCAGCAGTTTCATCAACGGTACTTTAGCAGCTTGGGTCACCGTCACGTGCTCGCCACGCGCTAGTCTCTCCTCCGCAAGAGCCTCCGCGAGGTTCCTTGTGCCACGTGTCAAACAATCCGGCTCCGCAACCAAACCCGGACCCGAAACCGAGAAGTCAACGACCCGGTTTTGACCGGAGTTTTCCTCGCCGTCATCGTCATCGTCGTCTTCCTCGGCGATTGGCGTTTCCGACTCTCCGAGACGCAAAGTGGGCCCACCGCAACAGCCAACCCAATCAAATCTCAGCCGTCGTTTCAACATTCTCCACTTGCTCACCGCTCGATCTTCACCGTCGATTTGATCTTCCTCGAGCAAACTCAACATCATCGTTCTCCCACTTCCGGTTCCATCCGCCGATTCTCTGAGCAAATCTCCGAGTTGACTCATCCTGACTCGGACACCCCAAGAATCGAGAAATAAGTAACCGTTTCGGATCTTTTTTTTATTTTAATCAGCTCAAATTCACGAGAAATATGAACGCTATAATGGCTCCAATCAATAAATGCTTATGCAAAGACTTTGGTTTTTCTGTATTCTCTGAGTTTATGATGATATCAAATTTGGGTATATAAATATTAATTATTTCATATTCTAATAATACGTCGTTATTGAAATGGAGAAAATGACAAAATTAAGAGAAGAAAAAAAAAAGAAAACATAACAATTAGTGGGTACCACCACTTTGACTTACATTTTGTATTTCAGGGAATCGCACGTATATCTCATTTTTTATGATCTTATATAGTTACCTAATTATTGTTATTGGTTTGGTTTTGTTTCGTTGATCGATCATTTGTCCGTTAGGGAAGCATGAAGCATCTTTTGTCAAATGTTGCTTCTTCAAACAAAATTTATTATATTAATCTATGATTGGATGTCAAAAGAAAAACAAAACAACAAAATTAATCAATGATTTGAACACATAAACACGTTTTGTGATTTTTGAAACATTAATTAATAATTTGAATAATGTTCACACACACAAAAAAACATTAATTTGTAAATAAATATTTGGGCCTACAGAGCTGAACGCCTATGCCTAAGGTTCAAGGCCTATAAATAACATTCATTTTGGCCTTCACAACAAATGCAAACCGAGTGATCCGATTTCTATTAAAAGTCCACAACGGCCCTTTAGCCTCGGCCATAATTCATGACTCTTTTATTGACCATTATGCCCTTCTTCTATAAATCGAGAAATGTAAGTAACCCATTTGGACAGCCTTCTCTAGCAATTCCAGAGCAAAATGGAGCTTCACCGGATTAGAGAATGAAGATCGGTTTTTATATCATAAAATACAAATATGTTTAAGTTATATGCATAATATATTCAGCATTATAGACACCAGATACTTAATTAGATGTGTGATTTATGGATTCTTGCTTATGACTGAGTGGGAATTCTTGTTTATACTTGGTTTTGAACTTTTGTTCATTTGTCTTAGTGAGAGCTTATTGAAAAAACCAGAGTCATTAGGTGCCGAAAGACCATCGATGGTGATTTGAAATGCAAAGAGGTTCTTACTATAGTCACTGGTTCTATACAACTTTCCAACGTTGATCCGGGGTCCGTAGCTAAACCGGCGTACCACCCAAACCGGGAGATTCGGGAAGATCCAGGGTTCAAACATCGACAGCGAGGAAAGAACTAATTTAGCATCTCCAGTTTATCCCCGATGTTGCGTTTCCACACTTGAGTATTGTTAGTTTTTGCAACTTCTTTTGATCCAATTTTTTTAAAATATTCTCCCTATTTTTTTAGTTTTGTTTTTCTTTGGTCTTTTGAGTCCTTTCTAAGGCTTTTTCACTTATAAAACCCAAACGTGAAAATTATGTTTTGTAAATCAAGTTAAATTGTGAAAATTATGAAAGTGCATGAGGTGTTTACCATTATGACAGTAACTCAAAAATGGCGTGTGTTTTAATATACAACTTCAACTTAGACTGATTTTTTTTATTATTTAATTATTCTTTACATGTACTTCCAATCAGAGGTATATAAAATTAGTGAAATTATAATTTGTGAATTGAAAGCATATAGGAATGAAAGAATAGGTAAGGTTGGGTGGTCCAAATGTAAGTCATTATTGTTTAAATGTTTGGCATAAGAGGGGAACAAGGAGAATATCTATTTGACGTTTGTAGTTACCAATCAATCTCTTATCTTATGTCGTTTCTATCATGTCCTAACTTAGAGTTGTGGCTGTGCACTAAGAGTTTATATATATATATAATTAAATTTAGTATTCTACTTTTAAGTTTTTTTACCAAATTGCTTTTCAATCCCAGTCAAACCTAAGAGAGTTTCAGATATTTAACATGACCATTAGTCCATTCTTTTTCGTCGTCGACTAGTTGTGATTCTTTTTGCTTATAACCATAGAATACAAAATTCTCAATTATTTTTATTCATGCCGTATCTTATCTTATATATAAAAAATGAATAAAACTCTTCTTTAACATTTCATCGTTTGAAAGCAAATAAAAAACTAGTATGTGTCCAATTATAAAAATTAGTATTTGTATTTGAACTTGATATATTGTTTTCAAATTCAAATAAATGCCAGACATTACACAAAGTCATTTATTTGCAGTTTCAAAATATCCAAGGTGGTTTGTATTTTACTTCGCATTTAACGTTTAATTTACAATCTTTACTGTAATATGTTTCAAATCTAATTGTTAAGAATATTGGAATATAAGTATATTTTGTAAATATTGAACAAATCTTCAAAAAAGAAAACATGGCTATATAATTTATGTCATTACCGTTTCTATATTTGCAAGGCGGTATCATTTAATATATTTTTTTGTTTATAACTATTATATTCGCTAATATTTTATGTTAAAAAAATTATTGCCGTTTTTTATTATTATTTTATTACACAAAAATATTGGAATATAAAAGTATGCTTTGTGAAACAAATATAATATATAATATGAAAAAGGCAAAACAAAATAACAAATCTTTCAACAGTAGAGAGGTGACGTAAAGCAAGGGAGAGAGAAAGAGAGTGAGAGATTGTAGTTTGTCTCCCTCTTCAATGACGTCTCACAACCTCACCTTTTCTCCTTTATTCTCTCTTCCCTCTTTTCTTATGGATACACATTTCTCCTACGTATAAATACATTTCTCCTACATGATGTAAAAAAATAAAAATACATTTCTCCTACATATAAATACATATATATATATATATATGCATACACTTACGTATCTACGTGTTTGTGTGTAAACACATGGATGTGTGTATTTAATAGTGCTGAGCAAAACCCTAACCCTAAATGGCTAAATATCTGCCACTAACCTCCTGTGGCTGTGGATTTTCTAGAGATTGAAGTTTACATACGCGATATGATGATTATTCAACGCTTTAACAACTATTATCACATCCCTTAATTTATCTACGGGGGAATCGGTTCAAAATATATTAAAAAAATAACCTTTTGTTTCTTGCTGGAAACATTAATTTACTTTTTCTAGTAAACGAAAGAATAATTTACTATTTTTTAGTAGTTACCGAAAAGAAAAAAAAAAAAAGATTTTTTTGTAGTGCCAATATTCCATAAGGACAAAAAAGGGCCTTAACTGGTAACATCAGTTTAGCTGAATTTAGCTGAAATTCAGCTGAATTTGTTTTTAATACACCAGTTGACTAACACATGGAATTGGGAGGAATTTCAGCAATTCAACATTTTTTGTTTTCAGGTTTTTTTTATTATCAATTATTATATTTTATAATGAATTGATTAACTACTTTTCATTAATATAATATGTTAATAGTTCAAATTAAAGTTTAGATACATAATATTATATAATTATATAATTGTTAGAAGTATGCTTTTTTTACAACTTGTTAGAAGTATGTAAGGTATGTAATTTGAATATATAAAATCACTATTTACACGAGTAAGATTGAGATTTATGTTATTACTTTAGGTATTTGGGCATCCGTTGGAGTTCGGATTGATTTTTTTTTTAATTTTGAATATTTCAGTATTAGGTTATAAAACTTATTCAGATATTATTTTTAAGTCGCATTCGGGTATTTTTTTTAAGCCTGAGTTTAAATCACTTTCATATACTCGAATCATCCGAAACTTATGCAAAATACTCAAAAACATATTGAACCATCTGCTAAAAAAAATGGTTACGAGTTGAATGAGCTGAATTTAGGTGCTGAATGGTTCAATATTTTTTTTAATAAAAATTGCTTGATAATAAATATTAAACGAAACAGGAAAAAATCTAACAAAAAATAAATGTGATATTTCAAAAACACGATGTAAGAGTGTTTTCGGATGACTGTCTGGCGCAAATTAGTTCTTAAAAAACTCGAAAATAACTATTAATTTTAAATAAATAAAATATCTTTGTTATTTTATAAATAGAATAACTATAATTTTATAAATTTTAAATGAAAATTTATAACATGATAAGTAAACACTAAAAAGGAAATTTTAAAATTTTGGTAATATATTTTATTTATTTCGTAACCATTTAACTTCTAAATATTTTCAGTTATTCAGCCAGATTCCTCGGTTACCATTTGAATTCAAAGTTATTTAATCAGATTCTGCCAAAAAGCACACAAAAATTCAGCAAGATTCCACATTCAGCAAAATTAATATGTTACCATTCGGACCCAATGTGTAATTAATTGTCATATTACGCCAAAATATGCTGATATTGAATTTTGTGGGTACGGTGATATCTTTCACGGGGAACTCTATGGCCCTACTATGATTGATTTGAAGGTTACCACAATGAATATATAAATAAATATACAGTATATCATCGCCATCGTCATCAACAGCAAGCATCATGGTGTTGAAGATGGGTATCATCATCACCGTTATTGTTTCTCTGTCAAATCATGGTTGGACCACGTCCACGAAATAGATAAGGAGATATCAAAAGTATCATTGTTCAAGAGTACTGATATATTTGATGTTATAAGAAACACATTTTTATAATTTTCGCGTAGTTATTTTTACTTTTTAATCGAAAATCATTATTTATTCTGAAAGCTTTTAGGTTTATATATATATTTTATCAAATGTCTTGTATAAGTTTGTTACGATTTTGATCTTAAATCCGTATTTCAGAAGAAAAAAAATTGATTAAAAACATGAAAATGCACAAGTGATTGATTCACCTTCAATGTTAGAGATATGTTATTTTCCGCGTTAGCGGATTTCACAATGATCAACAAAATCTGAATAAACTAGTTTTTCTCTCATTAAAGTTTTTACAACAAAGACAAACAACGAGAAAGAGTATCTTTTAATGAATTCAATAGGTCGACTAACGTACGTGTTGCACAGTCGTCAAGTCAAACAGCAAGTCCGAGAGATTTGGTCATTAGAAATATGTGATTGTCAAACCAATTCGAATGAAAATGGCTTATAAAAAGAGAATTTCACATCACATTTATTCCATTATGAGCCAAATTGTCGATGCTTCTATTCTGAATATGTTTCCCCAATAATAATAAACTTATTTGATAATGTGGAAAAAGAGGGTAATATGAATTAATCAAATTGGAGCAGTGAGTCGCCACCGCAAAAACGTTGTTGATTCATGCATTTATATCCGAGTTAATCCGTGAAAGGCTATACATTGTTGATTCCTCAACCCCAACAAGACTGTGATCATCATTCTCTAGATTCGCATAGACATGCACATTCCATCTAAAATGTTTTAACCATCGTATTTCCAAGAACCAAACATACGACATCTCATACTTTTCATCATCTTTGTCAGATTCATAACTTACAAATCCAAGCCTAAAATCTTAAACTCAAATACTGAAATCCACACCCATATGGCCAAATCTAAAATTTTCTCTTCACAAATCTCGGAAGACACAACTCTAATTTTTATTTTGGGGGTTTTTCTCGTTGAATTCGCACAGAAAGAGAGATTTTGTTTATAAAAAAAAAACATAGAAAGAGAGAGGAGTTAATTGATCCCCCAAAAAAAAAACAGAGAAACGAGTGAGAAAGAGAAAAATATGATAAAGAGAAAATCGCATTTAAAAGCATTTAAGTATTCCATCGAGTAGCTTTTTGTCCAACATATACTTTTATTTTTAATACCAGTAAGTAATGTTTGGAATTATTACAAGGCATCAAAGCATATAGAATCTTCGAGACATGTATCTAACCTTTTTTTTTTGTCACGTATCTAAACATCAAGCATCTCATTATAACACAACCTAGCTGTCTTCAACAATTTTTCTTCTTTATGAAAAATCAATTTTTTTCTTAAAGATATGAAATAATCATACTTGCTTAAAAGTGATAAAAAGAGAGTTATATTTCGTTTTAGTATTAGTAGATGTTTTAGGCAATTCAAGACTATCATCTTCATGAGAATCTGTTTTGAAATAAACTTATTTGTGCAAAACAGTGATCAGAGGTTCAAAACGAAATGGTGATCCATAGGTCCAAAACGATGTTGTGATATTGATGTTAGCTCCGACTTTCAAGAGTGTGTTGATATTTTCATATTTTACATTTTCATTCATATTAGTTTTAGGATAGGCATTGCATATTTTGCATGTTTGAGATGTACTTTTAGAGCTTGTGCATGTTCTATGAAGTTTGGGAGAAGAACCAATGAGCAGCCAAGGCAAGAAGGAGCAAAAGAGAAGACTTCTACAGCCACCACAGTCAGTCACAACGACCTCATCCTGATATAAAGCAACACGTCTGCTTGCAGATCAATCAACTAAATCAAAATGGACAACACGTTGTGAAAAGATCAGCTAGGGCGAAAGGTCTCTGGCTGGATACAACTTCTGATGTCTTCATAAGATTTATAGAGGATCGAGCTAGATTTCGTCTGGTGAAAGTATGAAGTCATTACGATCGACGATTCAGAAATTGCTGCGGAAATAGTGAGCATCGGTTTGGACAGCTCGACAAGCTAGTGTATAACAGACAAGCATAACTTTGTGCCTGATGAAGCTTTTGTTGGGAAGACAAGAGGTTGAAGCCAAAAACGGAGTACCATAACTGTATGAAGCCGTTGCAGGATAAGTTCAAAGAGCATAAGAGTCCAAAGTTTGTTTTTAGCATTGGATCCCCTTTGGTTGTGAGGATAAGGTTCACTAGAGTTTTTGTGGCTCTCCTATAAATACCCTTAGACTCTTCCCACGAGCTCTCTCTCTTCCCTCTTAGACATTGTTTAGTTTGTTCTTAGTTTCTCTTTATTTTCAAGAACTTTGTAAATACTTTTGATTTTTAATTTAGTTTTTACACTTCTCTTATTTTCTTCTTGTTCATGCTTTCTAGTCTTGTTTAGCCACATCTTCTTCATAGATTTTGTGGTTATTCTTCATTAGGATTTATGTTTAAGCTTTTATTTTGTTCTTGAGTTCAAGAACTTTTCTTTTAGGTTTATGCTTAATCAAGACTTGTTCTTTATCATTTCTTGGTAAAGCTTTTGCCTTTATTTTATTTCTTGTCATTGATCTTCTCTTTAATCATGATTAGCTTTTATTTCCTTATGGATCTAGAGGTTAACAATATGATAAGAGAGTAGTAATTTCGTGATTCTAAGGATGTGAAAGATTTATGGTGATAGATCTTGATGCTTATGCACTTAATATCTTAATCCTTTCTTGTTTGTTGTTCTTAGTGCTTAGTCTAGCTTGATCAATTAGTTTAAAGACTATATGCGACTTAACATGAACACTACGTGCTTGCTTAGCCAAACCCATAAACAAGAGATCTACCCTTCCTAGATTAAGACGGACCATCTGTCTAGGGGGATTTCGGCTTTATAGGGTTGGGTATTCTTGCTTGCTATCCTCATGGATCACTACGCAAGAGCGAGGTTAGGTTGTAAGTTAGCAAAGTAACTTCTATCACGGCAGTGGATTAGTCTTGATTAGAAACCCTATGCCTAAGGATTACCATCTAAGACCCAAGGTCTAGATGTTGTTATAAGCCTTCTTGATCCGAAATGTTCATCATAGATCATTATTCTCATCCTAAGAACCTCTTTTGTCATTAGTTTATTTTAGTCCAAGCTTGTGTCTAGTTTTGTCTTGTCTACCTTTCTTCTTTCCTTAGTCTTTGTTTAGGTTGTGTTAGCTTTTCTTCTCTTTTCTTTTGATAATCATTTAGGTTGTTAGAAAACCTCCCTTCTCTATTAGCTTATCTTACCATAGTTTTCTATATCTCAAGTGTCATTAGCTTCCCAAGTGGATTGACACCTCAAGTACTACAATGACATGTGTGTTTGGATTGAACAAAGGTTAAAAACCCTCTGCATCATGTGTATACGAGAAAGAAATTGAGAATTTATGTTCAGTTATCCTCTGTTATGCCGAAAACTAAACACGAGGAAGGCGAAACTAGCGTGGAACATGGTTACAAAGCCGAAAAATAAAGAAGGATTAGGACTGAGACCTCTAAAGAAGACGAATCTGATGTGTGGACTAAAGATATTGTGGCGGATCAGATCGACAAATAAATCACTTTGGGTTCAATGGTTACAAAAATATATGATACGGAAGAAGTCCTTATGGTCAGTAAAAGAAAAATTGAATTCATGCTCTTAGATGTGGAGGAAAATCTTGAAACAAAGGACAATAACTAAATCGTTACATCGAGTTGAAGTGAAGAATGACAAGCCAACATCTTTTTGGTATGATTATTGGTCCTCCTTTGGCTGTTTATCAGAGATTTTTGGTGTTCGGGAGTGGATTGATATAGGTATAAGCATTAACGCAACAGTTGACGAAGTAATTGCTACACATCGCCATCATCGACATCGTGGGGTTCTTCTGAACAGAGTAGAGGATGAAATAGCAAAAATCAGAGGGAATTCAAACCCAGATGAAAAAGATGTCGTGCGATGGAACCATAAATCAGACAAATAGAAGATAAAATTCAGTTCGACAGACACATGGGCTCTCATTCGCGAGGAGCCCCCAAGATGCGATTGGACCAATGTTGTTTGGTTCACTCGTGCCACGCCAAAATTTTCGTTTCTCACCTGGATGGCGTTGCACAACAGATTATCAAGGGGATATCGTAAATTTAAATAGAATGCTAATGTTGATGCAATTTGTGTTCTATGTCAATATCCACAAGAGACAAAACAACACATATTCTTCTTGTGCCCATACTTGGTTCGAGTATGGGATATTCTGGCCATAGGTATTCTCAAAAATGATTTTTTACTGAATGAGACGATATTTTTCAGATCGTCGAGGCTCCAACACAGGATCATATCCATTATTTGATTCTCCTATACGTATTTCAAACAACGATCTACCCCATTTGATGAGAGAAAAATGGTAGAAAGCATGGGGAAACAAGTATGTCATCAATACAACTTGTGAAAACTATTAACAAGATTGTTTGAAACCGACTCAGCTCTATCCGACTCCGACTCCAAGAAGACCTTCGCCAAGAGGGAAGCCTTATGTTTTGGTTTGTCACACGAGTTTAGTTTTTTCATGATTTAATAATTTTAAATAAACTTTCAAAATATAGAAGCAAATGATGTAACACAGGTTTTTAATTTGAATAAATTTGACATTCATTCAAAAAAAAAAATCTGTTTTAAAGATGTAAAGTACAAATGCGCAAAATCTCTAAATTTGTTTTATGCATAATCTTACTCCAATTTTGTTTTATGCATAGTGTCAAATAATTTATAGCTAATTATGCTTACCATTAAAAAAAGTTAGACCATTGAGGTAATATGTAGAAGGATTTATTTCCTGAAGTATAATTTTAAAAGAAAATTTGTGAAAATGATACGATGCATTAGTTTTTTTTCGGTAAATAAGTACTTTTTTGTATGTGTGTCTAAAAAATAAAATATTATGTAAAATAAAATATTATTAGATAAAATAATATGTTATTTTTAAAAATATGCATATGATAAAATATACAACTTATATTTTTTTTTAAAACGTCACTACGTCATTTTTGTAAATATTGAGTATAATAAATAATTAAGTTGATTAGATGATAAAAAAAAAGCCTTTCTAAAAACTCTACGAATCAAACCCATACTCTGCTATTGTTACTGATATGCGTCAAATTTACCCTAAAACAACTCTCTCAAATTAAGAGATAAGTTGTAGTACTTAGGGATCGAATCCACAGAAAAGTGATAATCACACATCAGTTTTTTAAATTTGAATTAAGCTAGGAAGAATAATAAAAGTAAAGACAGAAAACAATTAAAAGCGATGTAAACTTCAGGAGACAAAACGCTAGGTTTAGGGAAATTTTCAAGTGATCTAAATTTCAGGTCTAGACAGAATGTTAGGAATTATTAAGCACTGTTCTTGAACTCGAAACACAACAATAAAATCAACCAACTCTCGCTGCGAAGACTTTCTATGTCTAAACCCTAGAATTCCAAATCTCTTTGCAAATCCTATCAATTCAAACAAGCATTAAAGTTCAGGTTCGATTGTTCACAAAATCATAAACCAAATCTCTTTGTGAATAGGTATTTTGCTCATCTAACATTAGTTCAGGCAATCAATAACACTCTCGTGTCTACCAATTAACCTAAGATCAGATTCTAGGTCGCGAAGCTAGAATAAGCATTAAACACAAATCCAGATGAAGAACTCTAATGATTTTATCCTAACAATTTAATTCAACCTAACAATTCATAATCACCTTTGAAAAACCATAAACCTAACAAGCAAACTACTCAGACATGATTAATGAAACAGAAATCATAATTTGAATAGAAAGCATAAAAGAAATCAATAGAAGAAAATAAGGGAGTTCCAAATTTGCTCTAAAGGAGACAAATACTTCTCTCTAAAAACTTAAACTTTTATGATTCTTAAAGTATCAGAATGTGCCTAAACAATGGCTGAAAAACTATATTTATAGGCCTAGGTACGAGTCTTCAATTCGCAAAAGGATTAGGAAAAGTCTTGGAGATTTCCTTTTCTTCAAAATATAGAAACTTCTTGATTCTGAAAATTAGAAAATCTGGTGTCGATCGACACTACATGGTGTCGATCGACACCTTGCGTGTAATTCCAGTCTTGACTTCATCACTTCGTGACTTCATTCCATTAAGCTCCAAAATGCATCCAAATCTTCAATTTATCTTCAATTGTACCTGAACCTGTAAAGACTCTATATAGACTCGAAAATAGCCAAAAGACTCTATAAAAACACTTATATCATTGTCCGAAAACGGGTAAAAACCATGATATATATTAGTTACTCTAGATAAAACCAAAAATATTAATTTTTCAAAAAACAATTATAGTTCTTATCATGATTTTGTAAAAAAGATTTTATAAGAGTTTTCATAACATCTGGCAGTTTTATAAAAATATTATTGAGAAGTTTTTCGTTATTTCTATTCAAAAAAAGTTTGTCGTTATTTTTCTTGTGCTTGTTTTTATATTTTACACGTGTTTGTTTGTTGTGACTTTTTTGTGTGTTTGTCTAATAATACCTCTTTGTGAGTTTATCTGTTTTTTTTTGGTCATTAATGAGTATATTTTATTCTTGTTTTGATTTATTTTTGTACGAGATTGTATTTATCTATATATATGATGAATATATATATATCCTTGATTAATTTCAAATAATTAATACGAATAAGTTACCGACCTAAAAAATAAGTATAACTTTACTACTAAATAGTTATTATCAATACATATATAATTTGGAAAAATACAATGTAGTTTCTAAATGCTAACCGTTAATTGTCCCAAAAAAATAACTACATTTGAGTACTTGTTGTAGGCCTGTATATAGAAGATCTGAAAATCTGAATCGGAATTAACTTGAAATAATCGGTTTGCATCGGGCTGTTATTAGTTTTTTATCCAACAGATCTTGAGTTTCAGAACCGTGGATATCGATTCGGTTCCGATTACCGATCGGTTATCTAATTTTTTTTTCTAGTTACATTAAAAAGTTGTGATTGAGTGAGGATTTTGCAGAGCGATTTCCCGACGAACCATAGTGATCCAGAAATCGATCTACATACTGTTGGAATAAGCTTGAAGAACAGCAAGCATAAAGAAGATATGATTAGGAAATATATTTAGGAGATATCTAAATATATGTTATATCCAAAGAGAATAGGAAATTATCCTAAAGAGAGAATAGGAAATATGTTTAGGTTTTATCTATATAAGGAGATGTCAAAGTTGTGACATAACTTAACTTAGATTGAGAGATTGAGAGCTTTAGTTTTGAGAGATTTTCTAAAGCTAAATAAAGAGAGTTATTCTTTATTGATCTTGTGTTCATTCTAGTTCTTGATTTCTATATTTGGTATCAGAGCGTTGTGAGATCCAAACAAGATGACGGACACAGCCGGTGCTATCGTCGTCGCAAAACCAAAGGAAGGAGGAGGACCTTCTTCCATTACTTGTCCGATGCTAAACTCCACGAATTATACGGTTTGGGCAATGCGGATGAGAGTTACCCTTAAGGTTCACAAAGTTTGGGATGCTGTTGAAACGGAAACTACTGATGGAGATAAAAATAACATGGCCATGGCGCTCTTATTTCAGTCTATACCTGAGACCCTCATCCTTCAAGTAGGAGAACTTGACACGGCGAAAAAGGTCTGGGAAGCAATCAAAGCTCGCCATGTAGGAGCAGAACAAGTTCGAGAGGCTCGGCTACAAACTTTGATGACCGAGTTTGATCGGGTAAAGATGAGAGACACAGAGACCATTGACGATTTTGTTGGCAAAATATCCGAAATCTCTTCCAAGTCCGCGACCTTAGGAGCAATTATCGAAGAACCTAAAGTGGTTAAAAAATTCCTTAAGAGTCTTCCTCGGAGTAAATACATCCATATAGTTGCCTCTCTGGAACATGTGCTAGATCTTAACACAACAAGCTTCGAAGATATCGTTGGTCGTCTAAAGGCTTATGAAGAAAGAATCTTTGAAGAAGAAGAGCCTCACGAGGATCAAAGTAAGCTCATGTACGCCAACTCAGATACTCCGAATCACGAGTATAATGGAATCTACAGAGGCAGAGGAAGGGGAGGAAGATCTTCCAATCGAGGGAGAGGTCGTGGACGCAATGGAGGAAGAGACACTTCACATATCATGTGTTTCCGGTGTGACCAGATGGGTCACCATGCTTCATACTGCCCCGATCGACTCCTTAAATTACAAGAAGCTAAAGAGAATGAGAAGGATACAGAGGAGGCCGATGAACTCATGATGCATGAAATTGTTTTTCTAAACGAAAAACGATGTGTACCAAGCGAGTTTGAAACAAACACTGACAAGGAGGATGTATGGTATCTCGACAACGGTGCTAGCAATCATATGACTGGAGACAAAAGGTATTTCGACACGATTGATTCTGCTATTACCGGAAAAGTTCGTTTCGGAGACGACTCGCGAGTCGATATCAAAGGAAAAGGCACAATAGCTTTCATTGATTTGAATGAAAAAGCAAGGAGGATGACAGATGTTTATTTCATTCCTGACCTTAAGAGAAACATAATAAGTCTTGGCCAAGCTACAAAAGCAGGTTGCGACATCATAATGAAAGAAGGCTACCTGACAATGCGAGATCATGAAGGAAAATTGCTTGCCAAGGCAGCGAGATCACCAAACCGTCTATTTAAAGTGATGATGAGATTACACAACAATGCATGTCTTTACTTAACATGCATTAGTGAATCAAGCAGGTGGCATGCTCGAATGGGACATGTGAACTACACAACGTTGAAGATGATGGTAGATAAGGAACTTGTTCACGGAGTCCCAAACACAGAGTTCGAGAAAGGAAACTGTAGTTCGTGTTTGCTTGGGAAACAAACGCGACAATCTTTTCCACAAGCAACCACTTTTCGAGCTTCAAAGAAACTTGAGCTAATCCATGGAGATCTTTGCGGACCAATCTCACCAAGTACAAACGCGGGGAATAGATATGTTTTTGTTCTCATCGATGACTACTCACGTTACATGTGGACCATACTGCTGAAGGAGAAAGGAGATGCCTTCGCAAAGTTCCAGATTTTTAAAAACTTGGTGGAGAAAGAATCATAAGCTCGGATAGGAACCCTGAGGACAGACAGGGGAGGAGAGTTCGTGTCTCTTGAATTTAACAAGTTTTGTGAAAATTCAGGTATTAAGAGACACCTTATTGCTCCATATACACCAAAACAGAATGGTGTAGTATAAAGGCGCAACAGGACAATGATGGAGATGGCGAGAAGTATCCTGAAGCATATGTGCATGCCGAATTACTTATGGGGAGAAGCCATAAGACATTCGACTTATCTCTTGAACAGAGTCGCAACTCGGTCTCTGAAAGATATGACTCCATACGAAGCTTATCAAGGGAAGAAACCGACCATTGAGCACATACGGATTTTTGAATGCATTGCCTATGCAAAGGTAGATAAGCCACATTTGAAGAAACTAGATGACAGATCACGGATTCTTGTTCATCTAGGCACGGAGCCAGGATCAAAAGCATACCGACTTCTTGATCCACAGACAAAGAAGATTGTTGTCTCATGTGATGTAGTATTTGATGAAACAAAAGGTTGGAGTTGGAATCAAAAGGACGCAGAGAAGGAGAATGAAGGGAGTTTCATCATTACATATGATGTTTTTGGAAATCACGGCCTCCAAGAACTCGAGGAGAATATCGATTCAAGAGAACAAGTGGAGACAAGAGAAGAGTCTGGTGAGACAGGAGATGATGGTCATCTTAAAGAGACAGAGGAAGTATGTCTCGAACATGAGGAAGAGTCCATTGTTTTAAGAAGATCGCAACGGCAGAGTAATAAGCCGAGATACCTTGAAGATTACGTGTTACTTGCCGAAGAGGAGGGAGAGATGTTACTCTTCTGTATGAACAATGAACCACGAAGCTACCATGAAGCGAGTGAGTCTAAGGAATGGAAGCATGCCTGCGAAGAAGAGATTAGCTCCATTGAGAAGCATCGAACGTGGGATCTAGTGGATTTACCAATTGGAGCAAAATCGATTGGGTTGAAGTGGGTATTCAAACTAAAAAGGAACTCGGATGGGAGCATTAATAAGTACAAGGCCTGTCTCTTATACACATCTAGATGTGTATAAGAGACAGGTCTAATGGATTTACCAATTGGAGCAAAATCGATTGGGTTGAAGTGGGTATTCAAACTAAAAAGGAACTCGGATGGGAGCATTAATAAATACAAGGCAAGACTTGTTGCTAAAGGCTATGTTCAGCAGTACGGTGTGGATTTCGAAGAAGTTTTTGCTCCAGTAGCAAGAATTGAAACCATTAGAGTTCTGATTGACCTTGCAGCGTCACATGGTTGGGAGATTCATCATCTCGACGTAAAAACTGCGTTTCTTCACGGAGAGTTAAAAGAAAATGTCTATGTATCTCAGCCAGAAGGTTTTGAAAGGAAAGGATGCGAAGACAAGGTCTACAAACTCAACAAAACACTATATGGGCTGAGACAAGCACCGAGAGCTTGGAACAACAAACTGAACTGCATCCTCATGGAACTTCAGTTCAAGAAGTGTTCTAAAGAACCATCTGTCTACCGAAAGGAAGTAAAGGAGCATCTACTATCATATGCGTGTATGTTGATGATTTGTTTGTTACAGGAACAAGCTTGGATGTTATTACAAGGTTCAAAGAAGAGATGGCGTCCAAGTTCGAAATGAGTGATCTCGAACGTTTGACATACTACCTCGGCATTGAGGTGCTCCAACATCAAAGCGGGATAACACTAAATCAGACTCGATATGCACTAAAGATTTTAGAAGAAGCTGGGATGAGAGATTGCAATCCAGTTTACGTGCCTATGGAAGCAGGATTACAATTGTCAAAAGCTGAGAATGAAGAAGAGATTGATGCAACGTTTTTCAGAAAGAATGTGGGATGTCTCCGGTATTTGCTTCACACAATACCTGACTTGTCTTTCTGTGTTGGAGTATTGAGCAGATACATGCAAAGTCCACGAGAATCACACGGAGCAGCTATGAAGCAATGCCTAAGGTACTTGAAAGGAACTACCTCGTTTGGTCTGGTTTTTGGAAGAGCAAACATTCCCAAGCTTGTAGGATACAGTGACAGCAGTCTCAACGTGGATCCAGACGATGGTAAAAGTATAACCGGACATATATTCTATTTGGGAGAAAGTCCTATTACTTGGTGCTCACAAAAACAAGAGGTTGTTGCCTTATCATCTTATGAAGCAGAGTTCATGGCTGGAACTGAGGCAGCAAAACAAGCGGTTTGGTTACAAGATCTGTTATGCCAAATCATGGGATCATCAAATGAGAAAGTCACCATTTGTATTGACAATCAATCCGCCATTGCTCTCACAAAGAATCCAGTGTTTCACGGCAGAAGCAAACACATACACAGGCGTTATCATTTTATAAGGGAATGTGTTGAGAGTGGACAAATAGATGTGGAGCATGTTCCGGGAAGCAAGCAAAAGGCGGATATCCTTACGAAAGCATTGGGAAAGTTGAAGTTCAGAGAAATGAGAGAGCTCATGGGAGTGCAAGATTTAGAGAAGATGAAATTTAAACTTAAGGGGGAGAATGTTGGAATAAGCTTGAAGAACAAGCAAGCATAAAGAAGATAGGATTAGGAAATATATTTAGGAGATATCTAAATATATGTTATATCCAAAGAGAATAGGAAATTATCCTAAAGAGAGAATAGGAAATATGTTTAGGTTTTATCTATATAAGGAGATGTCAAAGTTGTGATATAACTTAACCTATATTGAGAGATTGAGAGCTTTAGTTTTGAGAGATTTTCTAAAGCTAAATAAAGAGAGTTATTCTTTATTGATCTTGTGTTCATTCTAGTTCTTGATTTCTATACATACGGTTTCGAAAGCCTTGCAGTCCACTATTCATATCTTCTTTCCATTACCGATTTCGAAGTATATTCGATCCTAAAATCAGTTTGCAAATTGATAAAAATTCACTATTTCTAAAAAATTCAAGTTTTTATATTGTTTTTTGTTCTGATAATTAGTTACATTTCGGATTTTCGATTACAATTTCAACTATTTCGGGTATAATTAGATTAGAAAAAATGAATCGAACTGAAACCATATTAAAACCGATTTTTTGGGTTTAAAACGGTTTTCAACTCTGAGATTTGAACCAAATCGAAATCAATAGGACCCTATCCGAACCCGAATCGAAAACCTTTTGATACCTATATAGATATAAAACTTATTTACCAAAAAAACTAGAATCTATCGGATTTTACCTGAAACCGATCCGAATATCCGAATGTCCAGACCTAATTTGCAGAATTTATTTATCTCGGTCAACAACTAATCTGCCGAAAATTATGATTTGGAAATGAAATAGCTTTTCACACCAGTCAAGAAAAGTAAGCATGACATAATGCAACACGTTCTTTCATGCATTACCCATAAGATAATTAACTTTATTATTTCGGGTTAATGCATAAATACCCGTGATAACACCATCCGTCACTAAAACATTTATTTCTACTTCTTTAGTAAAAAAAAACATTTATTTCTACTAAATAATCACGTGCAGAGCTGTCAAATACTTGGATTGAAAACCAACCGTTTTAACACCATCCGTCACTAAAACATTTATTTATCTACTAAATAACTAAATAAATCCTGTAGAAAAAAACAAGTGGAGATCTGTCAAAAACTTGGATTGAAAACCAAACATTTTAGAAAAAAACATCGATAATTTATAAGGGTCCGAATATAGTAATATAAAATGGTATGGATTTTAAGCAGAAATAGTATTACGGAATAGTTAAAATTTGTAAAAAGGAAGGTTAAGAAAATGGTAGAAATTGTTTTGATGTAATGTTTTTAGTAACACTTTTATTATCGTTTTTATAATTAATAAATATTATAAAATATATCATATAGTACATAATTACCAATCAAAGTTTTTTCTTTCTATAGCTTTAAAAATCTGCTAAAATTGTTGGCTGCATAAACTAACAATATTTTACAAAAACTATATATGTATATGGTGACGCAATTTCTAGATTATGTTATTTGGCAAGATCATATTATCCAATTTTCTTGGTATTTTTAAGTATATTGGTCGTATATTTATAGATTATATTTACCTAATTTATAGTTGTTTAATGCTAAAAGTTTAATATATTATCTAAAGAACTACCAACTATGGTTTGTATTTTCTTACTGCAATTTCAATTATGGTTAATGTAGGGGTGGGCACTTCGGTTTTCGATTTGGTTTCGATTCAGTTTTTTCAATTTTATGGTTTTATAAAAATTTAAGCCATATAAAAACTATATATATTTCGGTTTGGTATGGTTCGATTTTCTTTGATTTTCAGTTTTTCGGTTTTATAAAAATTAAAACCCATATGTAACTTGTTTCGGTTTGGTATGGTTCGGTTTCAGTTTTTTTGCAATTATATTATTACTAAAAACTTTGCAATTATATTATTAGTAAGAATAGATATGACTGAAACAAAACAAAAAAGTTAAAAGAATAAAATCTAAATCATAGGAAATAAATCTAAATCATCAATAAAACCAAGTCTATAAAAGTCAAAAACTAAAAAATAAATATTTCTATTCATAGTTTGTATTTATAAATATTATATTTTAAATATTTATTGATAGATATTTTTTAAATATTATATTTAAATTTATGAGTATAAGATTTAGTAAATTATAAAGATAATTAAGTCTAATAATAAAATATGAACATAAGTTAAACTAAGAAAATAAGAAAATATAAATTATTTAAATTTTAGTTGTGAAACCAAAAAAACCATTCGGTTTGACGGTTCTTAACCAAACCAAATCTAAACCAAAACTTTTAAAAAATAATAACCAAATAATTTTTTAGGTTTAACCATAACCAAACCATAACTTAATCATGGTAAATTCCTAACCAAAAATAGAAGGTTAACGATGATAATTTTTTCTAAGTGATAACAAAAAATTCGACTTTTCGCATATTGTAGATATCAGTTTACACCTTTTTAAAAAAAAAACCAGTTTACACTTTGGTCCAGGGTTTCTTAAAAAAAAAGTGTGTGCAATAGATACGAGAGAGAATCATCTCTCGATGGGATGAAAAAGAAGAAGCAAAAAATTAAATAAATAGCTATACAAGAGTAGAGTGTAGAGAGATTAGCTCTACTGTTTAAGAGGGAGAGAGTAGGGTCATTAGGGTTTTATAGAGAGAAGACATTCGGACTGTCCCCACTTGCTTTTTCGGTTTTTCTGTAGAATAAGATTATAACATTAATTTTATTCTTATTTTCAATGAAATATTACAATAACTAAAATAAGGAACCAACTTTTTTAATAAATGCAGATTATATGCTCTGACTTGGACTAAATAAAACTTGCAAGTAACAGTTTCGAGTCCTTTTGTTTTTAACTTTTCTTTTGTAGAACTTATAAATGATGGCCCCACAACTATAGATTCTTTAAATCCTATATGTATTAGTTTTTCTATTTTTTGACATCAGTCCTATGTATTAGTTACATATCGAGTTTCACATGAAAATATCTAGAAGAAGTTCAGTCAGTCGGTTGAATAAATTAATCATATCTAGAGAGTTTATTAAACAAGAAATTTTAAAATTGAACAGTTATAAAAATATCAACAAATTTACTACACCGTGTAAATTTATATAACCAAGAATGTAATTTCTTATTATTGACTTGAAAAAAATCAACAGATTTTAAGATTTTTGGACACACGTCATCCTCAAATTTAAATATTACACTATCGGTCAATAGATCATCGATGTAATAGTATATTTTTATTTTTAATTGCTCCATGAATTTTGTGGGTTAACAAATTAGATTCATTCGGCTTGCACGTGTGTTAATAAATCATGCCTGTTTTTTTCAGTCATGTTTATTTAATTGGTTTTGGGGATTATCTAATCCATTAAAATGTATTTTGAGAAAAAAAGAAAGAATATTTGTCTTTGTAAATACGTTGAAATCATACTTTGTTTTAATTCATAAATATTTTTTCAACCAATTATAAACTAAATTAAAAAGTGTAATATGTATAACTGATATGGGTCAAATTTACCCTAAGCAACTCTCTCAAATTAAGAGATCAGTTGTAGTACTTAGGGATCGAATCCACAGAGAAGGGATAGTCACACATCAGTTTTCTAAATTCGAATTAAGTTAGGAAGAATAATAAAACTAAAGATAGAAAGCAATTAAACGATTTAGTAAATTCAGGAGACGAAACGCTAGGTTCAGGGAAATTCTCAGAGTGATCTAAATTGTTGGTCTAGACAGGATGTTAGGAAATATGAAGAACTGTTCTTGAACTTGAAACACTAATGTAAAATCAACCAACTCTCGCTGCGAAGATTATATATGCCTAAATTCCAGAAAACCAAATCTCTTTGCGAATTCAAACAATTCAAACAAGCATTAATTTCAGGTTCAATTGTTCACAAAATCCTAAACCAAATCTCTTTGTGAATAGGTATTTTGCTCATCTAACACTAGTTCAGGCAATCAATAATACTCTCGCATCTATTAATTAACCTAAGATCAGATTCTAGGTCATGAAGCTAGAATAAGCATAAAACACAAATCCAGATGAAGAACTCTAATGATTTTATCCTAACAATATAATTTGACCTAACAATTCATTGATCACCTTTGAAAAACCCTAAACCTAACAAGCAAACTACTCAGACATGGTGAATGAAGCAAACATCATGAATAAAGAAGAATGCATAAAAGAAATCAATAGATAAATAAGGGAGTTCCAAATTTGCTCTAAAGGAGACAAATTCTTCTCTCCAAAAACCTAAACTTCTATGATTCTTAAAATATGAGATAATGCCTAAACAATGGCTGAAAACTATATTTATAGGCCTAAAACACGAATTGGGCACTCTTGCAAATAAGGAAATCTTTTTGGGCAATTTCCTTTTCTTCAAAGCTTGTAAAGTCGCGTCCAGTTTCTGGAAATAATTGGTGTCGATCGACACCATGAACAGTGTCGATCGACACTGTTCATCCGGCTCCACTTCGACTTCATCTTTTCAGCAGCTTGTTCCACAATGCTCCAAAAAGCTCCAAAATCTCCAATTATGCTCAAAACGTAGTTCAACCTGTAAAAGACTGAGAAAGGACTCTAAAATAGTATAAAGACTCTATAAAAACACTTATATCATGGTATAAAAACGGGTAAAAACCATGATATATCAATAACTATTAATTTTTTCATTTTAGCAATTAATATTAGAACTATATGTTTCTAAAATATTGCTCATATATAGTATGTATATGAAAAAACAAGAAGTTATATTTTAGATCGTTTTTTTCCTATTTTTAGAACGATTATATCAACAACAAAAATCCAAATTTTGTTTAGTGTCATTACGTGATCCTTAGATCATTTGATCTTTATCTAGATATATTATTTGATTTAGCACTTATATTTTTCTGTATAACTTTCTGTACTTTAATTTTAGTAGTATTTAGTTTCAAATAGGGGAAATATATTTAGACCCAAAAAAAAAAATTATAGTAGAAGTACTTAAATTTTCGAAAATATTTCAAGAATATTAGTAATTTAGTATCACCTTCCTTGTGATACATCCAAAATCGCTTTTTAGTAATGATGTCTTTTCATTCTCTCCACTCTCTACTGCTGTCGGATTATTTGTCCTATTATTAAAAAAAATATAAAAAGCTATATATATATATGGCCATCTTCAATAATATAAGAAGTAAAATAAAAATAATCCTATGTTTTTTTTTTACCATACAAATAATCCTATGTTAATATGGTTTGAATGATGATCATAAATAAAAGGGTATGACAAAAACAAATTAATAGAAAAAATGTAATGTGGTTAAAATGACAAGAAATAATTTAAGTACTGTAAACTACTCTATGCTGATTAATAGTTGGCCAATTTATTATTGAATCAAAAACATATTTTCTATATATTAATTGAGAACCATTTTTTAAAATTAATTTTATCATTACATGTAATTTATAATCCTTCTGTTCCTTAAAGAAGATAGTTTTAGAAAAAAAAAATTGTTTCAAAAAGAAAGAAGTTTGTAATTTTCTAAGTGTAGTTATTATCTATCTTTACGTAATTTATTCTTATAACATTTAATATTTAAAGAATAACTTAACTAATAATTAATAAAAATAATGTTAGAAAAAAATTTTGTAAATTTTTTTTAATATATGTGAAAAACTCAAAACTACTTGTTGAAGGAACATAGGGAGTATTTGTGTCATAACGACGTGTTGATAGTTAGGGGCAGGACACTTGAGCGAAAATAACTTCCTATTTTTTTTTTTTCTACATCCAACGTATCTTAATTAAATCTACGGCAAATAAATAACGTGCTCAGATTACATTGTATGTATAAATTGAAAGAATTAAAATAAAATCGAGTTTGGCAATATAAATATGATTTGATGGGTTCCTTGTAATCTCTCTCTATCTACTAGTTTCTCAGTTTTCTTTTCTTTGCCAGAAATGGCAGTGAAGGGCAGTGGCAGTAAGAGCAAAGAAGAAAATTGAGGAGAGAAGTTTGTTTTCTTTCATGGGGAAAGTAAAACTTTGCCTTGAAGATTTGCCTCTTAATTTTTGTTTTCTAGGACTTTTGATTTTAACGAATCACTGTCCTTAACCTAAAAGCAAGAAAATAAGCTTTTTCATACTCTTCTTATGTCTTCCCTTTAAAATATAGTATTTTCATATAGATTACTTATGAACATAGCCATAAAAGTATGGGAATATACCCCCTTTTCAAAATAGTTACTCTCTAAAATATTTCTTAATAAGGTGTCACATCTACGAAGAAAGAAGTGGGTTATCCAAATTTCTATAGTTCTGAAAGAAAAAAATCATCAAATTATGAATTGAACTTATAACGTTTTATTTTCAAGAATCTGAGGATGACGGAATTGTCATTCGACTATGAAGATTGTTTCAAAGATTTATGGCTGAGAAATCATCATCAAAGATAGAACTATATTTCATTACTTTAAGGGAAACTCTTATCATCACTTCTTGAGACTATTTTTCAAATGAATTTTCAAGATGAGAGAAGAGTGAGACAATAGAGAAATTTTAGTTGAATTGTTTTATAATTCAATTGCATACAAAGAGGCATGATCTCTACAAAATGTAAAGAACGAAAGTGAAAATTCAACACTTGCAAAC
Organism: Alliaria petiolata; assembly: GCA_020283515.1. Classification (NCBI taxonomy): domain Eukaryota; kingdom Viridiplantae; phylum Streptophyta; class Magnoliopsida; order Brassicales; family Brassicaceae; genus Alliaria; species Alliaria petiolata. The sequence continues at coordinate 316,011,490 of JAHZTW010000001.1, read as the reverse complement.
GAAATAACCGAATCCTTTGCTGGGGAAGAAATTCGATGAAATCGATCCGAATCCAAACCAAATTTGGAAGCACAACGATTATTCCATCAAATCAACTCTATCATTGTTTCGAGTTCTCTCTTGGAACAAATTTCACTTGTGTGATGTAAAATTTGAACAATAGTGTAACTTGTTGGGGATGAAGAGCAGAGAGATTCAACAATGTTACGTAATAGATCATCTTCGAGTCAATTTCTTCCTGTCAGGCTCTAAGAGCATGTGCAATGGTAAAAACTTAAGAATTGGTTCTTAGTTAATATTTAATTATAAAAAAAAAGAGAGAGAGAGAATGGTAAGAAAGAGAAAGAAAGAAAGGAACTAAGAATTGGTTCTTAATTAAGAATCAAGTCTTCACTATTCATTCAATTTTAATCTTTTTTTATTCTAAGAACCCACTTAAGAACCACCATTGTTCATGGTCTAAGAGTATGATACGTGGTTCTTAATGCAAAAAAGATTAAAATTAAATAGAAAATAATTTTATTATTAAGAACCGGTTTTTAATTAAGAATTTTAACAGCTGGTTCTTAGTGGATTCTTAGTGTCATGCGTTAATGTCTAATTCGTCGGATTTTCTTTTTTACTTTATAAAAAAACTTTTTCTTAACTTCAACTTAAAAAAATAAAAATTATTAACTTCGTGATAGACAAATACATCAATAATTGAAAGCTGATTTGGTTGATCAGGTAAAAATTTGGAGGAAGTCAATATTACAATTGATCGTTCATTTCCGTTTACGATTTGAAATTCTATGTTTAAAATATTTTTATGTCATGTATGTTTCAAATTTCATTCAATACAATATATTTTATGTTTTATTAAGAAAATAAATTCTTCTTAAAATAAAATAATTTTTATAATTTTTTTTATTTATTAAGAATCTCATCAGAGGTTCTACCATCGGAGGTGAAAAAATAAAATAATGAAGTTGTGAGGTTTTTAGATAAAAATTATAATAAAAATTTGGTAAAAACCTCGAGTAGTTTTCCCATTGATCATTGATCTCATACATGATAATTTACAGTAATCTCTTTGTCATGTGTTTATAGAAAAGATAATATAAAATGATAAAAAGAATTAAATTTAAAGATTCTCGTTTATTGTTTAAAGTTGACTTTTTTGGAGCCTAATTTTGCAAAGTTAATGCACATTTGAGATTTAATATACGCTAATGATAGTTGAGAAATATATATGTTATTTTTAAATACTTGATCAATTAAATGAGTATTTTTTCCGGGTCATTCGATGAAATTTAGACTTGTATTTTTTTGGTCATTTAAAATATAAAAAATATAAGTCAAAATTTCAAAATTTAATTTTCATTATACCCGCTTAAACTTATTGCATTGCATTCACTATTCAATATTTTTTTCTTTCTTTTTGATAAAAAAATATATACGTCAATATTTTTAGGGAAAATTAGAAATAAATGATGTTTTTAGTGTTCTCTTGTCCATCTATACCTTTATTTTAATAGGTACAATTGTGTTTAAACTATCCCCACAATCATATATTTTAATATTTTATTTATTTATAACATTTATTTTTAATATTAATTTAAATACTTGAAAGGAAAAATTAAATATTTAAGGAAACAAAAAATTTTAATTATTACAAAAACGTAATAAAAAATATTTACAAATCTTTTTCGATATGTTCTGCGAAATTCAGAAGGTGTCTTCTGCGGATTCTCTATGATCTGCGAGTTTTAGAACGTGTCTTCTGCGATTTGTATATGTTCTTTGAATCCGTAGAATATACATACTGCATAATGTACGTGCTTTACGATTTCGAAAAATTTACATTCTGCATACTGCATACTGTACGTGTTTTGCGTTTTCATAGAATATACATTCTGCATAATGTACGTGTTCAGTCAAAATCAGAAGGTGTCTTCTGCGAGTTTTAGAATTATGAGTTTTAGAACATATCTTCTCTTCATCTTTCCACATCGTTTCTTAATTCTATTTCTCTGTTTATGATTCATTCAGATATTTACAAAAATCAATTGTATAAACAAAAAAGAATTAGTTAGATTTCTTAAAAATTTGATGAGTTTATTAAATTTGTTGTTTGTTTTACGACAAATTGATGTGTGCAAATTTTATTTGGAATAATTGAATTATTGCTTAGTGGTGTGAATGTGATTGATCATTTTTGCAGTGGCAAGAGGGAGAAGTGGCATCTTCCGTTTAAACTATGGAAAAATCAATCATTAACAAAACAATTTGTTAAAAAATTATTAATATATTATTTAACCGTTATACACTATATGTTTTACCGTATATGTTTTTTTTATTATCGTTCATAATAAGTAATAACATTTGTCTTCTTAACCTCTATAACAATGGTTCTACAGCGTTGATCAGCAGTCAAATGTTAAATCACTATAAAAACAAATGATGAAAATTAATAAGAGTGCTATACTTTTCTATTGAAAAAGAGAATCCAATATCTTAGGTTACTCAAAGACACACTTAATTATGGAGATCTGTCAGTTAATTATTGAGAATCTAAGATAGTTTGTTAGTACAACAACAGTACTAATATCCTCACATGATATACATGTGTATAGATAGATATACAAACAAGTACACCTTGTAATTATATACACAAATGTATATCTATCTATACATTATACGTATATATGACATCATTAACCAAGACTTTTGAAAAGCATTGGTTAATGAATCTAACCAAATGTTTCTTGTTGCGCCTGGACTTTCTCAAGAACATTCCGGTTTTCTCCATTTGAAGCAATTGTCACTAATAAATTCCGATCCGGATTATTACCACAAAAAATGAGGGAAAAAAATACAAAATAATTTCCAAAAAGACATAAATGTGAAATCATATTTCAGCAGATGAACACAAAAGAGTTAAGAACCCACAGATCACACAATCTCTGTCTATGTCTGCTTTTTCCTCTTTTTCAAAAACAAATTTCTCCAATTATTTTATAAGAAAAAAAAAATCCTTATATTTTCTGCTGCTTCCCTCTCCCCCATAACTATCACTATTTAGAATTTTTTCAATGTGAAAAAGGAAGCTGATTGTTGAAGCATAAATCCCGGGAGACCACTTTTGCATTTTCAAATAATTAAAATAAACCTTGCATATACGTACATATACACACATATATATTTACTCTTTTAGGGTTTCCCAATAAATTTATAGTACTTTATTGTGTTTCATGATATTGATGATAATTGCTAGCTGTATTTAGTATTTACAGTGCTCTTCTTTTTCTTTTTCTTTTTATTATTGTGTTTCTTTTTGTTATTATTATTTTCTCGTAGCTATATAGCAAAGCCAAAGTGAATAATAATACTAGTGAGAGAAAGAGAGGATGGAGAGTGGTTCCAACAGCACTTCTTGTCCAATGGCTTTTGCCGGGGATAATAGTGATGGTCCGATGTGTCCTATGATGATGATGATGATGCCCATCATGACATCACATCAACATCAACAACATCATGGTCATGATCATCAACATCAACAACAACAACAACATGATGGTTATGCATATCAGTCACACCACCAACAAAGTAGCTCCCTTTTTCTTCAGTCACTAGCTCCTCCTCCTCGAGAAACTAAGAACAAAGTTGCCTCTTCTTCTTCTCCTTCTTCTTGCGCTCCTGCTTATTCTCTCATGGAGATCCATCAAAACAACCTCGTCGTAGGAGGACTGAACCCTTGTTCTTCTTCCTCTTCCTCAGCCTCTGTCAAGGCCAAAATCATGGCTCATCCTCACTACCACCGCCTCTTGATCGCTTATGTCAATTGCCAGAAGGTGATGATAACAGAAAACCCTTTAAAAAAATTATAGTTTGAAAGTCGCTTCTTATCTGATGATCCTTGTTTGTTATTTTACTCAAAGAAGAAGAAGATTCTAGAAACCCTAATTACCAGACTTTACCCTTTCTTTACTTTTACATAACCTTTTAATTACTTTGATGTTTTCGTTTGATTTTGATGTCCCCTTTTGTTTATCACTTACTTAATCCAACAAAGTACCTAAAAAATAAAAGAAACCATTTTTCCTTATTTGAGAAAGTTTCAAGAAACTTGGAACAAAAAAAACGGCTGATTTCAAGATCCCTATTTTCAAGAAATTATCCAAAATATTGTTTGTGGGCATGAAAATTAGGACATAAATTATCTTATATCCTTGTTCACTCTACTCATATATGGTATATCCACAGGAAACTTCACGATCCTTATCTTTTGTTTTAACTAATACTTTTTTTTTATGTCTATTACTTAATTACAAATTTATTAAGGTGGGAGCTCCAGCGGAAGTGGCGGCACGGCTAGAGGAGGCTTGCTCGTCTGCGGCGGCGGCTGCAGCATCGATGGGACCCACAGGGTGTTTAGGTGAAGATCCAGGGCTTGATCAATTCATGGAAGCTTACTGTGAAATGCTTGTTAAGTACGAGCAAGAGCTCTCTAAACCCTTCAAGGAAGCTATGGTCTTCCTTCAACGCGTCGAGTGTCAATTCAAATCCCTCTCTCTCTCCTCTCCTTCCTCTTTCTCCGGTAACTCTAGTCTCTCTCTCTTTAAAAAAATGATTTTCTTCTTAGTTATGGCGTCAAATTAAACGTAAGATGAGAAAAGTGTTGTTTTTTTTCCTTTGTGGGTTTTAAGAAAGATTTCTCCTTTTTCTTGGGTTAATGCGCCTTTGATGCTTGTTGCTAGGGTTAGTGTCAGATTGTTATATATAGCTTACTAGGTTTACGTGTATAATCTATCTATACATAAGTGTGTGTATGTAGATGTTTTTTATTTGATGAAAGATTAAAAAACAATATCGGAAGTTTCTTTTTCCGAATTGAATTTATTTTTGCTTGGTACAACAACAGTCACTGTTCTTGTCTCTTTCTTCTCCGTTTGTTTGGATCTATTAAATTTATTGCATAAAAAAGAATATCTGGATCTAGAGTCTGTTCGTCCTTAGATCTATTGCTCAATTTAGACATACACATGTTTTTGTACGTATAATTTCATATACATATATCTATACTACGTCATATCACTCTTCTCTTGTCTTCACGAGTGTAATTAAGTTTGTATAGACACACACACACTCACACCTACTTTCTCAACTTGTTTCTTTGAATGATTCGGATCACTAGCTTATTCATTTTCATTGCTCTATTCTATTATAGATCTTTGTCTACTTAAAAAATCAAAATTTCGAACCCCATGTAGGGATTTTTGGTTATAACTTTGTCTTGTTTTTGTTTTGTTTTGACATGATGTATCAAAAGTAGGTTATGGAGAGACAGCTATTGATAGGAACAACAATGGGTCATCTGAGGAAGAAGTCGATATGAACAATGAATTTATAGACCCGCAAGCTGAGGATAGGGAGCTTAAAGGACAGCTCTTACGCAAGTACAGCGGTTACTTAGGCAGCCTCAAGCAAGAGTTCATGAAGAAGAGGAAGAAAGGAAAGCTCCCTAAAGAAGCTCGCCAACAACTTCTTGATTGGTGGAGCCGACACTACAAATGGCCATACCCTTCGGTAACTTCTGCCCTTATACTCCCGCTAATAAAATTATCTATTTTAGAATGCATTTACATGATTGGAAATCCTAATTAAGATGAATGAAGTTAACGTTTTGGGTCAATGAATGTTTTTTTTGTTCTTTTAGATCATGTTTTCCTTGATTATTGGATTGCATTTGGAAAACTAGAAGTTTAATCAGAAGTTTAATCTTGATAAATGAATTGAACAAATTATTTTTATCTCATGTTGTCCTTGATTCTTGCTTCCATACGGTTGTTACTTGTTGCTGTCCCAATATCGCGTCAATCTAGTTAAGACAAGTACCAGTTTCATAAGGGCTATACCATAACTTAGCCTAAACATAGATGCACATACTTCCAAGTCATAACACTGATAATTTCCCATTGGAATAGTGGATTATGTCTTTAATTCATATAGATATGATCAACCATTGTGTGGATATATGTTCGAGTGAGCGACTTTAGAGCCCGAATATCAACCTTATATACGGTGTCATTTACTAAGCTCTTATGCTTTTGAGCGATTCTAAATTATAGGTTCAATCTAGCAAATCGTTGATGTACCATTTTGAGAAAGTCCATAAGATAACTTAATGATTGACACTATTTTTCTCGGGTGTGGATATGAAATGGCAGGAGCAACAGAAGCTGGCGCTGGCGGAATCGACAGGGCTAGACCAGAAACAGATAAACAACTGGTTCATAAACCAGAGGAAAAGGCATTGGAAGCCATCAGAGGACATGCAGTTTGTAGTAATGGACGCAACACATCCTCACCATTACTTCATGGACAATGTCTTGGGCAATCCTTTCCCCATGGATCACATCTCCTCCACCATGCTTTGATCGATCCTTTAAAAACTTTATTTCATCATATTTATAACCATTAAAAATCTTATAATATGTATAATCTATGGTTTCTCGGTATACTTTGGAACGTTACATGTTCCGATTGATGAACAATCGTCTGATGTTTTCCCTAATTATATATGGTTTGTGTTGTGCAACCTTTTGTATTGTTCTATGGTTATGCGAAAATCTCAACCTTTTTTATATTGTTGAGGTAAAAGCTTTTTGATCTATATATTCTTTTCTGTTAACGTTTTTGATCTCTTCATTTTGAATTAAATCTTACCTTTTGATTTCATAACCGTTTTGAGTCAATTCGGTTTTCGAACTATGTTAAGGATATGAACTTTTACTCAATTTTGAATTAACGGAACGAATTATACTTTTAGTATACTCAAATGATGTCTCTAGCTAGTTCGCTTCTTAGTTCGTTTCAGATCTTGGCAAAGCGTCTTATAATGCAATAAAGTTTTACAAATAAAACATAGAGGAATGATTTTAGAGGTTGCAATTCTCTCTTTGCTTTAGAGAGTTTAAAAAAAAAATGAAATATGAACTTCTTAAGAATAATAATAGTAATTTTACATATTTAATTTATTCTGTAACATTAAAATCTCTTTACATTGATATGATTTTTAAAATTTATATGAAAAATTAACTTTTTGGTAAATTTACATTTATTCACTAATAACGTAAGTTATATATTCATGATAGTTCACCACTTCAGCAGTTTCTACTCTTTATACAATTTCGTGGTGCTAAAATTGGTTGTACAGGGACAAAAAAATTTTGGAAACGAAAGTCTTGTTCCGTATCATTCCTTTTGATGATATTGACATAAACGAGATGAGATGAAAATTATAGATGTATCTTAAATTCTTACGTACTGATAAAATAAAATATAAAATAAGGATTATATATATATTTTTTTTGTTCTTTTTCTTTTAGTATTGTTTACTAACTAGTATTTTTTATTTTCTTGTTTATCATAATATATTTTAAAATTTTCCATATCGTACGTTCTAAATGGATTTGTTGACATAATGTTAAAAAAACTTGCAGGTTCTTGTTCTGTTCGAAATCTGCTAAACAAAGTAGAGAACACATGTTTCTACTCCCAAAAGACCTGGTCCGGCCCAAGCCGACCCAACATTGTCCCAAAAATCAAGGCCTGTCACCACTGTCCTCTGTTTAAATTGAGAGTCGAACTTATCCAATTCTGACAGTTTTTTTTTTCTTTTCTTGAAATTGTCCCATGAAACGCTTTTTGCAGTATGTTTTTTTTTTTTTTGATAACCCAGGTATCCGGATCCTTTGGATCCGACTAAGCACAGACCACCAACCGGACACTAATTTACAAGATTCTGCGGGTCCTGTGTAGTGCGGAACGCCAGCCTAACGGCGGGTCCCGCGGGAATTCTGGAGGCCCGGATAGACCATTTGAATGCCCCGGTGGCCAAGTGGATTAAATGTTGCAATTCCGCTTTTGTGGGGAATCGATCCCTGGCCTAGACCAGCAGGGCCGACTCTCACCCCAGAAGGGAACCACCCCACTACCACCACTTGGTTTTTTTGCAGTATGTTTATCTTCACAAACATATGCATCATCGACTCAAAACAACAAAATGGAGTCTTTTCCGAGAGAGATTTGGCAATAAACTTATACAAACTATTACACTTTTGAACAAACCAATGATTCTAACACCTCTACAAATAGTAAACAAGTAGAAACACAAGGCAAAGAATATTGCATAGCTACAAACTTTCCTTTGTGTTTCTATCTTTCCCACTTGATCTAACCTGAAACTGGATCACAATCTTTAGAACTTGTGCATCGCAGAAACTCTTGAAAAAGTTTCTAAGCAGTAAGAATCGATTCTCTTTACTTTTTTTACTTTCCCATTTTTTAAAATTTAGATCTGAATTAAGAAACCGGCGTTGCACATGCTCTTATAAGTTAGTGAACTATTTTGATATCAACTAAAATTTGTAAACAAGTAGAAACACAAGGCAAATAATTTTATATAAGGTTTGACAACTGCTTACTTCTCCAATATACTTCAATGAAAATACTTGTCTTTGGCTAGTAATATAAATCTGTTGTGAATAAAGAGAAGAGAAGAAGGAATTGATGTTGTTGTATTATTCCAATGAGTAAGGGGTCCTTTATATAGGAGTACAAGAGAGGGTTTTACTTGGTGACAAAGTAAAACCTAATGGGCTTATGAGCTTATAATGGACATCACATAATAATTCATAACACTCCCCCTTGATGTTCATTATACAAAAATATTTCTTAAAGCGCGTATGATGCTGCCTCGTTAAAAACCTTACTAGGAAAACCCAATGGGAAAAACCATAGCTAAGGGGAAAAGAGTGCAGCGCGCATTAACTCCCCCTCATGAGTACATCACTTGAGATCTTTGAGATGACGCAATTCAATATGATGAAATAACTTCTTGAAAGTAACGTTTTGGTAAATATGTCTGTCGAATCTTCACTTGAATGAATTTGTAGAATTCTCACATCGCCATTCTTCTGCAGTGCATGAGTCTTGCTAATGATTCGTCTTGATCATTCTCTTTGTTTCACTTGTTCTCATTAAAGTATGACAAATACTTTGGAATGGTGATAAACTTTCATCTTTACATTTCCCTTTAGATGTTTATCATTTGCGTGTTCTTTGTTGCCTCGTTAAAACCTTTCATAGAAAAACCCAGTGGGATAAAAACCATGATAAGGAAAAAGAGTACAACCACGCACACCATTATATTTCTCCCCTTGGAAGTATCTTCTTCAAGAGATACATTCCAATCATATATATCATCTTTTGAGAATTGTTATAAGCATAAGCTTAATAAATAAAATCGTATGATTATCTTGTAATCTCTTAGATTCCTGGACTTCTTGTCCATAACAACATTTTCACATAAAACTTAATTTCTTAAATTTATTTGAACTTCAAGCCAAATTTCTACTTACATACAGTTTTCTAAACTTGTATTGTACATACTTATACATAACATTTTATTCATGCTCTTCTTTATTGTTTTACCTTTCTTTCTTGTTATGTGAAAACACAAGAAATCAATACATTGCTTAACTAGCATTTTAGATATGGTACTTCAAGACCAAATATATGTGAGCAATCTTTAAGTAAAATCCTGCAAGGATCTTTTGAGATAACATCTCTTTTACTAAACTTTTTAATTTGGAATACTTGAAGACAATGTTGTCTTTCCAAAATCTTTACTTCCAAATTATGAACTTATATTAACTCTTCAAGAGTTTCAACTATATTCAAATTAAGGATCTCAATGATCCATAATCTTTTGATAAATACATATGGGTATATTGGTTAACCTTATAATATTCACTTATACCTCATGAAACATATATGTCTTAACTCGATCGAATATCTTAAGTTCCCGGGAATATAATTATTGACATCATTAATCCATCGGAGATTGTATCATTTTGACATCTTTAATCTTTAAGGTATTTTATCCTTCATGGATTATATCCTTCGGGGATTTTTACTTTAAGTATCATTTTCCAGTGGGTCGAATAAGTCAAGTTCTTCTCTTATTGCCAGACTGATAAGAAACTTGAAATTAGTTGCATCCACCACAGAAGAGTATGTCTCTTCATAATCAATTTCTTATTCATCATAAAATCTCATTTATCTCCCACTGGTTTTACACTCTTAGATGTATGGACAACTGGTCTAAATACTCATCTCTTTTCCAGAGATTATAACTCTATGACTATTGCTTCTTTATAATTTGGCCAACCATTTCTTTGTGTACACTTTGCAATAGATTTCGTGATCCTCTTTCTCATTCATCATATCAACTGCTACATTGCATGCAAAAATATTATCGACGTCGATTTGCTTTTCGGTTCCATTTTAATCTACACATGACATAACTTGTTGAGATCGATCTCTTCATTATCTCAGGTACCTGAATTTCTTTCTTGTCATGTTTAATGTCTCTTCTTGAGATCATTCAAAAATCTTTGTTTCCTCGATCTGACCATTGTCAAATTCTGCTCCTTTTTATTTTCGAGGATTCTTTTATTTGGAACAAGTCTATCACGCTTCATGCGTTCTTTAGACTCACTAGCAGCTTGATATTGTCTTTCTGAGACATTAATTTTTTCTTGGAGCATTTACAGCTGGTATGTGACTTTGTCACTTTATTTGGGTCTGTAAATACGTCTGGCAACTTGATTTACTAAGCTTTGTAAATGAATTATCTTTAAGACTTTCAATTCACTTTCTTTAGTCCGAGGATCAATGATAATTCATTCCAACTTATTTTCTTTTCCAGCTGTTTATTTTCTCCCCCTAATGTTGGAAAATAAAGTTGAACATATCCATCATGGATAGCTCTATATACTTAATTATCAATGGAGATTCATATCCAACATACTTACAGCCTCACTTGAGGATCCATCTTATATCGCTGTGGTGGAGCAATGTGGATGTATACTGCACATCCAAATATTCTAGATGGAAAATGTTTGGTTTCTGACCCAAAACCAATTTTGATGGGAAATTTTTTAATTACTATTTGGCTTAATGCGAATTAATGCTTCTGGATTTTCAATATTTATCCTGATGCTTTTATCATCAAAGGCTTAAGATGTGAATTCACTAGCATTACCTAATACTCTTCCAAACTTCAGGTTGTAGATCTATAACAAGAATACACACAACCATCTTTTTAAATCCAAATCTAATTTGGCTAGTGATAATCATATTATCATATTTGCCTTGTGAGTAAGCATTACATGAAACATCATTAGGAAGAATCTTCAAGTTCTTCAATGAATGTCTAAATTAATACTTTTTGCATCATTCTTGAACCGTTATGGTCTAACCGGCTCATGCCAAACAATGATATAAATTAAACTTATGGTTTAACATTTATCTCCAGTATACTAATCTTTTTGTAGTACAATCTAGTAGAGAATACATATAGTTTCTCCAAAATACTTTTACTGCCTTGGTTAATACTCGTGATTTGAAGGTATTAAACTTTTCTTTCTCTTATTGTCTCAACTTGGTTAACTTTGAAATCCATTGGAGTTGCTTTATAAATGATTCATCAAGATAATTTTAAGTGTGAACATAATCTTCTAGATGTTCTGCTTACTATTGATTGTGGGATTCATCGATTCTCCCCATCGAGATGATGATACTTCAAGTTCATCTATCTCGAATTGAATCCCAGTCTAGAATCAATAACATATCCAACTTGGACCATATATTTTATCTTTGATTCTTTTAACTTTTGAGACAAATTTCAAATTGTATTTCCATAGGGAAATAAATATGCTCTTCGAGAGCTTTCAATAATCTTTATATTACTAGATCTTGTACACACACAAGTTTCTTTTATCATTAGATAAGATAAATATCTCTTGTTTGGATCATCTTTATTTTCTCACTTCTGATGAGAATTTGAATTCTTGAAAGAAACTCTTTGACTTCGACCTTGACCTTAACCATATCCATATTCATATTTACGACCACTTCTTGAACCACTTTCTTGGCTAGTGTTATTCACACAATTGTTTTCTGTCCCACTATATGATGTCACATTCGCTTCAAGGAATGGATCATAACTAATTGGACATGATTCATTACTTTTAATAGATCATTATCTTTTCAAAATAAATCTAAACTTCTTTTCATAGTATTGTGTCTTCAAGACAACATTATTTGTCTAAAGAATAGAGTATGCCTTCTAGCATCTCTGCATCATTTATATTCTCTTCACATAATCTTTAACATAACTAAGGATTATTTACAGACTTCAAGTCTTGTAATCTTAGATGCAAAGACTCATAATGAGCTTTATGATTATTTAAAGACTTCAAGTCTTGTAATCTTATATGTAAAGAACTTGTAGATCTTTTACAGTCAGCTACAAGATATTCATATAGATGATGGTATGAAAATAAATATTATTAAACTACATATGTATAAATAAAATATAAATAAAAGCATAATTAAAACGATTAATATCAATTAAATGTACCATCTTTATTATCACTACAGGTGATAATTTGAGTTTTAAAAGAAGTTCGAAAAAGATAAAATATTTCAAAATATTTCTCAAATATATTTATATTATTGTGTCAACAAGACAACAATATTTTCGTGATGTATTCTAACATCTTTGTATCAGTGATATTAACTTCATGTAATATCAACTTGCAATTAAATATAACCAAGTTATATTCACGACTTCAAGTCATGTGGTCTTAGATGCAATAATCCATAATAAGTTAGGTCATATCACATTCTGGTGATCATGCCTTTTCTTTAGATTGTTCTATGGTCAAGTATTTGATTTTAAGATAATCAAAGATGTGATAAAAATATGATCAACATATAATATAAACAAGATAATAAGATCATATAAAATAATTCAATCAATCATCATCATTCATTATTTTAATTCTATCATGCCATTAAACTAGGTTCTCAATAAATCAACTCACAAAAAGAGATCATATTGATAAACATGTGCAAATTTCGTGATAAAGAGAACAGACAAACATGATGCAATTCTGTGCAAAATCCGGGTTTATGTCATTTATGTGCAAAATCTAGGTCTGTGCAAAATTCGGGTTTAACAAAAACCAATGCAGATCTAAACAAAAAAAACTTGATAATTACAACCGTGCAAAGTTTGTGTGAAAACGACTTCGTGCAAAAACAGTACGAATGAACAAAATTTGGGAGTTCTAATCAAGTTCTTATTTAACAATTGAACCGTGCAAAATTCGGATATTATATGAAAAACGATTTTTTTTTTTTTCAGAAACAGTATACGATATAAGAGATCATATTCAATCTAAGAAATTTCGTGCAAATTATGTGCATAAACAGTATGAACAATATTCGAATAGTGCAGATCTGATATTATAAATCCGTGCAAAGTTCGGATGAAAATTATTTTGTGCATAATCCGTGCAGAATAATAGCATCAGAGAATTTACATAAAGCACACAAAAATCGACAAGTCACATTCATGATTAAGCGCAACATGTGGCTAACTCGATAACTGGATCGATATATCATACGTGACTGTGTGGATTGATATTATGAACCATGAATCGATAGATAGACATGGTTCTTTAATATCGCAAATCAATAAAATATAAAAATAATAAATATGTGATTTAAATCTCTGCTGGAGAATTTATCATAATATAAATCATAAAATAAATATGTGTACTGAATCTCTGCAGGAGAATAACAATAAAATAAATATATGATTTGAATCTCTGCAGGAGATTATCATAATACTGATAAGTAATCCATTCCTATGAACCATGAATTGATAATAAACATGATTTAAAGTTGGAATATTGAACACTAAAAAAAATTTAGAATTGAATACCTCTTAGCTCAGGCGGCTAGGATTTCGTGCTGATAACGTGTTGTGAATAAAGAGAAGAGAAGAAGGAATTGATGTTGTTGTATTATTCCAATGAGTGAGGGGTCCTTTATATAGGAGTACAAGAGAGGGTTTTACTTGGTAACAAAGTAAAACGTAATGGGCTTATGGGCTTATAATGGATATCACATAATAATTCATAACAAAATCGACATAATCGGGTTCTAATTGAATCTAAGATACCTTTTTTAATTTTTTCCATCGCCGATAGTTATATATAGCTTACTAGGTTTACGTGTATGATCTATCTATACATAAGTATGTGTATGTAATTTATTGGATGAAATATTTTAAAACAATTTCGGAAGTTTTTTTTTTTCCGAATTGCTTGGTACAACAACAATCACTGTTCTTGTCTCTTTCTTCTCCGTTTGTTTGGATCTATTAAATTTATTGCATCAAAAAGAATATCCGGATACACATGTTTTGATTATATTGCTCAATTTACACATGTTTTGTACGTATAATTTCATATTCATATATTTACATAACGTCATATCACTCTTTTCTTGTCTTCACGAGTGTAATAAAGTTTGTATACACACACACACACTGACACACACACCCCTACTTACTCAACTTGTTTCTTTGAATGATTCGGATCACTAGCTTATTCATTTTCATTGCTCTATCGTATCATAGATCTTTGTCTACTTAAAACAATCGAAATTTTGAAACCCATTTAGCGGTATTTGGTGATAACTTTGTCTTGTTTTTATGTTTTGTTTTGGCATGATGTATCATAATATGTATAACCTATGGTTTCTCGGTATATATTTAGGAACGTTACATGTTCCGATTGATGAAAAAGTGTTTGATGTTTTCCCTAATTATATATGGTTTGTGTTGTGTAAGAGGTTTGATTCGGATCACTAGCTTATTCATTTTCATTGCTCTATTTTTTTTTTTCACACATTCCAAACCGGAGATCACCTCATGATCTTTCTTCGAGGCCCTCGCCTTCGCTGTACAGTGGACCTCGACTCGCCTGATATATCAGTCTCCGACATCGAGCATCCTTTGAGAGCCGGTGGACAGGTTTTCGGCTCATGCAACGGTTTGGTCGGTTTATCGGATACGCCGACTGATATGACGCTGGTTACCAGTTACTGGTTGAGATTTTTGAATTTCCGGAAGGTTCAACGGCTCGCGGGTATGAGTTCTACGGATTAGGTTACAATTCGGTGATTACAAAGTGGTGAGGATGAGTCAGTGTAGAGAAGATATAGCAGATGACCTGCTTTTTGGATGCCCTTACGAAATCAAAGTGTTCAGCTTAAAGAGGAACTCGTGGAAGAGAATCGAACTAGTTCATTCTGCGATTCGATTACTCTTCGACTCCTATTACCATCTCAGCTATGGTCGTGGTCGTGGATATGGAGTTTTAGCTAGCAATAGTCTTCACTGGGTATTGCCACGATGGCGTTGGCTCATAAGGTTCGACCTTGCCTCTGAGAGTTTGAGCTACTCGGTTTGCCGGAGTCTCTGGCTTATGAAAATATCGACGTAGGTGTGTTGGATGGGTGTCTTTGTTTGATGCGTAAGCACGAGTTTAGCTATGTTGATGTTTGGAT
This sequence comes from Alliaria petiolata, assembly GCA_020283515.1. Classification (NCBI taxonomy): domain Eukaryota; kingdom Viridiplantae; phylum Streptophyta; class Magnoliopsida; order Brassicales; family Brassicaceae; genus Alliaria; species Alliaria petiolata. Next base: position 315,996,016 of record JAHZTW010000001.1, on the reverse strand, counting down.
CATGAACGAGTATAAAGTTGAAGGATCTTGGACTAAGCTGTTTAGGGTTCTGAAACCAAAGAGCGAGGAATCGTTTGAGTTTATGAAACCTTTGCTTTACTCCAAGGACAGGGACAAGATTTTGCTAGAGATAAACAATCGGAAGCTCTTGTGGTTCGATTTGGGGAGTAAGAGGTTTCGAACGCTTAGGATAAAAGACTCTGAATCTGATAATTGGTTTAGCGCTGAGCTACTTGTGAGTAGCCTTGTTTTGGGGGTGTAAAGGTGATCTTACTAAAGTTGAGCGCCAAAAAGAACGTCAAGCTCGAGAAAATAAACTTATGAAGCAGAGTAATAAGAGGTTGGTATGCTCTGTTAAGTTTCTTGAGCTTCCAACCCAAAACCAATTGGCAGGGAGTGGATTGGCTCAAGTCCCTTATATATTAGTCAAGGTCCCTCCCAACTTCCAATGTGGGATAATCTTACACACACTCTCTAGAGATTAAGGCCTTATGGCCCATTAACCTCTACTAATCTCAATACCCCCCTCGAGATAATGGCCTTTCTATCCATTTTAATGGCTAGAAAGGCCATTATCTCGAGGGGGGTATTGAGATTAGTAGAGGTTAATGGGCCATAAGACCTTAATCTCTAGAGAGTGTGTGTAAGATTATCCCACATTGGAAGTTGGGAGGGACCTTGACTAATATATAAAGGACTTGGGCCAATTGGTTTTGCGTTGGAAGCTCAGAAAACTTAACATGCTCATCTCTAGTCATTTTGATGAAATATTTAGATATGGATAAAACAATTAGGCAAATCTCTGAGTCTTAGGCATCTTCATTCTTTGACTTGTTAGGGTAAATGTTAACAAATATGCTCAAAGATCTTTTTATGTTAAATCTCAGGGATGATTTTCTATCTAAGGGATTCAAGCTGGTGTTATGAGCAAAGCAAGGGAAACTTTATAAAAGAAAGCCAAACCCATACAATTACAAAGTAACTGTAATGAATCTAGTAATGAGTGTTTTTCTCTCGTTGGCATCGTTTGAGTAAGTCTCACCTTCTCCTGTTTTTTTTTTTAATGTGAGATTTCTAATGTTATTCTAGATGTATTATTGGAAGTCTTAGCAGGTGGAACTTGAGTCACCATCATAGGTTAACTTTTACAATTTTTAGGAGTTTTTTTAATCTAAAATCGGACTATTTTCATGCGTTTATTGTTCATGGAAAGGGAATGGCTTTAAGCAACTACATCAAAATCCCATATGAAATTTTAGTACTAACCCTCTTAACCAATGTATGTTATTAGTATGTGTGTGTATGTACAATAGAAACTCTATAAATTCTATAAATTAATAAATTTCACTGGTCTCGAGTGTTTCTATCTCTCTGCAAGTTCACTGGTCTCGAATGTTTCTTTGCTAAATCTTGTGATACTGGCCAGTGTATTTTCAAATGTATGGATCTGTAATTTTGAAGGTTTATATATCCCTTAAATATAAGAAACATAGGGTTTATACGTATTTTGGGGTAAATGATATATCATGGTTTTTACCCATTTTTAGACCATGATATAAGTGTTTTTATAGAGTCTTTTGGCTATTTTCGAGTCTATATAGAGTCTTTACAGGTTCAGGTACAATTAAAGATAAATTGAAGATTTGGATGCATTTTGGAGCTTAATGGAATGAAGTCACGAAGTGATGAAGTCAAGACTGGAATTACACGCAAGGTGTCGATCGACACCATGTAGTGTCGATCGACACCAGGTTTTCCAATTTCCAGAATCAAGAAGTTTCCATATTTTGAAGAAAAGGAAATCTCCAAGACTTTTCCTAATCCTTTTGGGAATTGAAGATTCGAACCTAGGCCTATAAATATAGTTTTTCAGCCATTGTTTAGGCTACGCTTTATTTTACAATAATTTAGAGAGAGATTTATAGAGAGTTTTTGGAGAGAAGAATTTGTCTCCTTTAGAGCAAATTTGGAACTCCCTTATTTATCTATTGATTTCTTTTATGCATTCTTCTTTATTCATGATGTTTGCTTCATTCACCATGTCTGAGTAGTTTGCTAGTTAGGTTTAGGGTTTTTCAAAGGTGATCAATGAATTGTTAGGTCGAATTAAATTGTTAGGATAAAATCATTAGAGTTCTTCATCTGGATTTGTGTTTAATGCTTATTCTAGCTTCGCGACCTAGAATCTGATCTTAGGTTAATTAATAGATGCGAGAGTATTATTAATTTCCTAAACTAATGTTAGATGAGCAAAATACCTATTCGCAAAGAGATTTGGTTTTGTGAACAATTGAACCTGAAATTAATGCTTGTTAGAATCGATAGGATTTGCAAAGAGATTTGGAATTCTAGGGTTTAGACATAGATAATCTTCGCAGCGAGAGTTGGTTGATTTTACATTAGTGTTTCAAGTTTAAGAACAAGGCTTAATAATTCCTAACATTCGCCTAGACCTAGAATTTAGATCACCTGAGAATTTCCCTGAACCTAGCGTTCTGTCTCCTGAACTTACACCGTTTTCAATTACTTTCTGTCTTTTAGTTTCATATTCTCACTTAGCTTAATTCGAAATTAGAAAACTGTTGTGTGACTATCCCTTCTCTGTGGATTCGATCCCTAAGTACTACAACTGATCTCTTAATTTGAGAGAGTTGCTTTAGGGTAAATTTGACCCATATCAAATTTTGGCGCCATTGCCGGGGAAGGAGATTAGTTGCCTACAGATTTCTAGTATTAGAATTTTGTCTAGGTTTTTATTTTTGTTTTTGTTACTAATTTAGTTTCTTATCTTTGGTTTCAGGTGCATGCCCAGTACCAGAAGCAACAAGGAAGAGGAACTAGTCACACTGAACCAGGAGCTCGGTCGTCTCGAACGCACAAACCGAGCATCTGCTCGAGCGTCGATCGACACAGAGAGAATCGATCGACACCATACTTTAGTGTCGACCGACACTGCGTGTATCGATCGACACCAGTCGCAAATCGAGATGGCAGAACCACTGATCCTAATGCGCAACGAGGCAGGCGACTTTGTTGACCTACAGGGCAACAGAAGGAATGCCCAAGGACAGAGACTTGATGAGGCTGGCGCCGTCATAGTCGAACCAGCGATGCAAATCGCACCTGCAGAAGATGGACGTGTAAGAACACTTGGCGAGTACAACCGCCCAGACCAGTTCTATGCCAATAGAGCTGCGATTCGTCCTCCTGCATTTCAAAGGAATGACTTCGAGCTGAAGCCTGCCTACTTCCAGCTCGTAGCTCAGAATCCTTTCCATGGTCTACCCAACGAGCACCCCATGGACCATATTGAGAGATTCGAAGACCTGGCATCCAGCATTAAGGCCAATGGAGTGACCTATGAATATCTCTTCTGCAAGTTTTTCCCTTACTCGCTTGCTGGAGATGCATCATACTGGCTGAAGCAGTTGCCATCAGGATCTTTGACCACATGGGAAGACACAAAGAATGCATTCTTATGCAATTTCTTTGATGACGCGAGATCCGAGGAGCTGAGGATGAAGATCACTACATTCTCTCAAGGACCCACTGAAGAATTCAAGGCTTCTTGGGTGAGGTTCATATCTTACCAGAGGGACTGCCCACATTATGGATTCAGCGAGCCGCAGCTTATTGGTATATTTTACCGAGGGATCGATTGGAGGTACCAGATGGCCCTAGATGTTGCGAGCAATGGCAACTTCAACACAAGATTTCCAGAAGGTGCGATAGAGCTTATAGAGAATTTGAAATCAAGTAAAAACACCAAGAACGCAGACTTCGAAAGAAGACAACACGCTGGAGTGAATGGAGGAGCCCATATCGCTGAAGTCAACAGGAAGCTCGACAACGTACACAATCTCTTGGTGGGAAAAAGGCAAGTTAAGTTTGCTGCAGAAGTGGAGACCTTTGAGCCAGAACAAGAAGAGGTCAATTACATCAATGGAGGTGGCTTTCAAAGTTAAAGGTTCAACAATCAGCAAGGCTATGGTTCTTCTTACCAGAAGCCTTTTCAGAACAACAACTTCCAGAGAAGCTATGGTTCTTCTTCCTATCAGAAGCCTCCTGCACAAGACAATAAGATGGAGTATATGATAGAACAGCTTCTAGAAGGGCAACAGAAGATGACAGTGGCCTTTAATGGGAAGATTGACATATTATATCAAGATGTGACTGGAAAGATGAACGCCATGTACCAAGACTTGAATGGGAAATTCGAATCTCTGAACAACCATGTCAAGAAATTGGATGTTCAAGTTGCTCAAACCGCAGAAGCTGTTCATAGGCAAGAAGGATTTCTTCCTGGAAAGACTGATACAAATCCCAGACGCCATGTGAATGCCATCACGACAAGGAGCAGAAGCAAGATAGAACCAGAGGAGAAGGAGAATCTAAGTGCTGAAGACCTTATGGAGTTGGAGGAAATTGAAAAAGAAGCTCCAGACGCCTCTGCAGATCCAGTGTCGATCGACACAGCAGAGTGTCGATCGACACCTGAAGAACTTCGCGAAGTCCAAAGCTCGAGCCCGTGTGTCGATCGACACAATGCTGGTGTCGATCGACACCATGCCCAGGCTTCACCAAATCGCGCTAAACCTTCAAAACTCGAAGAGGAAAGAGTGTATAAGCCTAAGATACCCTACCCCCTGCCTCCCAGAAGATCTAAACAAGAGAGAGAGGAAGCTAGATGCAAGGAGATGATGAGTAAGCTAATGGTTGAGTTACCCCTAGTCGATGCAGTCCAACTTTCACCTGCATTAAGAAGATATGTCAAGAGAATGGTTGCAAACGGTGTGAGTCCTGAAGAAGGAGCATTGCTTACCAGAGAGATGAATGCAATTCTCTTGAACATAGTTCCAAGAAAAAAGAAGCAGAAGTGGGTTTCTGAACAAGTCAATGCTGTGATGCAGAGGAGGATTCCAGAGAAGTTACCTGATCCAGTAAACTTTGTGCTAGATTGCTCAATCTCAACGGGAAGGTTTCCTCATTCTCTCTGCGATTTAGGTTCAAGTATCAACTTGATACTATACTCTATTGCTGTTAAACTTGGAATGACTGATTTCAAGCCAAACAGAATCTCTCTTATCCTAGATGATCGATCAAAGAGATTCCGAGAAGGTGTCTTAGAAGATGTTCCCTTGAAGAGTGAATGCTGCATAATTCCCACAGACTTTGTGGTTTTGAAGTATGATGAAGAACCTGCGGATCCCCTTATTCTGGGAAGATCATTCTTGGCTTCAGCTGGTGCCATCATTGATGAGAGAAGAGGGAAAATAGAGCTTGACTTGGGTGATGTTGTCATGAATTTTGACATCGACAAGTTAAGAGGACCATCCACCATCGATGGTCAAGCTTTTTCAGTGGAGATGTCCGTGGAAGAAGGTCCAATCATGGAAAGCTCGGAAGACATTACTGCTGGGTATGTCAAGAAGCTTGATGCTGAAAAGCAAGAGGACAAGTTGGCTATTCAAGAGGCATTGGCTGAGAATTCTGAGAAAGTTGTGGAACTTGAAGACTGGGGTGGAAATGATCATCTCTTCAAGACTATGAGCCGAGAAGATGTTCAAGTCAATGACAAGTCGATGGAAGAAGACGTTTTCATCATAAAAGCAAGGATTGCAGAGCTGAAGTGGAGAAAAGGTGCAGAGACTCGAGCTGCAAGCTTGGTGTCTATCGACACCACTAGTGTCGATCGACACACTTCGCGGATCACACCAGAAGCTGCTTCCAATGCTGCAATACCATCATCTTTTGTCAAGCAAATGCGTTCACATCCTACAGCTCAGACACCTCGAAGAAAGTAAAGGTACGCGTTTCCTGAAATTAATTCCAAACCCCCTGATCCTCTTCATAAGAATACCAAAAGTTCAAAAGCTGTTTCACACTCATGCAAGCCACGAGATTCTCGTAGAAGGCTTGGTATTTCTTTTGATAATGCTGCAGGAAAAAGGAGTGTCCCACCCGAACTCAAGACCCGCCCTGCTGCTGTTCCTCATTACCTTGGTCGCTCTTATGCACCTAATGCTTACACACCACCTTGGATGAGAAGACATTCGTCTGGGAAGCACTCAATTCCACCCTCTGATCCATCAGACGTCTGAACCCCGACACAGTCAAGCTAATGACTGAAAAAGAGCGCTGAGTGGGAGGCAACCCACTGTTAGGTATGTTTTTCTTTTTATTTTCGTTTTAATCTTACTAAGTCCTAGTTTCAGTCAGTTGAAACAGGAGACATTGGACTCGACCTTGACCAGTGTCGATCGACACCATCTGTATCGATCGACACCATGCGCAGACAAAGGTAAGTCTTCTATCTGGTCTTTTATGTTGTTTCTAATCTTTCTTTTAGCCAACTTCGGGCTTGATAACACTGGGTACAGTGTTGTTTAAGTCTGGGGGAGGTGATTACTGACTTTGTGTTTTGTTTTGAGAGTCAAAAAGATTTCAAAAATTTTGTTTTATTGAGTCAAAATCAGTTGGAACTTTCAGTTTTTCTAGGAACTAACCACAGGAAGTTGACACTTGAAGAACCATTGCTATAAGAGTTGATTGCAGGACTTACTAAGTAGAAAGCTGCAAGTGGAATCAGTCTAACAGGGCGAGTTCAGATCCCCTTATAAGAACTAGGTATGCGCAGAACTTGATTCCTCTTTCAGTCCGAACAGATAGGCAATTGCAGTCTCTCCTTGATCTTCCCTTAAGAGAAAAGAAAAGAAAGAAAAATAGTCTAAGTCTGGAATAGTGCCTTTGTCATGAGCCTGTCTCCTCACAAGGAACAATATTAGTGATGCTCTTGAACACGTCTCCTCACAAGGAACACAAGTAGAGAGTAGCACTATTCCAGAGATCCCAAAAAGAATAAGAAGAGTCAATGAAAAGATCTTAGAACACCCTGAAAATGGGCAGAAGTTGACTAAGGGAAGAGAAAATAGGGGAGCTGTATGAGAATGTCTTGTTCAGGCACTAAGGAAGGGAAAGAATCAGAAAAGTTCTATGGCATTACCAATGATAGAGTTCGATTCTTTTACCAAGGAAAGGATCTGGATTTGAACTGGGAGATTGCTAAACTTGTGGTAAGTACACTGAACATTTCCTAAGGTTGGCTCTATATCATGTGGATTCAAGAAGTGTTAATCAATGTGGCGTTTTGAAGAAGTACTCGAAAGTTCCTGTTTTCAAACTTCTACTTCATTCTAAGTTTCTGTTTTGCTTGAGGGCAAGCAAAGGCTAAGTCTGGGGGAGTTGATATATCATGGTTTTTACCCATTTTTAGACCATGATATAAGTGTTTTTATAGAGTCTTTTGGCTATTTTCGAGTCTATATAGAGTCTTTGCAGGTTCAGGTACAATTGAAGATAAATTGGAGATTTGGATGCATTTTGGAGCTTAATGGAATGAAGTCACGAAGTGATGAAGTCAAGACTGGAATTACACGCAAGGTGTCGATCGACACCATGTAGTGTCGATCGACACCAGGTTTTCCAATTTCCAGAATCGAGAAGTTTCCAGTTTTTGAAGAAAAGGAAATCTCCAAGACTTTTCCTAATCTTAAAAGGAATTGAAGACTCGTACCTAGGCCTATAAATATAGTTTTTCAGCCATTGTTTAGGCATAATCTCATACTTTAAGAATCATAGAAGTTTAGGTTTTTGGAGAGAAGAATTTGTCTCCTTAGAGCAAATTTGGAACTCCCTTTATTTATTCTATTGATTTCTTTTATGCTTTCTATTCAAGTTATGATTTCTGTTTCATTGATCATGTCTGAGTAGTTTGCTTGTTAGGTTTAGGGTTTTTCAAAGGTGATTAATGAATTGTTAGGTCGAATTAAATTGTTAGGATAAAATCATTAGAGTTCTTCATCTGGATTTGTGTTTAATGCTTATTCTAGCTTCGCGACCTAGAATCTGATCTTAGGTTAATTAATAGATGCGAGAGTATTATTAATTTCCTAAACTAATGTTAGATTACCGATCAGGACGGAATGGGGAAAGATTACCGGTAGAATGTTTTTGCTAATGTATTGTTTATAGTAGCCGATATCATTTCTGACAGTTCTTTTGTGCACAGGATATAACTCTATCGCTTTCGTTGACGATCCGAAGAACATCTTTGAGATCGGGGAACGTTTCGTGGCCCTTTCAGCAATCACTTGGCAAAGTATTACTGAAGAGAAACTCGCAAGAACTCAAGGTTTGCGACTATCATAGCCGTGCTTGAATGTTCAGACTTTTAGTGCTGATCTGACAATGAGTTGTTTCTTTTTGCAGTTGCGTTAGCCCAAGCCCATCGTAGAAGAATGAAGGCTCGTCCGTAATCAGGTTTGACCGATCTGGAGAATGTCCTGAGTTCACCAAATACTCGTTCGTCACCAGGCCAGGATCCGATAATCCTAGCTTCCGATCAGCATCCTTCTGATATCGTTCGAGAAGAAGACGATACGAGACGGCAGGATGAGAATCTTGCTGAGGAGCCGACCAAGAAGAAGAAAGCCTCAAAGAGAAAACGCAAGAAAACCCCAGAGATGGGTGAAGACGTTGAGGCAACTGTCTCTGACGTTGGCGGGTCGGCCAATGTTAATATTGAGACCTCTGGCCTAGAAGAGAGGCCGTCTACGACAAAAAGGTCTCGGTATGAGAGAGCTCTCCATCCATTTGGGTTCTCGTACGATTACCGAGGGTCTGGTCCGATCACTACCGACCCGATGGCGTGCCTGGGCTTCATTCTTAAGCTTAAGGATCATCCAGCTGGTTCGTCTACTGATGCTTCCAGCCTTATTCGAAGGGAGGAAGCTGCGCATTTTGCGATGGACCAGGCCCGGGTAAGTTTTGGTCGATCTTTGGTCCTCGTATATCTTGTTAATATGTTTTTACAGATAAGGAGTTGTCTTTGCAGGCTCTTAGCACCATACTCCATGCTGTATGCGGCTACGACCAGGACGTCATGAGCCAATCGGATCATCAGGCCGAGCTGGAATCTCTCAAGGAGGCTCTTGAGGCCGAGAGGAAGAAGAGTGATGAGCTGGAGATTGCGGCGCAAGAGGCTGATGTTGAGAGGCAGAGAGCTCAAGAGGCTGAAGCGTCTTTAGAGGCGACCCTGATTGAGGTCGACAAATGGAAAGCGGCTGCGAGTCGCGCTGCTAAGAAGTATCAGCAGGAGAAGAACGCCAAGGAAAGGACGCATGAAGATTCAAGGGCTGCGATGAGACGGGTAAATAATCATTACGCCGGTCTCATCCAAAAGATGAAGAGATTCTTGGCCCAGAAGGACGAGGCCAAAAACATTATCGCCACCACAGCTCAGTGGAAAGGGGCCGACCAAGCGGTTCAGCTCTTTGAAAAGGAGGGTCTTATGCTGCATGTTCCCGTGAAGGATAAGATAGCCGACACTCTTCGGGACTGGGAGGCCAAGTAGGATGCCTTTGAGGAGGTAAGTTTCGAACCCGACGATCTGAGAACTCTAACCCTCGACGAGTTGTTTGGGGAACCAAGACCGGTCGTCCGGAGAGATCCCGCCGCACCTTCGACTGAAGGCGAGACCGAGCCTGAGCTTGGGACTGAGCCTGCTGCGTTAGTCTCGTCAGTTGAGAAGGCTCCTTCTGAAACTCAACAGAAAGAAGGGGGTGGTAGCCAGCCCAAGGATGCCGAGTAGGATGCGTCTGAGAAGACCGTGTCCGTGGAGGGAAATGATGAGACGGTCGAGAAGACGACCGAGCAAACCGGGGATTGATCATCCCCAAGATTGTAATTCTAAGTATTTTGGTAGCCGATGTGAAATCATCGTGTTTTTTTTATTTTATTCGTAGTTTAATCCAAGTGTTTGTCATTGTCGACTTGGATTTATGTAAGACTCTTTGAAGTATTATGATCAAATGAATGGAATTTTTTGGTTTTAATAATTGATCGTGTCATTGTTTTTGGAGTACGAACATGATATGCGATACGATATCGACTTTAATAATCATGCGACTAAAATTTTAAGTGTTGAATATGCGAATCTGGTCGGCAGTATTATGAACACTTAGAAAATATTCTAAAGTCGACTGTAAGGTGCGATCTGGTCGGCTAAATAATATCACAAGACTTATGACCGCGGAACAGAATCCGGCTTAAAGTAAGTGTGAACACAAAACATGCGAGTAGCTCGGCTTAAATTATTTTGTAACACCTATTTTTCTAAGTGTGAATATCAACTGCGAAGCGGGTCGGCGTCTTTATTCAACCTAAGTCGAATGTAGGTTGCGAGTCAGATCGGCTTATGTACTACATGGCTTAGATATTGCGAAGCAGGTCGGCATGTTATGCGGCAATGCGCGGTGTTTAGAACGTATGCAAGTGGACTTGGCTTTTTATGCCGTACTGGGTGGATCATACCAAACTTTTTGGCGAATCGGACATCTGGCCAGGATGACGATATGAAAGAGAAATATGAAGTAAAAACTCTAGTTTTATTCATGAGAGAATAGCCGATAAGACTTTACATGATAAAATAGAATAAGTCCCTCCTTTTTTGATTGGGGGGAGCAGTTGCACCCGTCCTAAGAGGGTTGCCTACGTACCCCTTTCGGGGATCAAACCACTCTGTAGTTCATAGTGCTCATGTGAGCATGTCTTTTTTTTTTTTTTTTTTTTTGGCGCAATGCTATTGGGAAGTCTTCCTCAATGGTAGTAGCGTTTGAGTCTCAGTGAGTTCCAGGCTCGAGGAACTTCATGGCCGGTGGTGGTTTGGAGCCGATAAACGCCTGGTTTGACGACCTTTGCGATGGTGTAAGGTCATTCCCAGTTGGCGCCGAGCTTGCCAGCGTTCTCCTCCTTGGTATTTTCGTAGACCTTTCGAAGGACTAGGTCGCCCTGATCGAAGTGCCGATTGTGAACCTTCTTGTTGTAGTAGCGTGCCGCCTGATTTTGGTAATATTGCATTCGGAGAAGGGCTTGGTCTCTTGTCTCTTCGAATGTGTCAAGATTGTCGACCAGCATTGCGTCGTTGGTGTCGGGGTTTTGTGGAAATATTATTCGGCTTAAGCTGCCGACGTTAACTTCTGCTGGCGCCATTGCTTCGCATTCGTAAGCTAAAGAGAAAGGAGTCTTTCATGTGGCAGTTCGCGGTGTTGTGCGGTGCGACCAAAGGACTCCATCAAGTTCGTCGGTCCGTAGAACCTTCTTTGCGTTAAGGCATTTTTTGATGCCGTCTAAGATTGTCTTGTTGGTTGCTTCGGCCTGGTCGTTGCCTTGTGGATGGCGAGGAGTAGATTTGTTGAGGCGAAAATTCCAGCGTTCACAGAAGCCTTCGAATTTGTTGGAGATAAACTAGGAATCGTTGTCCGTAACGATCTCGTAAGGTAAGCCGTGGCGGCATATGATGTATTTTCACACGAAAAGTTGGACCTCCATGTCTTTAATGCTGGCGTAGGCCTTGGCTTCGACCCACTTGGTGAAATAATCTGTCATTATGAGCATGTACTTGCGCTGACGGGAAGATGGCATTGGACCAACGATGTCCATTGCCCATCGCATGAATGGATAAGGTTGAATGGCCGATGTCAGTAGCTCGGTTGGTTGATGTATCATTGGAGCGTGGCGTTGGCAGTATTCGCACTTGCGTGCATACGTTTCGCAGTCCTCCTGCATAGTCGGCTAGAAAAGGTCGTGTCTCTTGATTTTGAGGGCGAGTGAACGTCCGCCTGAATGGTTTCCGCCGGCTCCGTCGTGGGTTTCTTGGATAGCACGGTATGCGTCGTCTCCGTGGATGCAAGTGAGGAGTGTTCCGGAGGCTGTACAGTGGCATAAGATGTTGTTGGCTATAGTATACTTCGCACTGCGAGCGCGTAGTCATCTAGCCGACCACTTTTCCGCGGGTAGCTCACCAGTTTCGAGAAAGTATCGAATCTCGACCCGACAATCAGGTGCATTGGCTAGATTTGGGCTAGGAGTGGTTTCGGCTTCTGCTGGTTCAATGGCAAGGACGACCTGTGTTGGTGTGGTACTTGGCGACGTGATGCCTTGGACTAGTATCGTGCGGCGTAGGTCGGCGTTTTTATCGGATGCTAGAGCGGCGAGGGCGTCGGCTCCATTGTTATCAGATCGGTTGATCTGGAGAAGTTCGAAAGTCTTGAATTCCTTGGCTAGATTTTGAACCAAAGCAAGGTAGGCTCCCATTCGTTCATCCTTATTTTATTATTCACCGCTGAATTGTTTCGCGACGAGCTGAGAGTCACTGTGAGCTCGGATGTGTTCGATGTTCATGCCTCGAGCTAAACGAAGTCAGGCTAGTAATGATTCGTACTCGGCTTCGTTGTTAGACGCTGTGAACTCGAGACGGAAGGATATTTCAAGAACTTCGCCAGTTGGTGAATGCATTTGGATGCCGATACCGGAGCCGAGCCGTGATGACGCGCCGTCTACGTATAGAGACCAAAGTTCGGTTGTTGGTGAGTCCTCGTTGATTAGTTCAGGTGCTAAATCGATGAGGAAGTCGGCTAAGACTTGGGACATTGCGCTTGTGCGGTTTCGGTATTCGATGTCGAACTCGGATAGTTCGATCGCCCTTTTGGCCATCCGTCTAGACTGGGTCGGGCTCTGGAGGATGGTTCGGAGTGGCTGACTAGTTAGGACGGCGATTAAATGTGACTGGAAGTACGGACGCAGTTTGCGAAACGCGACGACGACGGCTAGTGCCAATTTCTCCAAGGTCGGATATCATGACTCGGCACCGTCCAATGTTTTGCTGATGTAAAAGATCGGCTTCTGTTCGCCCCGATCTTCCCGAACTAGCACTCCGCTGACTGCTGTGTTGGAAACGGCGATGTAAAGGAGCAAGGTGTCACCGTGCTCCGGTTTTGCGAGGATCGGTGGTAAGGATAGGTAGGACTTGAGTTGCAGGAAGGCTGCTTCGCACTTATCATCCCACTCGAAACGTTTATTGTCGCGGAGGAGCTGATAGAAAGGGTGGCACTTGTCCGTAGATCTGGAGATAAATCTGTTGAGAGCACCGATTCGGCCTGTGAGACGTTCGACTTCACAAGTATTTCGTGGAGACGGTAGTTCCAAGATTGCCGAAATCTGCTTCGGATTGGCTTCAATGCCGCGCTGGGTAACCAAGTACCCAAGGAATTCGCCTGAATTGACCGCAAACGTGCACTTTGCTGGATTAAGCTTCATGCCGTATTGATTAAGAATGTGAAAGCATTCACGTGGATGGGAGATGTGGTCGTTGGCCTTCAGTGATTTGACGAGCATGTCGTCGATGTAGACTTCCATCGTTTTCCCGAGCTGATTGCGGAACATCTTGTTGATAAGGCGTTGATAGGTTGCGCCAGCGTTCTTCAAGCCGAATGGCATGACTTTGTAACAATAAGTTCCCGATCCGTGATGAATGCGGTCTTTTCGCTATCTTCTGGATGCATGAGAATCTGGTTATAGCCGGAGAAGGCGTCCATGAAGGAGAGAAGTTCATTCCCTGCCGTTGCTTCGACGAGCTGGTCTATTCGAGGAAATGGGAAGCTGTCCTTTGGACAAGCTTTGTTCAGGTCGGTGAAGTCAACACATACCCGCCATTTTTTGTTTTTCTTTTTAACCACCACAGGATTAGCTAGCCAATCGGGGTACTTGACTTCGGTAATAGAGCCGGCTTGCAGTAATTTGTCCACTTCGTCGTGGACGGCCTGGGCGCGTTCAGGGCTGAGTTTGCGGCGTTTTTGTTTGATCGACTTGAATGTGGCGTCCACGTAGAGTTCGTGTTTGGTGATTTTTGGATCGATTCCTTTCATGTCGGCCATCGACCAGGCGAAGGTCGCGACGTTCTCCTAGAGGAAAGTGATGAGTTCGTCCCTCATGCTTGGAAGTAGTTCCGTGCCGATTCCTACGCAGCGTTCTGGATGCTCTTCGTCGATGTTGACCTTAGTGACGAGGTCGCTCTTCGGCTTCTCATGGTGAATGACCTTGGGGTCCAGGTCGTTGCCGTTTTTGATCATGAAAGTTGAGGCATTCCGAACGTGCTGCTTGTCAATGTAGCATTGTCGTGAAACCGTTTGGTCGCTACATACAGTAAAAATGCTCCCTTTGATCGGCATCTTGACGCACTGATGGTACGATGATGGTACGACTCTCATGGAATTGATCCAAGGGGTGCCGAGGATGACATTGTATATCGCGGGTTTATCGATCACTTAAAATCTGACAATAGAAGTTTTTCCTCCAACCCGAACGGTGAGTTGAATGGTTCCAATTGTTGAGATGGAATCTCCTGCGAAGCCGGTGAGAGGTGTTGGTGCGACCTCGATCTCCTTGTCTTTGATGCCCATTTTTCGGAGTGTGTTCCTGAAGATCAGATCGACAGAACTTCCTGTGTCGACAAGAATTTTTGACACCTCATCATCGCCGATCGCTAGGGATATGACAAGAGAGTCATTGTGAGGTCGGTCAATGCCGCGTGCGTCCTTTTCGGTGAATGTGATGGGAACATCGTCAGAGAAGAGGGCGGGCGAGTCGGCGGGGACGTTTGATGCCTTGCGTTCATACCGTTTGATCGAGTTGATGGAGTCCGAACAGGATAGGAGTCCCCCCATGATCATGTTGATTCTTCGTCGGGTGGGCGACGGGGGTGGTGTTTTCTCGTCGTCCCGTTCCCTTTTGTCGTCGTTTCCACCCCGTCGATTCAGAGCGTTGTTATTATTAGGTCGACGGTCATGGCTACGCGGCTCGGGGAGCCGGCATTTGCCGTCCATCCACTTCTTTTCAGGAGGCTGTAGAAGACCCGGCATTCATCGATGTCGTGGCTGTAAGAGTTGTGATATTTGCAGGACGGACTCTTTGTGTCTGGAGTCTTTGGGTTGTTTCTGTCGTACTTATTCCAACCTGGTGGACGAGATGCAGTATTCACGTTACGTCGACTTTTGTCGCCCCCGTCCTGATGTTGACGAGGTTTCTGGTGGTCGTCTTGGGTGGCGGGTCGGGACTTCTTGTCTCGTGCCGACTTGTCGTCTGCTATTTGTTTTGCTTTGGCTGCTTTGTCTTCCTCCACCCTGATGTAACCGTTTGACTTGTGTAATGCTTCTTCTAGTGTTTTGGTTTTCCCGGTCTTTAACTTTTCGCAGAATGTATGGTCATCGCGCAAGTTCTTGATCAGTATCCCGAGAGTGATCTCGTCAGGGAGTCTGCATCGAGAGACGATGGCCCGGAATCGGTCTAGGAAGCCGCGGAGTGATTCTGTATCGCCTTGTACACAGGCTCAAAGATCAAGCTCGGATGTCGACGTATCGATATAGATTGAATAATGAGTGAGGAACTTTTTTCGTAGTTCCTTGAACGAATTGATTGAGTTCGGGGGTAGCCGTGAGAACCAAGTGAGGGCGTTCCCAGAGAGTAATTCGACGAAGTATTGGCAGAAACAGGCGTCCTGCTCGTCTTCGGATACCCGTGTCCTTCCCATGGCAACTTTGAATGAGGTCAGATGCCTCTCGGGGTCGGTGCTCCCGTTGTAGCTGGGTAGCAGCTTAATCTTACCGAGATCTTTCATCGGGGCGCTCGTGATAGCCGATGTGAATGGAGTTTGGTCGGTCTGCCTGAGGAGCTTCTCCAATTCAGGGGCTGTTGTAATCGCGTTGTGGACCCTGGAATCAATGTTGTCGAGTCGTTTGTGAATCAGATCGGCTTCTGATTCAGTAAGGGCTGAGGTTTGGGCGGTGACTCTCGAGCGAGCGTTGGATCTGTCCTGGCCTTTTCGAAAGTTTGTTGTTGGGGTGACTCCGAAAAGGTTCTTGGTTACTTGGTCGGTGTTGAGATTTCTTCGTGGCGTTGTTTCCCCATCTTCGACGTCGTTAGAAGCGAGTTGGGTTTTGAGGATGCGGTCTACGTCTTCGCGATACGCGATCTGCTCGTCCCTGAGCAGATCAAGACGTTCGTCCATTCCCTTTTTGATCTGTGCTGTGAAGATTTTCATCACGTCGGTCATGTCGAACGGTGGTGGCTCTGGAAGATTTTGCGCTCCCGGCAGGTCGGTGCGGAGCGTGTCGTCAGCTTCTTCTGTGATGGGCAAGCCTGCTGCATGGTCGATTGGCCGACCTGAGATTGGATCGGTGAGCCGATCTGAGGTGTTGATGTCAGTGGGCCGATCTGTTTGACTTCCGGATCGGTCTTCGCCGGTATTTGCTGTCTTCGGGTCGGTTGGTGTTGAATCGTCAACCATCTTCGAGGTCGGCGTTTTTCTTGAAGACTCAGTCTCTTATTCCCCACAGACGGCGCCAAATGTGATAACTCAAATCGGTCTTTCAAAAGAAAATAAGAGTTAATGGGTTTAAAGAGAGATCTTTATTGAAAAAAGCCGGAGCTCGAAAGATACACGGTGAGTTTAGGTCGTCGGAATAAGAACGCCGACCTAAACTTGAAAGAGAAGAAAGTTAAAACGTTCAAGCGATAAGTTGCTGAGTTTGCCCTAGATCTTCTCTCTTGATTTTTGAATGCCTGAATCGTTGATAGGTCTTCTATGTTTATAGTGCTCTCAAGTCTGTTCTTTGGATTAGGTCTTTCCTTTTTAGAATAGGAAAGTAAGCCGACTTGGCGCTCTTTTTGGATAAAAATAAAATATTTCCTTTTATCTATGCCGACCTGGCATCCGATAAAGATAAAAGGAATGTTTCCATTTAGTCTTGCCGACCTAAACAGGCCAAGGGCCATTTTAGGGTTTCATAACGGGTCGAGATAGATTGACGTCGGACTTTTTAGAGGGGATACGAATCCCGACTCTAACATAGATAACTATATAACACACATCAAATGTAAAAAATGAAGATGCAGCTGAGGCGGTAACTCTGTAGCGGACTTAAGGACGCATATCAAGTGGAACAAACATAAGTGGAAAGCTGCCATATCAAAAGGAAGCTGATGTGGAGTCAAACGAAGAGAATCTTTCATATAACCTGTGTATACGAAAGAGGCGATTCAAGAAGGGAAAAAGACGTGGCTGGCAAGATTCAAGATATGCTAGTTAGGTTTTTGGGAACTTAGTATAAAAGGGCATAAGATGAGAAGTGTTAGGGTTAACACTTTATATGATCATTGCAAAACGGTGTCTAAGGCTTTTGAGAAAAAGTAGAAAGTTTAGAGATAAATGTTTTTGTAATTATAGATTCACTTGGTGTGAGATCTAGTCAATGTTTTAAGTAGAACTTGGGAATTGTTTGGAGTCAGTCTAGGGAACTAGAGTTGAGTAACACCAAAGTTAGTGTAATCGTTGTAAGATTAACTAATCAGATTCAAGTTTAATAAAAACATTCGTCTTGGTGTTGTGCAAAACACATAATTATGTTGTTGCTAGTTTTTCACACTTACAAAAAAGTGTCAAATGTCTGAAATGTTCGAGTGTTTGAAAGTGAACCACCTCTAATGCACATGTTTCAAACAAAAACAAATCTTCTCTTTTTATTATTTTTATTTTTATAATTGATGTTTTCACTAAATACAAATGATTTACAAATACTTTCAATGAGTTTAATAGTTAAAGAGTAAGACATATTAAACCAGTGAGGCAGTTTAATGTGAAAAGGTGTTTGGAAAAATGATACATTTGACGAAAGGAGCGGTGGTCTAATTGTAATGCAATGAGTCAATTTTGTGTGATTTGAATTCAAACTTTTTTTGTAACGGATGAATATTTTTTAAATCAGAACATCTTAAGGATAACTTCGGAGAAAATTATGAACCAAAAGCTCGGAACTCACACTGTTTGAAAAAAAAGGACACATTTCAAATGTAAAAAGGTGACGAAGGTTTTATTATAAATGTTCATAGTAGTGTTTTGAAAGCGAACCCGAAAATGTTATTACAATAGATATCATATTCTTTTATGCAGCCAAGCCAAGTAATAAAATCATAATTTTTCATTTACATGCTCAAATTGGTAAAGAATATTTGAATTTGTAATGTCCACATGGAAAATTTAAACCGGTCAAAGAAAAATATTGAAAAGTTATTTTGACAAGTCAAAGTTCACGCAATAATTAAAACCATAATGTATCGGTAATTAAATCCGTAGTCCAAATAAATACATTTTTTGACTAACATCATTAATTGATAAAACAATGTATTCATTAGAGTCTCGGAATTATATAAATAGAGACAAACAACTCATTCATAAACATAAAGAATAAGAAGAAGAAGGTAAAAGAGTAAAGAGAAAGAAGAAAAAAAGATGGGGAAAGTAACAAGCATGGTGTGGATAATGATGATAATAGCGGTAATTGTGATAGGAGGCGAAGCAAAAACGGAAATAGAGTGCAGTGTGATTTGCCGAAGCCATTGCACACGCACATCGCCAGCGTCAGAATGTGCGGCTTGTCGTAAGAAATGTTACGAGTCTCCACCGGTTGCAATGAGAGCCACCAACCGCGACGTCATTGGCTCGGATTAACATAAATATTAGACCAAATATATATTACATACGGTGATTGTATTTGTATCGGATTAACCTTTTTTTATATTTGTATGCAACGCCTTTAATAAGATGATAAATTATATCCTATGTTTTTCTTATTCCAAACATGTTTCATCAACCCTTTTATAAAAGAAAACCAAAGCCATACAAGGTAACTGTAATGAATCTAGTAATGAGTTTTTCTCTCTCGTTGGCATCGTTTGAGTAAGTCTCATATTCTCCTGTTTTTTGTTTTGTTTTTTATGTTAATCTAGATGTATTATTGGAATCCTCCGTTCGGTTTCGCCCTTTTTTCTCTCCCATCGTTTTCTCTCCCGTTTTTTTCCTGAGTTCGCCGCCGCATCCTTAGTCTTCCGATCGACGATTGGAGGCTTCTATAGCTCCGATGTCGGTCGGATTCGTTTTTCTTTCTCGCATTTCATCTCATGTGTTTCTTTTTTTTCGTTTTCCCTTGAAGATTTAAGCCAAAAATTAGATCTACTTTGTTTTAGATCTACTTTTGGTTTTTTCTTCATCGTGGGTGTTTTCTTTGCGGATTTCGTTGGTTCTTAAGCCTTTCTTTACATTCAATTTTAGATCTATCGATGTGGTTTTGATTGGTGTTTGTTTCCTCCGTCGGATCCGTAGTCTCCTGGCTTGGTTTCAATCTTGCTCTTCTCTCTTTTCGTTGGTTTGTGATTTACGGTTGTGTGGTTCGGTGTTGTCTCTTGCCTCTTCTCCTTCTCTTGAAAGCTCCTGTTTCGGATATGCTCTTCTTGGTGTACTTGTCAAGGGTCTCTTGTACGCCCCTCCTTGCCGTTGGTGTTCTCTTGATTGATTTTGCATGCAGCTTCTACCAGATTTTTTGCTGCTTCAATCGGGTTTGAGATGGAATTGTGGTTATTTGGGATGGCTTCTTTCCCGTCAAGCTTTAAGTTCTTTTGGTGGTTGGTTCCAACAGAAGCCGTTGGTGGTTCAGAGGGTTCTCATGGCTTTGCCGGTCGCAAGCTCGTGTAAAGGTTCCGGGACAAATATGAAATGAGATGAGCTTTCTGTTGTTTTCCGTTTTCATCTAGTTCTTCTTTAGTTTGGCTCTTCCTCTCCTAGATTAATTGTTTCGGTTTGTTAGGCTTAAGTCCAATCTGTTGTTGTCTGAAACGCTTTAGTTTTTGAATTTCATCTTTGTATTTCATCAATGTATTCCTCAAGTTTCTTAATAAAATTCAGATGATAAAAAAAAAAGATGTATTATTGGAAGTCTTAGCAGGTGGAAGTTGAGTCACCATCATAGGTTAACTTTTACAATTTTAGGAGTTTTTATAATAAGATCTATAAGATAAATTTGGATCTACTTTATCTCTCATTTTAAAATTTCCCTTGAAAACATTTTGTCTTCACCAAACAACTTTCATTCATTTCTCTCCAAGTACTACCTCGGAACTAATATATAAATAATAGATCTAACTCCAATTAGTATGATATCTTTTGAAAAAAAATACAAAGGTAAATCCATGCGAACTTTATAACTTGGGCAGAAGCGAACAATATCATACTAATGAAAGAGTTGGACATGAATTTAAAAAACCAAACAATACTTCCTCTTCGAAAGTGTGAATTCCCATTTAACAAGATTTTAAAAATGCTTTGATAGGCACCTTCACCGCTTTTGTTCCCATCGCCGTTGGGGATTTTTTTACCTTTCTCGTTCCCTTGCCTCAGTTACCTCGAGATGCACTCACCCTTACCGAATATTTTTAATATTGTTAGACCATCCACATTGGTAGTCTCTCATCAAGGCTCTAACAAATAAAATAAATCAAAAATAATAATAAAATATTTTTTAAGTGGATTTGATGAGAATCGATTCTCATATGAGAGACTATGAGAACCTCTCATATGGGACACATGGCTACTCATGATTGGTCAAACTTTTATTCTAATAATTTAAAATTTCTATAGTTTAAAAAGTTAATTAAATCATTTATATATTATTATTTTTTATTTATTCTTTTTTTATAAATCATAAAATAAAATTATCTATCTAACAAACTCCATACATAAGTTTAAATTATATATTAATATAATATTTAATTAATAAAAGTTAAAATTAATAAAATAATATTAAAATAATATTGTTGTAGTTAAAATAATAATAAATATATTAGAAACAAAAATTCGAATTTTTTAAAAAAATTAAAAAATTATATATATAATTATTATTTTTCTCTATATATAGAACCTATCTCTTCATCTTTTCACATATCATGCTATAATATTTCTTTCTTTCTTATGAATTTACCCTTTGTAATTTTATTTTTAATTTTAAGAGAATATGACTCTCTTTTTAAACAATTTATAACATTGCATTATTAGTATTTACAGTTTTATTATTATTGTTATTATTATTATTATAGATGATATAAATGCATATAATAATTAATAAAATTGAATATACCTAATATGTAATTTGATATTTGTAAAAGATAGTAATTATATATTTTTTTAATTTCAAGTAGTTTAAAAATATATATAAATTAAATTACACTAAAAATAATAATATTATATTGATGAGAGACTTAATGAGTCTCTCACCAATAGAGACAACAAATTATCATAAGGTTTTCAAATTAAACAATACTAAAAATAAGTAGTATTATATTAGTGAGAGACCCATTGAGTCTCTCACCAATGCTGATGCGCTTAGTAACTACTTACTAGTATTTTAATATTTTTTCTTCTATGTCTCGAACAAAAATTTCCATTTCAGACGTTATAAATGGATATGCATTATCTCAAACATAATGAAAACTTCGAGGTTCTTGTTCTGTTCGAAATCTGCTTAACAGAATGGAACACATATTCTCTATTCCCAAAAGACCTGGTCCGGCCCAAAAATCAAGACCTGTCACCACTGTTCTCTGTTTAAAATGAGTGTCTTAACATATCCAAAAATCAAGACCCGTCACCATT
Source organism: Alliaria petiolata (assembly GCA_020283515.1). Classification (NCBI taxonomy): domain Eukaryota; kingdom Viridiplantae; phylum Streptophyta; class Magnoliopsida; order Brassicales; family Brassicaceae; genus Alliaria; species Alliaria petiolata. The sequence continues at coordinate 315,974,643 of JAHZTW010000001.1, read as the reverse complement.
TGGGTCAGCACATTGAGAGTGAAACTCACCCAATTCTGGTAGTTTTATTATTTAAATTATTTTTTCACGAACATATGCATCACTGTCTGCAAACAACAAAATTGAGTATTTTCCGAGAGTGATTTGGCAATAAACTTAGACAAACTTTTACACTTTTGAATAAACCAATGATTCTTACGCCTGTAGAAATACACTTATGAGCTTCTAAAATGCTTTCTTCAGTTTTCAACAGCCATAATTTGTTCCATCCAAAGACAGACTTGGTTTTGCACAGCCACAAACTTCCCTTTGTGTTTCTTCCATCTTTTCCACTTGATCTAACCTGAAACTGGATCACAATCTTTATAGGTTAGTGAACTATTTTGATATCAATCGAAATTTGTAAACAAGTAGAAACACAAGGCAAAGGTATCAATGAAAACACTTCCTTTGGCTAGTAATATAAATCCGCCTAATCTATCTGGATCTAACATAACTAGAATTTGATTTCCAGATTAAAGAACAAAGATCCAAAGACTTACACTGAGACAAAGCAATGCAGCTGCGAGGAACAAGAAAACTATGGATCTTGTTAGAAATGATTTCGATTTCGAGCACAGCTGAGAGAAAGCAATATCTCAAAAAAAAAAGATACCTCTCTATTCAAGATCGCTATCTGTTCTTGCTTCTTCATCATCACTTTCAAAGCACAAATCCTCAGGAGGATCATACACAACCATTCCAGGGAAAAGCTCCAAGAAATCCTCTTTCACCTTCTCTCTCAGCTCAGGATAACTAACCAGTCCTTTCAGAATAACCCGAAAAGGCAAAGACAGAGGCGGGTCAGGAGAATCTCTCATCTCTTCATACACTCTCATTGCTTCCAACGGAAGCTCATTATCCAAGAACGCTCGTACAAGGTCTCCAAACGTATGTTGGTCAAACAAAACTCCTTCTCTCTTTAAATCTTCCCACACTTTCTTGGTTTCATCCACTTTCCTGTTTCTTGCAAGCGTCATAAGCATGTCTCTGTAAAAGAACATATCCGGTCGATACCATATTTCTCTTCTCACAACTTCATAGAGCTGAAAATCAAACCATCTAAACCAAATTAAACATCAAAGAAATGTGACAAAACATCAAATGATGAACTATTCATTCCCTTCTGTTTTTGTAAAGCTCATTTATAAAAATTTAACCTTTAACCAAAAACAAATTGAACCAATAAATTGGGGGGGGGGGGGGGGGGGGGGAATTCATTTTCAATTGGTTACTTTTGAAACTGAAACAAACAATTGAGGGAAAAGTTTCCATTTTCAGCTGATACTAATGACGAAACACAAAACCCAATTTTAATTCATAAAAATGCAATTGAAATTTGACTACTTTTGAGAGTTTATTACCTTCATACAGAGGAAAACTTGGTCTTGTCTCTGAAACTCGGCAAGAACAGAAACGAGATCGGATTTAAGGAGACGAGAGACATGAGAACAAATGTATCGATCGAGCCGGACCGATTTGGTTTGGAGCCGCTTGAGCTCCTTCGCAGCGATTAAACCTTCTTTGCTCATTTCTTTCTTCCGCCTCCATATCGACAAGCTCGGGCTCGAAGCAGGTCCCGATTGATACGTGCGAGTCGAATCAACGGCAAAATCACTAGTTTCTCTGTTTCTCTGGTGAAGATAAAGGTTGAAGCTTTGAGGAATTGAAGGTTTAGGGTTTTTAGCTGAGACTCTACGCAGAAAATTTGAAGCTCTCAACATTTAAGAAAACAAAATTGAAGAGCTGTTAAGGTTTTTGGTTTTGTTCGATATATGCGAGTAGATTTGGGTTGAAGAACTATATTTTTCTAAGTACTAGCCCACGGCCCATACTAGCCCACGGCCTATACTAACCTACGGCCCATTCAATATATTGGCGAAAATGTTAAAACATTTGATGAATAAGGTCAGCATAAATCCGGATAATGAATCAAGACATGCCACGTGGCGTACGAAAGTTAATGACATACTAATTAATGTACCTAATTTACCTAACTGCACAAATATAATATTAAACGAAAAAAAACGAGAATTTAATGACTCTTTTAGAAATTTTTGTTTCTTTTTATAAAAAAGCCTCTTTCTTTCCTTTTATTGTTTTGGTCAGACTAAAAAAAACTTCCTTATAAGCAAGATTTTCACACCTTAACAAATAGAAATCAATAATGACAAATTATAACGCATATAATTTCTAATATATAAATAAAATTGTTCACGTTGGTAATGTGCATTGTCCAAAAACATGACTCTCGTTACCCTCGACAATATATCACAAACAAATCTCAAGCAAATGGAGAATCCAAACAAAGATTTAATGGAAGCCAATCCAAGAAAACTAAGAGCCTTTTGTTTCATATGGCTAATGATATGTATATTTGTATTGATTGTTTGTGCAATATTATCCGGAGCAGAAGTAAAAGACGAAAACGATGATGATCATGATGGTAATGATGATAATATGCCAAGGATTTACTCCGTTTTGGTTGAAGGTGAACCATTGGCCTTTCGTGATCGTGCTAACATCAACAGGTACAGATCAAATTGATTATTTTTCTTCAGAAAATGAAATAAGCTATTATATGAATTTTATTTTTTTTTGGTAAAAAACTATTATATGAATTTTTTTGAATCTACTTGGTTTTCTTAACTACATATATAGTGCTGATTTTGTCATCTTCCCATGTTCATTAATACGTTTTACAAATTTATGGATGGCTAGCTAAAATCTATCTTTTGATTTAAAAGATCTTTTAAAAACACGTTTTTTTAAAAACAAAGATTTTTTTGTTTTTGTTTTTCAGGTTAATATCAAAAAAAATTAATACAAAGCATTGGATTGAAGAAACAGAGCATTTGTTCGCAAGATTTTGTTATGAGTTTTTCATCTACATATACATATTAAAACGAATAATTTGAACTCGGCTTGTTTTTTTTTTTTGTTCCATTTGTTTGGTTTAACTTAGCTTATTTTGTTAGAAACCAAAACCGAATAAACGTAGGAGCCTTTTTTATAAGACCAATAGGTTCTTCAGAACTGCATATAAATAATACGAAATTTAGGCAAAGATGGTTTGTAAGGTATGACAAAAAAACCATTTGGGAAGAGTTTTCTCTATCTTTTTTTTTGTTTTTGACTAAAAGTTTTTTCTATCTTCATGTAATAATAATAATATATGATTATTTTTAACCATACTTAATTGATATGCTGAGATATAATTAACTACATTTGATGTCGAAAACTCAGCAAAACTGTGGGACTTGAAGCAAAGAAGATAGAAGAGATTCACAAAAACATTCTTGGAAGCACGCTTGAAAATGGAAGTTATACAAAGCTTTATAGCTTCAAACATATTAATGCTTTCGCTGTCCGTACTACTCCGTCTCAGGTTCTCTCATCGTACCCAAAAATACATAACTCTAACTTTTCCGGTTTGGTTTTACCATTGTTCTGTCTGACTTCAATTCGTAAGTCAAATTCTGACAATTGAATCTACTTTTTATAACTTCAGGAGATTCAGATTCAAATGCGTAGTAGATATATTAGGAGAATGACTTCAAGAAATCATAAACGCTTTTGTTTGATTCGGTGTATTTGACTTTGATTTAGTCAATGTTTCATGTTTTAGCGTTTTGAAAACTTGATTGCACTATATTATACCAGTAAAAGAATAGTTATCAAATTTTCAAAATTTTCAAAAATGATTTAACTATACACTATTTAAAATATAACTTAAAAATACGTAATTAATCTACTAAAATCAACTATTTTTTTTTCCTACGGAAATTCGAATTTTTGTAATTTGATTTGCTTCAACCTTTTGGTTAACTTTGGTTTTGGTAAATTAGAAACGATCCTCTTTGACACTTGCAGGCCAAGAAACTGATGAAAACAAAAGGAGTTAAGGGAGTGGAAGAAGACAAAGGAGTGAAACTGATGACAACTTACACTCCCGATTTCTTGGAACTCCCTCGAGAAGTCTGGCCAAAAGTTTCCAGCGACGGCGACAGACGTGCCGGAGAAGACATCGTAATCGGTTTCGTGGACACAGGAATTAACCCTACTCATCCGAGCTTCTCCGCACTCGATCTCACCAACCCTTACTCAACGAATCTCTCACGTTAAAATTTCTCCGGCGACTGCGAGACCGGTCCTCTCTTCCCCGAAGGATCTTGTAACGGAAAAATCATCTCCGCAAGGTTCTTTTCCGCCGGAGCTCGAGCTTCCGTCGATCTCAACAGCTCCTTGGATATACTCTCTCCGTTCGATGCGTCCGGTCACGGAAGGTATGATAAACATGTCTCTATTACTATATTTTTTTGTAATCAAATACGTCTTTATTTAGTGGTCAATTTTAAACCTGTCTTTTTTCCTCCAACTACATGCAATACGAATTTTTTTTAAATACTAACCTATAATCACATATTTATCGTTACTTTTCGGTCAATTATAAATATATCTTCTGTTTCAAAATTAAAAATATATCTTAAGTTTTGGTAAACTATAAATATATATTGTCTATATTTTTGCTAAATTACAAATGTATTTCTTTATTTTTTGGTGTTTCCTGACTTTGACTAAACATTGTAAACAAATGTTTTTGGTACACCCTCAATTTAACATTGTAAACAGAAAAAAATGTATTTTAATTATAAATATATATCATTTTTAGTATAATTATAAATGTATAGCTTTGTTTTTGGTCTTTATTTTTTGTTGGTAAATTATCACTATAGCTTTTTTTTTCTTTTCACAAAAAAGCTTTTTATACACTGTGTGTTTAAGATTATTATGTACTTTATAAGATTCAATTTGGTCGGTTTGGTTCAGCCACGTGGCGTCAATCGCAGCCGGAAACGCAGGAGTTCCGGTGATTGTCGACGGATTCTCCTACGGCCGAGCCAGTGGAATGGCCCCACGTGCACGGTACGTCACAAAATCATAGTATTAATCATATATCTAAGGACTAATTAGACTAATACTATCTCTAATTTTTTGTTTTTTTTACTTATTTACGAGTTGTTCTATTGGTTCACGTGGCAGAATAGCCGTTTACAAGGCGATTTACCCATCAATAGGAACTCTCGTTGACGTTATTGCTGCCATCGACCAAGTAAGTAAATTAACCCCAAAAATAAAGAAACACAAAGCAGTTTCATGCAGAGGCAATCCAAAAAAAATTCTCAATCGCAGGCAATAATGGACGGCGTAGATGTGCTGACACTGTCGGTGGGACCGGACGAACCACCGATGGATAAGCCGACGGTACTCGGTATATTCGACCTGGCAATGCTATTGGCTAGAAGAGCAGGAGTCTTTGTGGTGCAAGCAGTAGGGAATCATGGCCCATCTCCGTCTTCCGTGCTGTCTTTTAGTCCGTGGGTAGTTGGCGTCGCCGCCGGAAATACGGACCGGTCTTATCCTGCTTCTCTCATCCTCGACGGTGGCCAGACCGTTCAGGGCGTCGGACTTTCAGGTGAATATATCTAATTTACTGATTATTAACTTTTATTTTTTTTGTACTTGAAATTCCATATAAAAATTCAAAAATTTATTTGAAAAAACTAATTGCTTTTCTGATTAAATTTCACTAGTAAATAAATTGCATGCTAAATGTGGATGGTAATAAGGTTGCAACGCTAGTAAACACTAAAAAACGAACCAATTTTTTTTCTTTTTCAAATCTACTATTTATTAACACATAAATTTACTCTTGAGATGATCTGTTTGAATATATTTTTTAATTTATAAATAAATATCACATTATGGTGTTATAATCGAAATATTTTATCGTAACAAATTTTGCAAGATTTCTAAAACATTATGGTAAGTTAAGTGCTAAAGAAAAATTCAACCTAATTTTACCATAACAGTAGTTTTTGTTTTGTTTTACTTCAGTAGTTAATAATGTATCTATCACCTAAAAGTTTTGAATTTTTTAGTCCATGTTCTTACAAACTCGTAACAATTTCGATCTATGTTCTTATAATTTCGATTTAAATTGGTTATAATATTCATGAAAGAACAAAAAAAGATGAATGACGTTTTCTTGATTTTTTGAAATTGAAGGCCCAACTCTTGGAGCTCCCTTCCTTCAACATAGGCTAGTCTTAGCCAGAGACGCAGTTAGAACAAACGGCTCTGTTCTACAAACCCCAACCGGAGACATCGAAGAATGTCAACGGCCGGAGTATTTCGATCCGGCAGCTGTTCTTGGAAGTATTGTAATCTGTACATTCTCTGACGGGTTCTACAATCGGATATCTACCGTCCGAGCCATCACACATACCGCCAAGACTCTTGGGTTCATGGGTTTCATACTCATTGCTAACCCGAGATTTGGCGACTATGTTGCAGAACCGGTTATATTGTCGGCTCCCGGCATTCTAATCCCGAAAGTATTAGATTCCCAGGTAAGTTAATAATGCTTTTAAAAGATTTAGAAAAAAATTATCAATTAAGTGTCCACTTAGTAGTATATTTTTTAGTAGTTTTAACTTTTAAGAAGACTTTCTAAATATTTAGCCTAGCAAAAAGTATAACATAGAATGATTTTCTTTTTTGGTGGATCACTATACTACATAGTACATAATATGTACTTTTACATAACAATCATAAGAAACACAACTATTTGTAGCAATGAACTCGAGTGAAGTAACCACATCCATTGATTTACGGACTAATTTGATTTGGATTTGAATTATATCTAGCAAATTAAGTTTATCAACATAACGAGACTTTATTATTTTAGATGATTTTGAGGTACTACGAAGAGAAAACCTACAGAGACAAGGGAGGAATAGTGACGCAATTCGGGGCACGGGCCAGACTCGACGAAGGCCGGAACTCGATCTTCGCTGGAGAAGCACCGGTGGTGAGCAGATTTTCCTCGAGAGGGCCGACTTTTCTCGATGCAAATCGGAATCTTTTAGATGTGCTTAAGCCAGATATTCTTGCACCTGGTCACCAAATTTGGGGAGCTTGGAGCCTTCCTAGTGCCTTTGAACCCATTCTCACAGGTTTTTACTTTTAAACCTCTCATGTTTTGTATTTTATGAAATTTACTCCCTGAATTTTAAAAATGTTTTTTTTTTTTGTGTGAGTAGGACGGAACTTTGCAATTTTATCGGGTACAAGCATGGCAACTCCTCATATAGCAGGAATCGGTGCGCTGATAAAGCAACTTAATCCTTCTTGGACCCCGGCTATGATTGCCTCGGCCATTTCTACCACGGCCAACAAATATGCTAGTTCTGGTGAAAAATTATCAGTGGAGTCTTATGGAATTGGCACATTGTTTCCATCTAATCATTTTGATCATGGCGCTGGCCATGTTAATCCGGCTAGAGCTATAAATCCCGGGCTAGTTTTACCCACAGGTAACTACCTTTACTTATCATGGGAGAGAATTGGTAAATTAAAAAGTTTGTGATTTTAATGTAATAAAAAGAAACTTGGGGTACTTTTCATAATACCCATTTTTGGTCACTGGACCAGGTTTTGAAGACTACATCAGTTTCTTGTGTTCACTGCCAAACATTAACCCGATCGCGATTCGAGCCGCCACCGGAGTCTGGTGCACCACCGCGCTTAGCCACCCAGCAAACCTTAACCATCCATCAGTGACTATATCTGCACTTAAAGGGTCACTTGTGGTGAGAAGAAGTTTCCAAAACGTCTCCAACAAGACCGAGACATATCTTGGTTCGGTTATACCTCCCAATGGAACAGTTGTACGGTTGATCCCAACTTGGTTTACAATACGGGCACAAAACATCCAAGATCTAGACATCGAGTTTAATGTCATGGAAGTCCAAAACCAATTTACATTTGGTGAAATCGTTCTTACTGGAAGCTTAAACCATATTGTAAGAATACCGTTGTCGGTTAAGACCATACCAGTTTGAAAATAAACAGCTCTTTTCTTTTTATTTCAATGGTTCTCAAAATAAAAATTATGTGTTTTCTTTTGGATTTGATTTCACATCTTGTTCTTTTGCAACGATATGGTTCTGACACATTACAAGTTCGAAGTTCAGAAGTTGTAAAACAAATATAATATTTTATGTTGAGTTTTTCTTTTTATTTCAATGGTTCTCAAAAAAAAAAATTATGTGTTTTCTTTTGGATTTGATTTCACATCTTGTTCTTTTGCAACGATATGGTTCTGACACATTACAAGTTCGAAGTTCAGAAGTTCAGAAGTTGTAAAACAAATATAATATTTTATGTTGAGTTATATATATTTCATTGTTCACAACTTTACATACAGAAAAAGTCAGCCACAAAAATTACATTACAAATTATATTCTCAATATAACATTACAAATTCATAGCCAAACAAAGCGCAAGCGTACCCTTTAGTTGGAGACTTGGAGTACAATCCTAAACTCTCATCATTCTTATAAGATTATCACATATAGCTATGTTACAAAGATAGAGCCGATAACATAAGGTCTAAGATCATACATATATTTCGAATTATATAATTTATTAGACGAAGCAGTTATGACAATTAATATGGTGGTCCAGGTGGGTGCGGCCCAAATGGTCTTGGAAACCAGGTAGCTCCGGGAGGTGGAGGTGGTGGGTGAGGTCCCAGAGGATGTGGAGGAGGAGGAGGAGGAGGAGGGTGCGGCTCTGGAGGAGGCGGTGGTCTTGGAGGCGGTGGGTGGTGGATAGGAGGAGGAGGACGACGGGGAGGAGGATGAGGCATTTTGATTTTTGAGCTTTGTTATTGCAATATTGGTGTTGTGTACTTGGTTTATATAAACATCAGGATTGAAAATCATTTTTACCTACAAGTCTTTGAAGTGTAAACGAATCTCACTAGTCATTAGTAAGATGTTTGGTAGAATGGAATGGTAGTTATCCAACTAATCTTCTAGCCAACTTTATTTTGGAATAATAATTGCATACTTATGCATATGTTCATAGAGAAATATTTGTGAGATACATTTGCTTTAATATATAGTATTTTGTTTTTCCCGGTTAATTCTCTTTGTACTTCTTCTGTTTCCCTTTGAAAGGGACAACATTTTACTCAAAATTACGAAATCATCTCTTATCATGTACCGTTCGGTTTACCAAACCAAATACCAGTAATAGATATGTAACTCGAATGTGTGTGTAGCCGCTACAAATACCGTACAAAATATGATAATTGGTTAAAACCGTTTCAAAAAAAAAAAAACGAACCGAACCAAACCGCGATGGAGAACATTGTAGATGTCAAAGAATCAATCTTCACTACACATACATTCTTTACATCTTGGGTAACGGTAAACGCTGCGTCCCGTTGGTCTAACCAATACATGTTTGGTTTGCCTAACGTTTTTTCTCACTCTCTGCTCGAACACTTTCCACTCTATTGTATTGTTCTTCAACAATATGTCCGAGAATCTCCGTTTGTTCGGTCTGATCGTCGGCATTTTCCCTGCTCCGTAATAAATCCTGTAACCCGAGACCAGAGACGACAGTTGACTCCCTGAATCCGTCATCGCAAAGGCGTCTGATGCGGCACAGGCGATGAAATCAAGAACCGCTAGCTACATAACCGGAAATAACCAAAAAAATCAATCTCCCGGTTTAGTTTGGAGGGGGTGGAAAGTTAGTTAATTAACCGAAAAGTAATTTTTACGCGGGTTTTTTTCAAATCACCTGAGATGAGTGGTTCTTGAAAGGCTCTAGCTCGGTTTCAGAGAGTACATTCTCTTTGGTGACGAGATTCGGGTAGAGACTAGTTAAAGCGGCTAACCGTTTCATCCCGCCGTATATATTCGCTCCAGCCACGAAAACGCGGGTCTTGCGGTTGAAACCAAGACCCGCGAGCATAAGCACGGCTTCCTCAGGTGACAACGGGCAAAGCCCTTCCGTCCTCAGATCTTCCGGAGATGGCATTCTACTCAAAACAAAGAAACAGAGCATTGCGTCAGAAACTAAAACCGCTATGATAAGGCCAAAAACAGAGCAAACCGCTATGATAAGGCAAAAAAACAGAGTAAAGAGAGATAAAAGAACCGAACTTTTTCGTCTTTGTTAGGTTCGCCAGCGTCGGGAAATGCTTTTCCCGATAAGCATCGAGCTCTGTCTTCTCCGCATCGCCTCCTCCGAAGTAACAAAGAGAATGAGCCACCATATCGATCTCAAACCTGAGATGGACCGCTAGATACTTGGAAGCCTTATGGAGAGGACCAGCCTTCTTGTCCAATAAGAAGGACGCGAATTTCGGACCGACGAGATAGGGATCGACCGGTGCTAGGTGTGATCCGCTATCGCGTAATCTCCTCACGAGAATCGCACCCGTTTCTTGTATCTTTGGAACGAAGTATAGCGCATGGAAATTACATCTACACCGCAGCCTCTACTCCCAAAAAAAGAAGAAGTTGGATCATTATGTGTTCAGAGATCGATATGCTCAAAAGAAAAGTCTTTACCTGTAACTCAAACGGTATCGGATCAAAGGCCAAACGGTTTCCGAATCCGAAGAAATGGACTACTCTGTTCTTGAGAAGAAGAGGGAGAATGTGCTTCATGTAAAATCCAGGCTTGGCTTCTTTCATGACATCCATATCCGTAACCTTAAAGATTAAAATGACGAAAAGATGTATAAACAAAAGACAAAAGATGAAACCGGTTTTCGAATTATAATTTGTATAAAGAACTTACAACGCTGCCAATGGCTTCAAGGTCTAGAGACTGAAGCTCCTTCGGTAGTTTCTTTACTATCCGAATATCGGGAGAGAGATACTTAATGAAATGTTCCACCTGGTAGATATCTCCAAACTGACTATACCAATCAAGAAATGTCAATAATTAGATGTCAACAAAAAGAAAACATCAATACTAAAGTGAGCGAGCGAGAGAACAGGAGGGACCTTACAATAGTTACCTTGCATCGGTCCAGACATCGCTGAACATGAATTTCGGAAGAACGAGTGTCGCATTGAGCAACCGCGCAACCACAACGATATTACAAACCTGTTTTACGACCCCACCGTGACATCCAACGGTTAGTCAACAGAAGTATTTTATAAAATTGGATAAAAGGAATGTGTCACAACTAACAGCAACTCTCTGTTGGTTGATCCCACCATTTGCAGTTACTATTATATATCCATTTTACCCATCTAAAATCCACACAAAGAAACACCAAAAATCAGGAAAAAAGTTATAAATAACCAATTTTAGCACACAAGAAGTTAAACATTAGAGAGGAAGAGTGAGAGACCGTTGGGCTTCCAAGAACGTTGATCAGCGCAAGGTTTCCAAGCCAAAGCCTGATCCTTTGGTTCTCGCCACAACTCTTTTGGCTCAAGTTTGTTTTGCCCCTATAAAAAAACATTGTCACGGATAGATTTTCGATTTTAACTTTGAAATGTGAAAAGCAGACGGATTAAAAAAAATACCTCAGCCAAAGCATGAGCAGCCAAAGCCAACAGTCTACCATAGGTTCCATTATATTGCTTCTTTGGTTTCCCCATCTTTTTCTTCACTCCATGCTATCAATCACAGTCACACAACAACAAGTTTACTTACATATAACTTCCATCAACATCAATCCACAAGCTCAAATCATGTAACATAAGATTACATACCTCACAAAAAAACTCTTTTGAAACAACAACATTACCATTTACCATGTAAAAACTCTCTCATACAGAATGATATTTCTAACAAATGTTTTACCATTGTTGTCAAAAAAAAAAAAAAACAAATGTTTTACCATTTACCACCATAGTTCCATATTTCATCTAGTGATTTCAGAAATGTAACAACTTTCCTAACAATTTTTTTACTTGAAATAATTGTATATAAGACCAGAAGTTATTTTCTTACTCAATTTAACCATTTGGTCTTTGGAATGAACTAAAGATCCCTTTTTCTATTTTAGGGAAATGGCAAAAGCTGTTTAAAAAAAAAAAAAAAATATTGGGATTTGAAATTGACTTGACACCAGAAATAGACAGTTAAAAAATAAATTAAGAATCACAAATTAATTAATTTACCTGTACCGACGCCGACACTTTAACAGATACCCGTTTCACACTCGGATTCGGATTCGGATTCGGATCCGGGTTTGATTTCGGGTTCGGTTTTCGATTCCGGTTTAATCCTCTTCGAAGCCAAGCTCGACCTTCGTGGAGCTGAGAGAGCATAAACCAGTTGACAAAAATGAAGAAACCCACAAGTACGATAACTCCAACGGCGGTTTTCGCCGTTCGGATTCTCTTCCGTTTTCCTCGCTTAACCGAGTTTTTCGGATTCCGGTTCGGATCTCCGTTGATCCAAGACCAAATCGACCCGATAAAATCCGACCCACTATTCCGAATCTTGTCTACAGCTACTTCAGAGAACCGGGTTGGGCCGAGTCGTGTCGGCGATTGAACCGGAGAAGCTCCTCCATGGATCCGATCTTGGACTCGAACATCGCAAGTATCAGGTTTCTCTTCGTCAGGTCTCTCCTGAGCCATAGTGAAGAACACACAGCTCACTCTTTCTCTCTCTTCTCTTGTCAATTCAGAGAGAGATTTGTCGAATTTAACGAAGCTTAAGTGAAGAGAGAGAGAGAGTTTACTCGAGTTTCAGTGAGGATCATTATTTTCTTTTGTCCGAACGTAATATTGTAATAAATGGTTCTAATCCTTGAGATTGACGCTGGTATTAATTTAAGGCCCCTTGTCCTTTTAAATTATTTTACTTTTTACCCTTTATTTATCTAATTCAAACGACAACCTTATGTGTCCTTTGTGTTTCTAATTTTGTAAGTTATGTAAAAAAATTGATCAAGCAGACCGTTCTTAATCATTACGTATCATTTCCTTAAGAATTAATACTTTCATTGAAAAATAATTATTAAAGAGTAATTTTCTTGATTATTAATTACCAACAAAAAAATATTAGGTGAAATGTAAAGTTGGATTAACTCCTACCAACTAGGTAACATAATAGGTTTTTTATGACTATTATATACAACTTGCTGAAAAATTAAATGTATTACTTGAATAATTATTTGACTAGCTGCTACTGTATTTATGAAAACTACATTTATGACTTGAATAATTATTGGGTGAATTTGTTCAATAACCAAATTTGAGCATAAAACAAAGAACATATGACACTAATTAGTAAGTAACCATGTTGCTCAAATCAGTTTATGACCATTTTTCTTTAGCATTTTTTTAATTGTGTTGAATATCAATGGTTTTATCTGTTTTATACAATGGAAATGCTGAGATGTTAGGCAGTTTGATATTTCATTTTTCCTGAGATCTTCCATATGAAATTTATCATCTTTTCAAAATATGTTTTCATCTTCTCATTTCATGGGGAAAACGAAATATTATATTATTATGGAACTTTTCAACTTGGACAGAAATATGTAAGAGTACTCAATATGTATTTGGTTAAATGGTTTTTTTTTGTGCTACACAAATAACTAAAGAGGTAGTTTTCTTGTTCAATGCTACCTTAAAGTTATGTTGGATGCAGAGAAAACATAGACAAAATAATTAATTTTCTAATGCCATTAGAATCTGGTAATCAGATTAAATGACAAGGTATTATGTTTGATCGGAGCTTGTTAATTGTTTGATTAAGCTGATCCTAATTGTATATGAAAGCAATTATCTTACACCAAACAAAATTTTATTTTTTTAACATAAACGGAGGTTAGTTTTGTCAAAGAAAAACAATTGAAGATTTTGAAAACAGATTGGATCTGAGAGAGAGAAAGAGAGAGAGAGAGAGATCGGCAACGAAGAAGCTCCGGTGCCAACGTATTGGCTGCACAACGCCGCCATGTTCACCGTCGACGACAATCCAGACGGTTCTCGTCAGTTTCATGCTTCTGTACGACTCCTTTCCCTTTTTTTTCTCCATCTTCTTTTGATTGATTCGTTCAAAGTCAAACTCCTAATTGAATGATTCACGAACGAACATTCACCCATCGCCCACCTTATTGTTCAACTGGAAACTCGTCGTAAATTTCAATGGCGGAAGAATAATCTGACGAATTGTGGATTTTATCATGTGTGGGGTTACCAATTCAACTTTGACGATTTTTGAATCCTGAGGTGGTGATTCAGGTCAAATTAGGGTTTAATATGCTAAATGACATTGTAGATATCCATGGCGAGGAGATTCGCAGTGATTGGATTTTCGTTCCTCCTTCTACTTGGTACAACCTTGTCAGCGAGATCGGATGAGGAAACCCGGGAGCGGTTTTACGGCAATGTGGTGAACTCGACGGCACCGAGAAACGGCGAAGGGAGTATCGCCAAAATGTTCGACCGAGTCCTCGAGAAAGAATTCTCCGAAAACGATCAGCCTGAAGGTTAGGTTCTGAGAAAGGGCTAGTTCATTTACTTCAGTGGCCATTGTTTTGAACATTGACAAAGTTAAGGAGAAGAACGTTTCTGGTTTTACCTTTTTTTTTCCAAAAAAAGAAGAAGCAAAAAACATTTCTTGTTGATGTGAAAAAGTAATCGGAACACATTCAAGGTTTGTGTGATTGTGAGTGCATTTAGGTTGGTGGGTGGTGAAGCTTACATCTTCTATTCGCTTAACACAAGTTTCTTTGCTTAGGATCGGATGGAGGAGCCAGCTTTAACAGCAGTGTTGCTGATCAACAAGTAGGTTTCAGTCACTTCTTTGTTGTTTCTTAGTGTCATCTTTGATGTTCTTTAGATCTGCATTCAGATTCCCCTCTTCTGATGTGTTTTCCAGGCTGAAATAGAGACTGTAGCGAAAGTGACGCACGAGAAGGGCAAAAGAAATGATACACAAGAAAATAAGTATGTGGAGCCTTGTTCTAATTGTTGGGAGTAAATGAATGATGATTAATTGTCCAATGACGGTTTATAACTTGTTTCTCCCAATTTGTTTTCCTGTTTTCCCAGCGGCACGAGACCATTCCAACTCCAAGATGTGTTTTCCCTGGAAAACGAAGATTCTGATGATATGACTCTTATCGACAAAAAGGTATTGGAGTACTAAGCAAGATTTTCTATTTTTCATTTGCAGCTAATGGTCTTCTCCTGGTATATTGCAGAACAATGTTTTTGTCATGTCAAACAAAAAATCTAAGTATCCAATACTTCAAGTAGATCTGAGGTTGTTCTTTCTCTGATTTCCTCTGTATTGAAGCATTTTATTACATGCACTGTTTCAGACTTTTGATGCAAAGTTTATTGGCATTTCCCGCAGATTGATATCAGATTTGGTGGTCATTATTGTTTTTGCTGCGATTGGTGGCATTGTCTTCTCCTGCCTTGGACAACCGGTATGCAGCCTTACAAATTAGCATGAAAGACGTCTGATCTTGGGTTTGCAGTATACCGGGCTTCACGTTGTGTTCAATTATCTATTCTGATGATATGTTGCACTATCGCTACGTGTCTTAGGTCATTGTTGGATATCTGCTGGCGGGGTCAATCATTGGACCAGGAGGACTGAAATTTATCAGTGAAATGGTTCAGGTATATATTAGAAAACATTTTTTTTGTTAGTTATTGTCCTATAAATTTTATATAAGGACATAGAATAGACCACTTATGTTTCGGCGATGTTGTCACATGTATCTGTTCTTGTGCTTTTACAATTAAGGTTGTTCATAATATAAGTATAGGAATCAGATCTTCGATGAGTCTACATGGCATGTCAACTCCTATAGATCATGTTTTCTTTTGTCCTCACCTTATGTTCGTCAAGGATGTGAAGTAATTTTGGATAAACATCTTGCTTCTTGGCGGAGCCTAAGGATTATTAGTGTGTTTATACAACAGAAAGAAAATTTCATCATTAATATATCTTCTTGTTGCTTGTGTTCAAGCCATTAGCAGGGTTATAAACAAAAGCATGACGTTTGGTCCAGTTCATATAATCAGTTTACATAGTCATTCATTCTGACTGGTATTCATAATTTTTGGGTTTCTTCTTCTGATGTGGCAGGTTGAAACCGTAGCCCAGTTCGGTGTTGTTTTCCTCCTTTTTGCATTAGGCTTGGAATTCTCAATGACTAAGGTAGCATTCGTTGGCTGTTGACTGTAACTCCAACAAAATTTTCGTGTGGACTTTACGATCTCACTTAATTAATCTGTTGTTCTTGTGTCCATGCTGCAGCTGAAAGTTGTTGGCCCAGTTGCTGTCCTTGGAGGACTTCTTCAAATCGTCTTACTTATGTTTTTGTGTGGTGTAACTGCCTTGGTATGGGCAAAACAATCACGTATGTTCTGGTGCATATATTGGCAATTTGGAAATTTAAAAAATTGATTTATTGACATTTGCAGTTGTGTGGAGCAAGGTTGTCGGAGGGTATTTTTGTTGGTGCTTTTCTATCTATGTCATCAACTGCAGTGGTACCTTTCAAGTCATTTGTCTTCTAGAGTTTTATACAAAAGCTACTATTTCCCCTAATTCATCTCTAAGTTTCTGTTATTAATCCACATGTTAATTTGACCAGGTGGTAAAGTTTTTGGTGGAACGGAACAGTACAAGTTCTCTTCATGGTCAAGTTACGATAGGGATACTTATCTTTCAGGTTTCACTCATGAACATTCTATATTTTCAAGTTGAATATTTCATTGTTTGAAGGTTTTGAATATTTTCAAGCTATATTCTTACTTATTCTAAAATTTTCAGGACTGTGTCGTTGGTTTACTATTCGCATTGCTTCCAGTTTTGGGTGGTAATAGTGGGTTACTACAAGGAATTATATCAATGGGAAAGCTGTAAGTGGTTTCACAGCAAGAAGTTTGTCCAGGAACTTCTTATATATCCTCTTAACTGACTGTAGCTGACACAAAATATTTTCTTTATTCAATTTAGGCTCCTGATATTGTCCATATATCTCACTGTTGCATCTCTACTAACGTGGTCATTTGTGCCTCGCTTTCTGAAGCTAATGATTCAATTATCATCTCAAGTAAGTTTTAGACTACGTATCTTCTTCCCTGGACGCTATTTTGACTATTTTCCTTTCTTTCTTTGAGTGGCATCCGAATTAGTGCCAATGTTTCTCATTATGTAATGCAGACAAACGAACTTTACCAATTAGCTGCTGTGGCATTCTGCTTACTATCTGCATGGGTAAGTCTATCTATCATTCTTTTATGACATTCAGTGCTCGGATATCTTTCTGATCCCTTTTAGTGAATTAAAAAATCGAGTAAAATATTAACTAAGCTTGGATCTTAGTGATGGATTACAGAAGAAAATAATGAGACACCTGAGTATAATAAGCATATCTATCTAGTTTCCCATTCTTGACTTTAGTGTTGGTTCCTTCAAAACTTCTTCAGTGCAGTGACAAGCTGGGTCTTAGTCTTGAGTTGGGATCATTTGTGGCTGGTGTTATGCTGTCTACAACCGAATTTGCCCAACATACACTAGAGCAGGTACTGATTCTAAAGTCAGGTTAATTTGTGCCGTAAGAAGTTAAATCTCAAGGTTATTAACAGAGTGGAATTTCACTTACTTGGTCATGTAGGTGGAACCAATTCGCAATTTGTTTGCCGCTCTCTTCCTGTCTAGTATCGGGATGCTCATAAATGTACACTTTCTATGGAACCACGTGGATATCCTTCTGGCATCTGTGATTCTAGTCATAGTTATTAAGACAGCAATTGCAGCAGTAGTAGTTAAGGCTTTCCGGTACAACATGAGGATATCGTTCCACGTGAGTTTGTCCATCTTCTGATATAAGCATCTTTCATATCGAAACCCATCATCCACCAAATCACTTAAATTTGTTTTGTCGCAAAATGTAACAGGTCGGGGTACTTCTCGCTCAGATTGGCGAGTTTGCCTTTGTTCTTCTAAGCCGAGCATCAAACCCACACGTTATCGAGGTGACACCTTCTTTGCTCTTGTAATTGAGCAGTATTTTACTATTTGTCTTTATTACTAGACTTTGTGACTTTGGGTTATAATGAATGAACAAATGTAGGGGAAAATGTATCTCCTCCTTTTGGGCACAACAGCTCTGAGTCTCGTAAGTTACCTCAACAAACCAAACAAGCCTTCGTTCACATTCCAATAAGAATATACTTGAAATGATAATACATAAACATAGATGTTTATATACTTACAACCTGAAATGCATGAGTGTTACAGGTGACGACTCCATTGCTGTTCAAGTTAATACCGAGTGCAATGAACCTCGGTGTCATCCTTCGATGGTTCCCTTCTGAGAATAGTTCACCGAACGAGGTCCCTTCTCTTCTCCTTTCTCATTCTCTTTTATAACTCAATACATAATGTGCAAGTTTATATGGTAAACTCGAGAGCAATTTATTATATTAAGGAGGTGAAATATCGGCTTATGAGAGTGTTGTTTGTATTAGAGTTTGCAGGAGAAAGCATCGATGATAGAAGTACATAACAGAACCAAGTGACATCTCTTTTGTACATAGGCTGAAGATTTTAAAAAGACAAAAACAGATTTTGATCTCACAAACACGACCAGGAGAGGCCAATTTAAAACTGACCAAGATCAGAACCACTACTTGCTTTTTCAATTCTTTTTTGTTTTTGGGGTGGTAATTCGTATATAATTAGTAGTAACTACTTCTCCGTGTAGTCCAAGCGGCTTAGCGTATTATTTGGTGTAACAATATTAACCCAATTATACACGTCTTATTGTATTGATCTTAGAACCATTATACAAGTATTGATGTTCTCTTTTTATTATCTATAGATCTTGGAGATAATAGCCAATACATTTGTGAAATTGTTTAGTTCCAATTAGTAAGATTAAAGTTGAAAAATAAATAATCGTGTTCACTTTGAAGACATGCCATTATTTTTGTTTCAACTTCTGTAGCTCCATTTTTCACCTATAATCAAATTTCAGAAACAAAATTGACACTTGGGGTGGGGGGTGGGGGATTTATGTAATGTGACTGTGACCAAAGCCAAAACAAATTCTAAGTCAGGATTAAAATTTAAAAAAAAAAAAGAGATACTTTTGAGTACCTCAAATATGAAATCCACCACCGTTTGGTAAAGGGAAAAGGGTTTTTTCCCACCTGAACAAACTGCGCGGTGCCTTTTCCTACCCAAATAAAGACTCGGTGTCTTTTCCCACCTAAACGCTTTAAAAATTCAAAAATCCAACCCATACTCCGACTTTTGTTCGTAAAACAAAGTTGACCGTCACAAAGGTTAGTCAACCGTTAAGTTTGCTGACTCAGTTCGTACACGTGGCATTAAAACGATGACGTGCCATTAAAAATCAAAAAAAAAATCAAAAAATCATAAAAATCGAAAAAAAAATTTAAAAATCAAGAAAAAAAATTTAAATAAAAAAAAAATAATATAATATAATTTATAAAACGGAAATTGGCAAAATACTCTAATTAAGATTTAAAATTTGAAAAGACCTTGGTTTTTTTAGTTTTTGGTAATTACACTTATTGATATGTAATAAGACTATTATTACTTGTAGTTCAACCATTATTTTCTCTCCTTTTCACCATTTCTTTTTAGTTTCGCAGCAATTGCAATGTTTCGAAGTAAATTCTGATTCATTCTTTTTAATCCCTACAATTCTTCTTTTTCAATAGAACCTTCTAAATCAAATTATATTTCATCTATCACACAATCATATACATATATTACTATTAAGTTTTATATATTTTTGGCTTAGGACATCTTCATGTATTACTCAAAATCAGAATTTTACTGAACAATAATTCATTGAACATTAACATTGATCAAAAGCCTGATAAAATGAAAAAAAAAACTGAATTGAAAAAAAAATTAAAGACTAGGGAGAGAATACATGAGTTCGAAGTAAGCTTTGTTTGTTTTTAAAGTTAAATCAAAATAGTCTTATTACATATCAATAAGTGTAATTACCAAAAACTAAAAAAAAACAAGGTCTTTTTCAAATTTTAAATCTTAATTAGAGTATTTTGCCAATTTCTCTTTTATAAATTATATTATATTATTTTTTTATATTTAAATTTTATTTTTTTGATTTTTAAATTTTTTTTTCGATTTTTCGATTTTTATGATTTTTATGAATTTTATTTTATTTTTAATGACACGTCATCTTTTAATGCCACGTGTGCGAGCTTAGTCAGCAATTTTAACGGTTGACTAACCTTTGTGACGGTCAACTTTGTTTTACGTACAAAAGTCGGAGTATGGGTTGGATTTTTGAATTTTTAAAGCGTTTAAATGGGAAAAGACACCGAATCTTTGTTTGGGTAGGAAAAGGCAGCGCGCAGTTTGTTCAGGTGGGAAAATACCCTTTTCCCGTTTGGTAAAATAGTAATTTCTGACGTGTGTCTACTGTCTTGCTTTTTGTATGGGTGTGTGACGTGTGTCTACTGTGTAGCTTCGTCTTAACCGGAAGCTATATGAAGTTTAATGGGTCAATATTTGGGCTATTCAAGGCCCATTATATTTCAAAAACTTAGAGCACCTCCATGGTTTTATAGTTTAATTGTATAATTTAATTTTAAGTTATAAAAGAAATTTAAATCAATCATATAATGAGAAGTATTCTATGAGTCTCTCAAAGGTATCTCAAAGCTTTTTAACGATATCTCAAAGTCTTTTAAGTATATCTCAAAGTCTCTTATTTGAGAGACTTTTCATTCTCTCTCTTTCTTTTTTCTACTTTTTTTTTTATTTTCTTGTGAGAGACTCTTGCTCTTACCCAACTTCTTCCAAATTCAGTTATCATTATTGTCTTCAAGATTAATTTAATGATTCAAAATATTTTTTTTTGTACAACAGATTCGAAATATTAATTAGAAATCAATTTAATAGAAATTTCATTTACAGTAAAACTGTAAGTTGATAAATAAAAATATATCTGATTTTTCATTTGTTACTTTAACATTTCTAATCTATACATAAAAATCTTAAGTATTTTGTATAATGTTTTTTTTGGGTTAAATTATAACTGTGTATCTTGTTATTAATTATATTGATTAAATCATTCTGAAAACACGTTTAAATAATTTTCGAAGAAATAAATATATTCTAAACTTAAGATCTAATCCCTAATTTTTGCTATTATGGTATTTGCAAAGAAATATTAGTCCCAAGTATAATGTCAAATTGGTAAGTTGTAAACAACCTTCCATATCAATTAAAAAAATCCCTCACTTACACAAAAAACGCACAATTCCTTTCTTGTTATGAATAACTTGTATTCTGTGTATTATTGTGGAGGACCAATGGTCTCTTTATATAGTGGTTACATCAAGTAGAGAAAAGGAAATTGTCCTTTTACTACTCATACAAGGAATAGGAAAACTTCTTCTAATCCTATTGGTATTAGGAAAAGGAAATCCTATCTCTAATAAGACTTGGTCTTCACGCCGAGACTAGACCACGGATTGGGCCTGATGAACTGAGCCGGTTATGGACATCCAAACCTCAATGGTTTATAACACTCCCCCTTGGATGACATAACCGTATGTGATGATGATGGGATCTTAGTAATACGCTTGGGGAATGCTGCCTCATTAAAACCTTACCAAGGAAAACCCAGTGGGACAAAACCTTAGTGAAGGAAAAAGAGTACAACACGTATTACTCCCCCTGAAATGAACATCACTGAAGGTCCTTCAATCGGCGCATGCCAATCTGATGCATAAGCTTCTTGAGCGTGGAGGTTGGAAACGACTTTGTGAAGAGGTCGGCTGAGTTGTCACTTGAGCGGACTTGGAGCACCTGGAGTTCACCGACCTTCTGTAGGTCGTGAGTGAAAAAGAACTTTGGCAATATGTGCTTCGTCCGATCTCCTTTAATGTATCCATCCTTCAAATGAGCTATGCATGCAACATTGTCTTCGTACATGCTGGTCGGTTCTTCTTTCCCTTCTGTCATCCCACAATCTCGTCTAATGTGTTGAGTCATTGACCGTTGTGTGGATCCGAAAAGTAACCTGCATCAGCAAAACCAACTAATCCTTCTTTGTTAAGGTTAGTATAAAATAGACCCATGTCTTTCGTCCCTTTCAGGTAACGAAATATGTGTTTAATCCCGTTCCAGTGCCTTTGGGTCGGACAAGAACTAAATCTTGATAGGAGGTTCACGGCAAAACATATGTCTGGTCTAGTATGACTAGTCAAATACAATAACGCTCCTATAGTACTGAGATATGGCACTTCGGGACCAATGACCTTTTCGTCCTTCTTTACTGGACCGAATGGATCGTTGTCCAGGCCAAAGCTTCTCGCCATCATTGGGCTAGTCAGTGGGTAAGCCTGGTCCATATTAAATCGCTTGAGTACCTTTTCGCGATAATTACGAATCCCTTATCGAATTTCTTTATGAATATGCATGGGATCGTCTTTATAGCCCTCTTTCTTTTAATGCCTTAGGCGATCTGAAGGAACTTTCATTTCCTTTTGCTCATTGTTTCTATTTGGAAACCATTCTCATAACTTAATGGGCTTTGTATAGGTGAGAAAATCATGCCCTTTAGGCAATGCCTTTTTGGTCGAGATTTTATACTTGCAATAAAAACAAGCAATAGAAATTCATATTATCAAGCAAGAATCAAACAAGATAATAGCAATAAAATAAACTCAAAGTAGTTTAATGTCAAACAAATCCAAAGACATAAAACCAAAGCAAAGTAAACATAAAAGCAACAAAGCAAATAGAACTCAAAGTCTAAAATCATTTTAAGCAATCGGAAGTCTCATGTTCATTTTAGTCAACTTTTGAACTGCCCTCACAGTCCGAGGCTTCCTCCTCATCGTATGTTTGAGGAGTCTCCATCTCACTGCGTCTTTTTATCAGTTCATCAAATCTACTGATAATTTCTTTTGTCCTCTGTCCTCTTCTGAGGTAATGAAATAGGTCATTATAGTTTGTGAAACTTTTGGCCTTAAGTGATAAAATCAATTCCTTTGAATGGAATGTAGAGATGGTCTTTTGTAAAAGATCCTCATCTGTTACCACTTCGCCACATAGTTGTAGGCCATGGACGATTTTCATTAGGACAGAGTTGTATTCATCCGCGGATTCAAAATCCCGGAAACCGAGAGTCTCCCATCCTTCCATGGAGTTTCGCCACAGTACCATTGAATACCTTTCACCCAACTTTGTCCAAAGAACAAAAGGGTCCTTAACATCTTGGTACTGGTCTCTCAGTTCTTCAGTGAGATGGAAGCGCATAATTGTTATGGCTCTTTGCCTTTGGCTTTCTAATTCATGATTGCCATATGTGATGCATCTTCCGAGTCCCCTAGTTTGCAGAGCGTATCTAGTGCTCATTGCCCATTCTAGGATATCATCTCCGAAGAGACTTAGGACCGGGTAATCTGAGTTGTTAACTTCATACATCTGAAAATATGCATCAACCTTCTCTTAGGGCTTTTAATAAAATCATGGCCTTAGAATGATGGCCGATTTTATGCATCCGATTTTTAGACTTCAAGTAATCAAACAATCATGCAAGCGATTTCAAGCAAGCATTCATTCAATCATATAATTCGATTTTATTCAATACTTTTATCAGATTTTATTTTAACTTATTCTTTATGCAAGATTAATCCTAAAACAATTATAATTAAACAATAAAAGGATAATCATGGAAAAGGATAAGGATATTCTTAAACTTTTCCTATTTGGAATAGGATTAGGGTTTTAACAAAAACGTTTTTCAACCTATTCCTTTTCCTCTTAGGGTTTCGGTTTTATGCTATGATCATGCAACAAAAAAAATCAATCTAGTAACCTAAAAACTTAAAACTAATATCCGACTTTCATGATTAAACAACCTTAGCATGCGATTTCTATTTGGTACCAAATCCGATTTTAATAGGTAATATTATCATGAAATTTTAAACATCAGACAATCAAGCTAAAGAATAGGTTTCAATCATGCAAGCAAGTTCAACAAACAATCCGAGTTTTAGGGTTTCATACGCTTAGGTCCAATTCGATTTTTAGGTTTTAAGAAATCAAACAAGTTTAAACATACAAAACGATTTTAGGTCTTGTCTTTAGTTTAAATTCAAATTCAAGTATAGGTTTTAACAAGACCAAACAAGTTTATAAGAGAATCGGTTTTTAGGGTTTAGGTTTATTAAGATCCAATTCGATTTTCTTTGTTCTTAGTTTAGGGTTTTACCTTGATCTCCTTTTGGGGTTGAACTGGTATGGACCGGGAGCTAAAGACCTCGGTATCAAACTTGGAATTCGCGGCTGGTAAGGATCGGATCGGCTACTCGTCGTCGAACTGCTGCAGACGGATTGGATCGGATCGAACGCGGCTACTCGGCTTTGGAACGTGCGGCTGCTCGGCGTCGATTGTTGGTATCGGATCGAGCTGCTGCGAGCTACGGGAATGATCGCGCGGCTACTAAGGTTTCTCCGGGTTGGGAAAACGCGCGGCAAGCTAAGGATCGAGCGGCTGCGGATTGTTTCTCGGTGGCTAGCGGCGGACGGCGGCTTTTAGGGTTTTTATTTTTTTCGGTAGCTAGGGATTTATCAGAGCAAGCTCGTGCTGATAACGTGTTATGAATAACTTGTATTCTGTGTATTATTATGGAGGACCAATGGTCTCTTTATATAGTGGTTACATCAAGGAGAGAAAAGGAAATTGTCCTTTTACTACTCATACAAGGAATAGGAAAACTTCTACTAATCCTATTGGTATTAGGAAAAGGAAATCCTATCTCTAATAGGACTTGGTCTTCACGCCGAGACTAGACCACGGATTGGGCCTGATGAACTGAGCCGGTTATGGACATCCAAACCTCAATGGTTTATAACATTTCTTTGTGTTTAAAGTTTTTTCTTTACAAATGTTACAAATTAATTAATGTATTATTTATGGCATGAAAAATGTTGAAGTATTAAAAAGTTTATTGAATGTTAGAGGTATTTTTATGGAATTTTTGGATTTTTCTGAATATTTAAGTGTCATTTTTACATTTATTAATGGACTTATAATAAAAGAAAAAGAACTTGAAGTCTAGACGACGTCGTTCCTTTGATGTTGATGAAGACAAACAATCCAACGGTTTTATATAGCGATTAATAAAAATGTCATTTCTCCAATCCAACGGTTTTAATATGATAAACTTTATATAAAACCGTTGGATTGTTAAGACTTGTCTTCCTCAAAATATTATACTCGACGTCGTTACACCTAGGGCGTGGTTTAGAGCGTGGGGCGAGTCAAAGTTATATGTGGTGGATCCAAGACATGCGTGTAGCCTTTGATGTTGTTGTGGCGGAAGGCTACATGCATGTCTTGTGAACTGTCAACGGTTGCTAACGTGATAATTTTGAAGTTGTTGAACAACCAGCAACTACATACGAAAGGAAGCACCTCCCGACATTGAGACTAGACATAATGGATTCTCAAGTCGATTTTGATCGTTTTTGTAAAAGCAAAATCGAAATCGACTGAAATACCTTTTTTGCCAACCAAAAAGAGAGGAAAAGAAAAACATTTCTCTTAGAAAATAAGTTTACATAAAACATACAAAGTACAAACTATGGAAATCTCTATATACAAGAAACATGGAAATTAAGCTTTCATCTAGCACCTTCTAATTAAAAAGTATCCATTTTTCAATACTCCAATAATAGACGATGGCTTCAATGGTTTTTAAATTTGAAAGCATATAATATTACTCGTGTTGACCGAGCAACATTTTTTTTTTTTGGGTAAATACATTCATAAGATTTGTCAATACAAAGATTTGTATGTTTAACCTTTTGAACATAATTTAAGCACAAATTTTATGACACCAATTTTCTCCTTTAAGAACAAAAGCCTAAAAAATAAGTCTAGTTTGACATATCCCATTTCCCGATTAGTCTAAACGCGTGTCTTTATATTAGTAATTTCTATGATAATTAAATTGAAAGGTGGTCACCAAAAAATAATAGTTTAGATTATTATGATTAAAATAGACTTCAACGTGATGGCACGCTATTTCGCAAAAACGACGTTTTACTGAAAATAAACGTCGTTCATGCTCTTCTTTAAGCGCGTGGGTTCCCCAAGACATAAGCTAGAAGCCTAGAAGTTACCGTTAATTGCCACGTGGCATCGCAGCAACTTGCCGATTACGGACAGAATCTGATGTTGTTCAATCTGATGTTAAATTTCCGATTGGTGTTCAGTCTGATGGATAATTAATACTCCCTCCGTTTTGATTTAAGTATCGTTTTACACTTATTTTTTTGTTTACAAATAATTATCGTTCTCGGATTTCAATGCAGATTTATGATAAATTTTTCTGTTTTATCCCTACTTTTTCAGCTTATTAATTATTCCTATCAAACAAAATAATGTTTTAATGAAGGGCAAAACAGAAAAATTTAATGTTTTCTTAATTTGTGTGAAATATCCTAAAACGACACTTAATTAAAAAAAAACAGAGGGAGTAGTATATAGTTAAAATCTTTTTATATTTATGATCCCTATACTTTTGTTTTCACTCGGATTTACCCTGTGGTTTCTAAACACTACAAATTTTTAATTAGGAATTTAACAAAGCTCAAGACTCATGTACATTCAGGTTCATCACTTATGTACAATATAGTACAATTAATGTTTAATTATAAATATATAAATTATTTTCATTATAATTTGTTTTTTTTGGTACGATTTTCATTATAATTTATTAGTCAACTATACAATCATTATCTTATTTAGACAACAAAATCATTATTTATATATTTAATTTAACTTGTTGATCTGTAATACAAACATGGATAAATCATATAACCAATAACAGATCCACATTATAGATAATAAGACATGTGCCTTAAAATAGATAATAAGATTGATGATTAAAAAAAAAGAGTTTATTTCGTGTAATAAACAAAACAATATTGTTTTGGATTTTTTTTTGGTGATTTTGAAAACACGTTAACATCGGTTAACTAACATAATTAAAGTCAAAGTATGTATACACTATTTTCCATTAATTTGAATATGAAATTAAGAAAATAACATTAGTTTAACTATGTTTTCGCACAACTCATGTCATGAGTATATGAATGGATTGGGATCGCGGTCTATAATTGAAGCATGATTTTGCCGTTTTTTCTATGACGATCCATAACTTTACACGTCGTTAAAACAAAGAAGGCAAATGTGTAATCGTAAGAAATTTAGAGGGGGGTTAAGTTAATTTAGCAGCATAAACCAAATGAGACATTTTTCAACTTTCAAGACAGAGTCTACGAATAGACGCCGACCCCCTTTAGCATAAACCGAATGAGAGCATTATTTTTTCTTTAGCTTCCCTCTCTCTCTTTCTCCGTGTATTATCAGCGTTTTGTGTTTGATAAAAACGGCATGACGTCTCTTTTCTCCTCTTCCCAATTTGTGAGCTGTTAAACAGAACCGATCTCTCTGTTTCTATACTCTGTTTCTTTTTGTCTCTCTCTGTTTTTCTTTTCCTCCTAGCTTTGTGTCAGATGAAGGAGAAGGAGAAGGAGAAGTAAAAGAGAGATAACTAAAGACTTGTTTGGCTTGTGTAATGCGAGAAAACCTGAGGAATAGTTTCCAAGCTTCATGACAATCCAAACACGCCCCAATTCGATTTCTAGGTTCGTCTAAAACATTTCTTCATTGTTTTTCATCAATTCTATAATCTGATCGGAAGATAGTTTCTTGAAGAACATTAGGAAAAGTGTAAATTTTAATTTTTTGGTCAACGAGAGGCCTTTTTCTAAAGGTGAGACTTTATTTTTTAGTCAATATGTGTTCTTCAAGCATTAATCTAGAGGCTAAAACTCTCATGGCATGGGACTGTTTTATTGATTTATATACATTTTTGAAAAGATTAAATTTAGGGTTCTAAATTTTTTTGCAGGTGAGGAGAATATTTTTAGGGTTTATAGTTTAAGGAGATGGCGACACTAGCAGATATTGGAGTAGCAGCAGCGATCAACATTCTAAGTGCTTTGATATTCCTTTTGCTATTTGCAATCTTGAGGATCCAACCATTCAATGATAGGGTTTATTTCCCTAAATGGTACTTGAAAGGTCTTAGAAGCAACCCGTTGAATTCGGGTGCTTTTGTGAGCAAGATTGTGAATTTCGATTTTCGATCATACACACGGTTCTTGAATTGGATTCCCGCCGCGCTAAAGATGCCGGAGCCTGAACTTATCGACCATGCTGGTTTGGATTCTGCTGTCTACTTGAGGATTTACTTGATTGGGTAATGAAAATGTTCAAACTTCTTTCTTGTTTGCATACAATGTGCCTTATTGTTTGAGCATTGATCTTGATATCGTAGAAGAGAATACTAATATTAGCTTTGTTCTAATTAATGGTTTTTTTTTTTTTACTATTTTATAGACTAAAGATCTTTGTCCCGATCGCGTTACTTTCATGGTCGATTTTGGTACCTGTAAATTGGACAAGTGATGGATTGCAGCTAGCAAAACTTCGTAATGTAACATCGAGCGATATCGATAAGCTTTCGATATCAAATGTAGAACGTGGATCAGACAGGTAAGAGAAACAAAATCTCAATTTGAAGCTTTTTTATTTTATGTTTCACTCTAATGATTAGAATCTTTTAATCTTGAGAAAGGTTTTGGGCGCATCTAGTGATGGAATACGCATTCACATTCTGGACTTGTTATGTTCTAATGAAAGAATATGAGAAGATAGCTTCAATGCGGTTAGCATTTCTCCAATCGGAAAAGCGACGTGCTGATCAATTCACCGTATAGATGTTACCTTTCTTTTATATAATCAACTTTGTATGCTATTTTGGTCTAACATTATCTATGAAAAGGTTAAAAAAAAAATGTTTGCGTCTGACAGGTTCTGGTTAGGAACATACCACCGGATCCGGACGAGTCAATTAGCGAAAACGTGGAGCATTTTTTTATGGTTAACCACCCGGATCATTATCTTACGAATCAGGTTAGCTCATAGTCCTAAAAGAACCAGTCTTTAATTCGGTCTATATCGCTAGTTTTCACAAGTCTCTATGACTATATATCCCAGGCGGTTTACAATGCGAATGAATTGGCTGAGTTAGTGGCAGAGAAGAAGAAAATGCAGAATTGGTTTGATTACTACCACTTGAAGTATACAAGAAACAAGGAACAAAGGCCAAGGGTAAAGGTTAGTATACTTGAAGAAACCCGAAACACATGTTTAGAGAGAAGCTTTTGTCTAATTATGTTTCATCTCGCAGCTGGGATTTCTTGGGCTATGGGGAAAGAAAGTAGATGCAATGGATCATTACACGGCTGAGATCGAAAAACTAAGCGAGCAAGTAAGTATTGTTTCTTCTAGAGGTTCACACATGTGGTTCTTGGTTTGGATTTCTCGGTTTTCAGATAAGTATAGAGATCCAATGGTTACTAAGAGGATGTTTCAGTTTTGTAGGAAAACATATTCTTTTGTGTTGTTGCTCAAAAGAACAACACTTAAACTCAATGTGACATCGTTCGCTTTTTTTTGTTTGTTTTTCACAGATAATGGAAGAAAGGAAGAGAGTAAAGAAAGATGAGAAAGGTCGAATGCCAGCAGCTTTTGTCTCTTTTAAAACGCGTTGGGGCGCTGCGGTTTGCGCACAGACTCAACAGACAAAGAATCCAACCGAATGGTTAACCGAATGGGCTCCAGAGGCGAGAGAAGTGTTCTGGCCAAACCTAGCGATCCCTTACGTATCGCTCACTGTAAGGAGATTTGTAATGCACGTCGCCTTCTTCTTCCTCACTTTTTTCTTCATCATCCCAATCGCATTTGTTCAGTCCCTAGCGAGTATTGAAGGCATCCAAAAATCCGCTCCGTTCCTAAACCCCATCATCGAAAAGTAAGTACGTTTCTTGAATTTTCTTGCTTACCGTTTTTCGATTCAAGAATATTCTTGATTCAATTTTTTTTTTTTTTTTATCAATCTTGCGTGTGCAGGAAGTTTATTAAATCGGTGATCCAAGGTTTTCTTCCCGGTATTGTCTTGAAGCTCTTCTTGGTATTCTTGCCAACAATCTTGATGATCATGTCGAAATTCGAAGGGTTTGTATCGATCTCATCGCTAGAGAGAAGAGCGGCTTTCCGATATTATCTATTCAACCTCGTGAATGTTTTCCTCGGTAGCATAATCACAGGATCCGCATTTGAACAGCTTGATTCTTTCCTTAAACAATCCGCGGATCAGTAAAGCTCGTTCTCTCGCTCGCTCACTCTTACTCTCTCGAAAAACTCTGTTTTCATAACTTCTTACATTCTTGTTTTTAGGATTCCACGGACCGTTGGAGTAGCGATTCCAATAAAAGCAACGTTTTTCATAACGTATATAATGGTTGACGGTTGGGCCGGTGTGGCGGGAGAGATTCTTAGGCTGAAACCGTTCGTCATCTTTCATTTGAAGAACTTCTTCTTAGTGAAAACAGAAAAGGATAGAGAAGAAGCTATGGATCCGGGACAGATCGATTTCTACGCAACGGAGCCTCGGATTCAACTCTACTTCCTCCTCGGCCTCGTCTATGCTCCGGTCACACCTGTTCTACTTCCTTTCATCATCTTCTTCTTCGGTTTCGCCTACCTCATCTTCCGTCATCAGGTGAAAAAGAAAAGCAAACTCTCTTTTTCTATTAACTTTAACAGTTTCATGTAGTTACTTCAGATTAAGGTTAGGGTTTGGTTTTTTTGAATCTTTAGTTTCAAGATTCTTGGAGCCAATACGATTTGAACCAGGGTTAAATTTGGTTATTAGCTAAACCGGTGTTTGTTTGCAGATCATAAATGTGTACAATCAAGAGTATGAGAGCGCGGCTGCGTTCTGGCCAGACGTTCATGGACGTATAATATCGGCATTGATCATCTCGCAAATCCTTTTGATTGGATTAATGAGCACGAAAGGAAAAGCTCAGTCCACGCCTTTCCTCGTCATTCTACCGATTTTAACCATCGGTTTTCACCGGTTTTGCAAAGGCCGGTACGAATCAGCATTCATCATTAACCCTTTGCAGGTAAATTAGTATAGTATGATAACCTTACAAGTTACAACACTTCGACTCAATTTTCTTATACCAAGATCGAAAAATCTCTAAATCAGCCTACCGGTTATGTTAACCGATAGTAGTTTTAGCTTAATTTTGATTTGGTTCGGTTCGGTATGTGTTAATTAATCTTGTTGGTACCGGTTTACAGGAAGCTATGATTAAGGATACATTGGAACGAGCAAAAGAACCGAACTTGAATTTGAAGGGGTATCTTAAAAACGCATATATTCATCCGGTTTTTAAAGACGAAGAGTATGAAGATGACCAGTTTGAGGGATTAACGGATGATTCGGTCGATGAAAATTGTGTAGTTGTCCCTACCAAACGTCGGTCCCGGAGAACCTCCGTGACGAGCAGCAATGCGAGTGGTGGCTCGTCACAATCTCTGCCTTTTAATCGACTTGAGACGGGTAAGGGGAAACCGGAGCCTTGATGGTAAAATGAGTAAATCACTAAACCGGTTTGGTCTGTATTCGGTATAGAAGAAACGGAACTATTGCATAGAGATTTTTTTTTATAGTTTTGACGTGTTGTGGACGGTTTTGTATATTTGTATGCTTGTCATTGTTTTGTTTGAGTTTGTTGTCATTATGACTAATTTCCCAATACATGATTGTGTAAAAAGTAAAAACAATTTCCTATACAAACAATTTTGTGCAAAAAGCTATTACAAAATTGAGATAAAAATAACATAAAAACAAAAATTAGGATTAATTAAACGGGCGATGTAATTTTACCGATGTCCTTTTGGGATTAATTAATAAATCAATATTTTTTTGTTTTAAAAAAAAATCAGGTGAAAAATCAGTCTGACATTATGTATAAGCATGTACTCTCTCCGTTCCTCTTTGATGTTTTAGATTTTATGTTTGTTCCTAATAGATTGATTTTCTATATTAGATTTAATATATTCATTTTTGCAAGACAATAAACAAACAAAAAGTAATAGAGAAAAAATAAATAAAAAGTAAAAAGAAAAAGTAAGTAATGATTGTTTTTTAATATCTGTAAAAAATCTAAAAAATCAATCTTTAAAAAACGGAGAGAGTCGTTTGGTCTGGTCAAGACATTATGTATCATACTAACGTAAGCATGTATGAGTACCGATGACTTATAGTCGCATCGTTGGTCTGGTCAAGATTCCTAGCGTGAGTGTTTTAAAAGATATATCGTACTAAACACTCTTTATAAAGAAAAATTGCGAAACAAATCTAGCTTATTATTGGGAATATCTTCCCATATCTCAATCAATCTCACATTCATTGTCTAACAATTTTACATTAGTTTTTCATTCTATGGCTCTCTTTCCAAAATCGAACTTCGTAAACAATGCAAATGAGATTTTCTGATAAATATAGAGTATATGCAGTATTTTTCAATACTCTTATGGGGATCTGCATTTATGAATTTCAATACACTCTTATGTGCTTTTTCAATACTCTTATGTGCCATTCCAATTGTTAATAAATAATTTTGATTTAATAGCACCTAATTTATTTACTATAAACGGGAGAAAATTACAACAACAAAAAAACATTGTAAAAAAAACTTAACAAGTTTATAGTATTATTGAAAACCTAATATCTTCTAACAGTGTTTTATACTTGTATCTATTTCGTAAAAATAAAATAAATCTCAAGTGTGTTAAGTTTCAACACTTATATGATTATATTTTGTAATTGTAAATTGAAGAAAAAAACTGCATACAATTTTGTTTTATGTTGTATTACCAATTTATCAGAAGTCGGAAGATCTTGGATTCGGATATGAGGATAAAAACAATCTAGAATATTAAAACGATAAACATGCCAATAAAATACGAGTGCATAATAACAATAAATCCAAAATAAAAGCTGCCTTTTAAATGCAAACAAATCCACAACCACAAGGACCAAAACCATGGATGGACATGGACTAGTATAGAAGTTAATCCCGAAAATTTAATGATTTTTGTTTTTGTTGGATAAAATAAGCAATGCTTACTAATGCAAACTGATATGAGTAACGACGCATTTAATTTTGTTTTCCACGTGGTGATTAATAGTTGTTTGAAAAAGTGTCATTTTCAAAAAAATGTCATGACACATTTCACGTAAATTAAAAAAACTATTAAAAATTATATATGTTTTATCCTTTGTTTACATATTAAATAAAAGTATATCTTTAATTATTACATTAAATTAGTAAGGTCAAAACTAGATTTTTATTTAAAATTCTGCATTAAAAATGTAAAACGACACNCGTACTAACGCAAGCATGTATGACTTAGTCGCATCGTTGTCTGGTCAAGACATTATGTATCGTACTAACGTAAGCATGTATGACTTATAGTCGTATGACTCGTATCGATGGTCTGGTCAAGATCCATACCTATCGTGAGTGTTTGTGTTTTAAAGTGCCAGTGAGATCCCTGATAAAAGATATATCGTACTAATTATGTATCGTTGGTCTGGTCAAGATCCCTATCGTGAGTGTTTATATATCGTACTAACGTAAGCATGTCTCTTTATAAAGAAAATTTGCAAAAAAAATCTAGCTTATTATTGGGAATATCTTCCCATATCTCAATCAATCTCACATTCATTGTCTATCAGTTTCACATTCATTGTCTAACAATTTTACATTAGTTTTTCATTCTATGGCTAGAGTTTCCAAAATCAAACTTCGGAAACAATGCAAATGAGATTTTCTGATAAATATAGAGTATATGCAGTATTTTTCAATACTCTTATGGGGATTTGCATTTATGAATTTCAATACACTCTTATGTGCTTTTTCAATACTCTCATGGGGATGTGCATTTATGAATTTCAATACACTCTTATGTGCCATTCCAATTGTTGATAAATAATTTTGATTGAATAGCACCTAATTTATTTACTATAAACTGGAGAAAATTACAACAACAAAAAAACATTGTAAGAAAAACTTAACAAAGTTTATAGTGTTATTTAAAACCTAATATCTTCTAACAGTGTTTTATACTTGTATCAGTATCGTGAAAAGAAAATAAATCACAAGTGTGTTAAGTTTCAACACTTATATGATTATACGACTTTGTACCTGTCTCTTATACACATCTAGATGTGTATAAGAGACAGTCATAAATGTGTACAACCAAGAGTATGAGAGCGCGGCTGCGTTCTGGCCAGACGTTCATGGACGTATAATATCGGCATTGATCATCTCACAAATCCTTTTGATTGGATTAATGAGCACGAAAGGAAAAGCTCAGTCGACGCCTTTCCTCGTCATTCTACCGATTCTAACCATCGGTTTTCACCGGTTCTGCAAAGGCCGGTACGAATCGGCATTCGTCATTAACCCTTTGCAGGTAATTAGTAAAATAGTGTGATTACCTTACAAGTTGCAACACTTCGGCTCAATTTTCTTATCCCAAGATCGAAAAATCTCTATATCAGCCTACCGGTGATGTTAACCGATGGTAGTTTTAGCTTAATTTTGGTTTGGTTCGGTATGTGTTAATTAATCTTGTTGGTACCGGTTTACAGGAAGCTATGATTAAGGATACATTGGAACGAGCAAAAGAACCGAACTTGAATTTGAAGGGGTATCTTAAAAACGCATATATTCATCCGGTTTTTANGCATACAAACTTTTTTTTATGTTGTATTATCAGAAGTCGGAAGATCTTGGATTCGGATATGAGGATAAAAACAATCTAGAATATTAAAACGATAAACATGCCAATAAAATACGAGTGCATAATAACAATAAATCCAAAATAAAAGCTGCCTTTTAAATGCAAACAAATCCACAACCACAAGGACCAAAACCATGGATGGACATGGACTAGTATAGAAGTTAATCCCGAAAATTTAATGATTTTTGTTTTTGTTGGATAAAATAAGCAATGCTTACTAATGCAAACTGATATGAGTAACGACGCATTTAATTTTGTTTTCCACGTGGTGATTAATAGTTGTTTGAAAAAGTGTCATTTTCAAAAAAATGTCATGACACATTTCACGTAAATTAAAAAAACTATTAAAAATTATATATGTTTTATCCTTTGTTTACATATTAAATAAAAGTATATCTTTAATTATTACATTAAATTAGTAAGGTCAAAACTAGATTTTTATTTAAAATTCTGCATTAAAAATGTAAAACGACACTTTTTGTAAAACAAAAATAAAATCTCAAAACTATATTCTTTATGAAAGGAGAGAGTATTAATTTAAACTAAAGGGTGGTGGTGGTGAAATAATAATTCCCAGTTAGAGATGAATTGTTCTGTTAGTATAATTTAGAACAAGATTATCTAATGAATTGTTCTGTTAGTATAATTTAGAACAAGATTATCTAATCACTCCCATTTAATCAGTTAAAATGGTACCATATTTTAGATATATTAAAAAATTTGATGAAATCCGGATCATTCTCTAATTATAAAAAACAAAACAAATATTACTTTAATAATTTTAATAAAATTTAAATTTAACCACAATTTGCTATTATTCAATAAATAATTCTAAATTATATTTTAAACAAAAATCGTGTTTAATAAATTTTAAAATTTCAGAATTTATATTATTTAATAAAAATTCAAAATTAAAAAAGCAGTATCATTCAAAAATAAATAACTTTTAAAATCTTTATAGAGTGAATCATTTAAAAGGAATTTCAATTCAATTTTATAATTAAATTATTAAAACAAAACCTAAAAAAGATATTGCAGAGATTTTGTCATTTATTTATACACATAAACTTTTATAAAACAGAATCAACTTTCAAACTTTGAAGATTGTAAAAAATCTAGAGAATCAACTTTTAAATTCATCATTGAATAACATCACTCAAGTACATTGTACAATATTTTATTTAAATATTTTTCTTTATTTAATTATTTACTCCTTCTGTTCTTAAAAAAAATATTTTTGGATTTTATTTTTGTTTCATAAATATAGTTGTTTTAAGTTTTCAATGCATTTTTTCTTAGTTAATGATGAAAAATTGTAAACTTCAAGACAATTAATTGAATTTCCTGAATTACTATTGATTTAAATTTATAGAAAATTGTTAATTAAAAAAAATGATGCATTTATAGTGAAATTTTCTTAATATGTGTAATAATTTCAAAACAACTTTCTTTTAAGAATAGAGGGAGTATTTATTTTCTCAATTTTTCTCTTTACTAATTATTTATGATTCAAATATAGTAGTATTACTTATATTAACACAAAAAGTTTATTATTAATAAAACCCAAAAATATTTTAATTAAAACCAGAAAAAGGTACTATTAGTCACCTTCCGACAGATGAACGCGATCGAATCGGTGGGTGTATTAGTCACCTGCCACGTGTCTCTTTAATAGCTTGCGCTCTACGGACAAATGACAAATCCTGTGGGCTCGGCTCTAGGAAGTAGAGAGTACTTTCAACGATGACCGGTGCTCTTTTTTTCCGTGCCAATAGGGAAGGAAAATTTCACGGAAAAAGGAAAAAATTACAATTTTTATTAGTTAAATAGCAAACTCGAGATTCATTGGGTTTTCACTGAATCCTGATCTCTTTTCAACTAATTTTCCAGCTGGAATCTAGGGTTAGGTCGATCGTTTCGCAGGAGAATCATCGTTGCTTCCGAACTGGTTTTTGGTGTTTCGTCGAAGGGTAAAAATTTGTTTCTACTTATCTCTTTCCGATTCCAAATTCTCGTTTTTTGATTCAGTTTTGAGGAATCTGTTCGTTGCGTCTTCGAATCGGTTGGTTTTAACATTGTCGTTTTGGATTTTTTTAATCTGATTTGATTTGAGACGATGGATCTCTCTGTTTTATTGCGATCGAATTTACTTGTGATTATGAACGAAGGGGGCTCGATTGTTGTCTCTTCTGGGCTCATAATCAAACACAAATTGTGCGTTTTTTAAAACTAATTTGGGGGAAATCTCGTTTCCTACATAATGGAAAACAAAAAGTTCTGTTTTTTTTTTTCTTCTCCAATCTGGGTTAATTTTGCTACAAGATCCTTTGTTAAGCTACTAATTAATGATTTTACAGATTTCATGTTCTTCTGGCATAGTTCGAGTTTATTAAAGATGTAAATTTTTTTTTTTTTTTTTTTTTTTGCAGCTAGAAATGGACTCTGTAGTTTCGTGTGGAGTTAGTCTGATGGAGTGTTCCCCAGTTTCCTTTGAACAGTCTTGGTCGAATAGGAAGAAGAGAACTCTGAAGCCAGTTAAGTCGAGAGGTTTCAGCAGTAGAGGAGAGGAACAAAAGGGCCGGCCTGTAATCTTGAAAGTCTTTTGTCGGAAACGGAAGCGGTCGTCGGGAGCTGATAAAAACGACTCAGCGGTTAAAAGAACGAGAGAATGCAGCAAAGTAGAAGACGGTGATGAAGTTGTTGAAGTTCTTCCTGTTAAGACAGAGCAGCTTTCTGAAGATCATGATTTCGTATTGGGAAGCTACATTAGTGAAATGCGGAGAAGGAAGACTGTGAAAAGGAGAGAAGATAAGCCCGAAGAAGAAGAAGTTGAAGCTAAATCTGAGATGAAGTCAGTGTCTGGTATGAAAGGGGAACATTCTAAAGATGATGATTGTGTAATAGTAGCTGATCGGATCTCTGAAATCGCTAGTAAAAGGAAAGGCAGAGGCAAAGCAGAACTTGAAGAAGATATGGACTGCGAAGAAGAACTTAAGACTAAGGCAACACCCCGAAGAAGCAGACGAAATTTAGGTTGTGCAGCTGCTAGGATAGAAGACAAGCGCAAAGAAGAAGTTGAAGTTATACCTAAGATGAAGTCAATGTCTGATATGAAAGGGGAAGATGATGATTGCGTGATAGTGGCTAATCGGATCTCTGTAATCGCTAGTGAAAGGAAAGAAGATATGGACTGGGAAGAAGAAGTTGATCTGATTTCTAAGATCAAGGCAACATCCGGAAGAAGGAGCCGCAAGTTAGGTTGTGCAGCTGCGAGGAGAGGTTCCAAGAATCCAGAAAATGTCACAGATGTTAGTCGTTCTCGCTCACGCTCAAGCTCCCGTTCGCCAACTTCAGAAGTATCAGATTCCCTTCTGAAAACTGGGAGTTCTGATGACTGCACAAGCATGAAAAGTACTTCAAAGGTAACGTGTCTTTACATAAGTTCATTGAATCCGAATCAACGAAGAGATATAAACGTGTTACTGTTCTGAACTTTTCCAAAATAATATTTTGATCTTGGCAGGAGTCTAAGAAACGACATGCGATTTGCCATCAGTGCTTGAAAGGGGAAAGGATAACTCTTGTCATTTGCAGTGAATGTGACGAGACGATGTATTGTCTACAGTGTATAAGGAAATGGTTAGTTTCTGTCTTAACAGTAACACATTTCTCTGTCTTGCAATAAAAACACATTTCGATATGCTAACTCTATTTGTGGTTTTGTTGCAGGTATCCACAGCTATCCGAGGAGGATATCGTTGATAAATGTCCTTTCTGCCGCAAAAACTGTAACTGCAGCAGATGCTTGCATTTGAATGGTTTAATCGAGGTATGAAAATTTTTCTAGCATCCATTCGCAGAAGACTTCGTTTTCAGGAGAATCCCAGGTTGGTTTCTTTGTTAACTGGTATATGTGCTTTTGTCTTAACAGACCTCGAAGAGGGAACTCTCGAATCCTGAAAGGCGCCATCATCTCCAGTACTTGGTTGCAATGACGCTTCCGTTTCTGAATAAGTTATCCAAATCCCAGAATCAAGAGATTGAAATGGAGGCAAAGGCTCAAGGTATGAATCTTAACGCTACTAAGACATGGCTTCTGTTGCTATATAAGTGATTCGCTGCTAACATATGACATGTTTCTGTAGGAAAACTGCCTTCTGAAGTAGATGTAATTAGAGCAGAAAGCTTCATTGATGAACGCGTATACTGGTAAGAGCACACTTTTGAGATTTTGGATATTTTTTTAATCCAACTTAATTCTAGAAGATCTTGCTGAAATCATCTTGTGTTGCAGTGACCATTGCGCAACTTCAATCGTTGACTTGCACCGAAGCTGCCCAAACTGCTCTTATGAACTCTGTTTGAACTGCTGTCAAGAGATTCGCGAAGGATCGCTTTCCGAACGCCCTGAAATGAAGTCAGAGTATGTTGATAAAGGATACAGGTACATGCATGGCTTAGATATGGAACCGAGCTCCCTTTCTGCTTCCGAGGAGGACGAAGAAGAAGCTAACCCATCCGTCAAGTGGAACGCCGGTTTTAACGGAAGCATCACTTGTGCCCCCAAAGAGCTAGGTGGTTGTGGTGATGGTACTTTGGAGCTTAAGCGAATCCTACCGCTGAAGCTGATGTCAGACTTGGAACAAAAGGCAGATACTTTCTTGGCATCATACGATAAAAGCTCTAGAGTGTTGAACTGTAGGTGTTCTGCCTTGGAGACCGATATGACAAGGAAAGCAGCTTCTAGGACAGGCTCAAGCGACAACTACCTCTTCTGTCCTGAATCTCTTGATGTCGTGAAGGAAGAAGAGCTTCTACATTTTCAAGAGCATTGGGGAAAAGGTGAACCAGTAATCGTCAGGAACGCTCTTGATAACACACCTGGTTTAAGCTGGGAGCCGATGGTGATGTGGAGGGCTTTATGCGAAAACGTGGATTCTTCATCATCAGCAAGTTCTAAGATGGCAGAAGTCAAAGCAATTGATTGCTTAGCTAACTGTGAGGTATACAAATTCATTCCGTATAATATGTACTTTAGATTCTGAAATGATTGATAGGTTCTAATCTCTCCTTTTTTTTATTATCCATCGTACAAATTCAGGTGGAGATCAATACTCGTCACTTCTTTGAAGGTTATAGCAAAGGAAGAACATATGAAAACTTCTGGCCTGAGATGTTGAAGCTTAAAGACTGGCCTCCTTCTGATAAGTTTGAAGACCTTTTACCTCGTCACTGTGACGAGTTCATATCCGCGTTACCGTTCCAAGAGTATAGCGATCCTAGAACCGGGATCCTCAACATTGCAGCAAAGCTTCCCGATGGACTTATCAAACCAGATTTGGGTCCAAAGACTTACATTGCCTATGGGATTCCGGATGAGCTCGGTAGAGGCGATTCCGTGACTAAGCTTCACTGCGACATGTCAGACGCGGTAAAGCTCTCATTGTCATTTTGTTTTTTTAACACTCTTGGTTTTTGTTTCTTTAATGGTACAAAGAGACTCACTAACTTCGATATTCATATAGGTTAATATTCTGACGCATACAGCTGAAGTAACGTTAAGTCAAGAACAGAGATCCGCAGTCAAAGATCTGAAACAGAAACACAAGGAACAGAACAAGTTTGAAGAACAGGGCACTGAAGATAGCAGCGGCATTGGCTGTAGCCAAGAGGAAGAAGAACTGAACATGCCAGAGATTCTGAGCTATGAGAATGAGCAGAACCGTGACGAAACGGGAAGTGCGCTTTGGGACATATTTAGGAGAGAAGATGTTCCCAAGTTGGAAGAGTATCTAAGGAAGCACTGCAGAGAATTTAGACACACTTTTTGTTGTCCAGTTACAAAGGTAACAACACGACACCCACCTGCAATAACCTTTGACGGGGTACTAACGATTATTCAACATTTTCTTTCTCAGGTTTATCATCCGATACATGATCAATCATGCTATTTAACGGTAGAGCATAAAAGAAAACTCAAGTCGGAATTCGGTATGTGACCGAACCAACCATTGCTCTGTTTCGACTCTTAACTATATTGACAAACTAAATGTTTTTTGTCTGAAATTGTAGGGATCGAACCGTGGACGTTTGTGCAAAAGCTAGGAGAAGCGGTGTTTATTCCCGCGGGTTGTCCTCATCAAGTTCGTAATCTAAAGGTAAACACAAATCGGCTTCTGTTTTTACTCTTCACACAATTAGCTTTGTAGTTGAGAATTTGTCTTTTTGATATGTTTTTATGGTCGGAAAATTTTGGGACAGTCGTGCACAAAAGTGGCAGTTGACTTTGTGTCACCAGAGAACATCCATGAGTGTCTGCGTTTGACTGAAGAGTTTCGCCAACTTCCCAAAGACCACAGGGCCAGAGAGGACAAACTTGAGGTTAGTCTTTTGTCTTTTTACCATTTTATTTATCTTTTTTGTTTTCGTGTTGTGTCATGTTGTGTGTGTGAGCTTATTGCATATACATAATGTATGTGGTTGGTTGATGCGGGTGGGGTTGAGTTGGATATCCGGGTTTTTCTTGGATATCCGGATCCAATTAGGAATGATGGGCATTTGAACCAAACCTAAACCTGAACCGAGATCGAACCAGAAAGTAAAGGTTTTATTTAGGCTAATACTTTTTCCAAACCAAACAAATAATAATAAACCAAAAACCAAAATGCCCATCTCTACCTACTTGCATTAAGGGTAATAACTATTGATTGGGTTATTCAAAACACTGAATAACCAAATCTTATTTAGGCTTTGCTTTGTTTGTTTGCGGTTGCGTGTTCCAATAGATCACACCATATAAGAGCATGTGCATTGGAGACATTAAGAGATCTAATAACATTATTTTAATATTAAATCTTAAGACTAAAGATCCAAAACTAATAAAAAGTGTCTAATATAGGATCTATTTTTGGGGTTTAGACATGTCTCTATAACTAAAATGTCTTAAAATATTAAACTTATTTAAATTTAATCAAAAAACTTTTAGACACCCAATTTTAAAGTCTCCAATGCACATGCTCTAACATTTTAAACAAAATTATTTTGTAAAATGCTTTTCATCTGCTTTTGGTGTTTATACTTTAGAAAACTATTTTATTTTAAAAGTAAAAATGTTTTTTTAAATCCCGTTGAACACCTCTACAACAAAGGAGGGACCCACCACATGTGGGTTGTATGCAGAATTTGTCTACCAACAAAACATGGGGCCCAGTTGCAGAGATAGATCTATCTCTGCAATTGAGTCCCTTGTCTATACGCAAAACATCGGGTTGCAAAAATTGGTTGCCTTTGCATGAGATGCGGGTTTTGGTTGTCAGAAGATCCTTGTCACTGTGCCGAATAGAGATTTAAGTTTAGGTTTAATGCGCAATAAAGATTTAAGTTTAGGTTTAATGCGCCTTCGGCAATTTTGCGGGAAAGTTGGTGGTCGTTTTGTACCTAAACACGCCTTCGGCAATTTTGCGGGAAAGTTGGTGGTCGTTTAGTCATTGGGCGTATGTGCAAATAAATAAGGTTTCCGGCCAATGCATCCTTTGAAATGGTAGCTCTTGTTTACTACCAATCCCTCAAATCGTGGCATCCTCGGGTGGTATGGTCTATCGGATTTTTTTAGATCCGATAGACCATACCATCGACCTTGTCGGCCGAAGGATGGAGCATTTTAACGGGGTGGGCGAATCCAATTTCTTCTCACGTTTTCAAGGATCAATAAGTTGACTACAACAATATGTGATAATGCAAGAGCCTCAACATCATTACCCATTAACTAGATTAGTCATTATCCTCTCCATTTGTGGAAAGAAAAGCTTGTTGATGTTTTATATATGTTTGCTTATTTTGTTGAAGTGTAACACGGCTATATACTACTATGTTTGAGTGGTCCTTATATATCTTAATTAAATTTGGGGTTTACCAAATTAGGAAATAATGAGTCTAATGATCTTAGATGCCAAATATCGTATTTAAAATACGGGAAAAAGACAGATTGATTAACTCGGAAATATTTGGTCGCAAGATCTTAGATATTGGATGATACAACCATCGCGGATTCCATCTACTATGATGAGATCTCATTCATCTCGAATGAGATTTCGATTGGCGAAATTAAAGAATGGCGAGTTGGTGGTGGGTGGTCTTTTTCGGTATAAATTTTATTAAGATCTCTAAGTGGAATACAAGAGAGGAATACTATACAGGCAGTTTCCAACCTGCAAAGATGTAGCCCCTTGAAACTTTTACTAAATGGTGGTGGATGATCTAATAATTATTGGATGAAATCATATAATTTGGGCTAAAAAAAAGTACACACATGATCAACAATCTAACCACTTTACCCAAAACCTTTGCAATGTTGAACGTGTTTAGCATATGAGGTTCGTTCTATGGAGTAGATTTGGGCAGACACACATTATAATGGGTTTGAATTTGGATGATAACATCACACTAGCGCAAACCACTAGGTTACATGGACTTGTTCACTTTGAGCGGACACTTGTTTATATTTATGAGGATTGATAGTTGAAATTAGCCCTGTTAAAATTATCCTGAACCAAAAAAACCAAACCGAACCGAACTAAAAGGTATCAAACCGGAATCGACGTAAATATCCAAAAAACCAAAACTGAATCGAGAATCGAATGGGTATCAGAAATATTCAAAAATATCTGAAATACAATTATATATCCAAAAATATTAGTTATATATTTATATTTGAAATAATCAAAATATCAAAATTACAATTATAAACCGAATATATTAGTTATGTTTAGAGCAAAATAAAAAAATTTAGTTATATTTTTTTGGTAAAATTTTACCAAATAACCGAAATATCCAAAAAAATTGGATATTTTGGATAAATTTCAGATAATTCGGATATCCGGATTAATCTGGGTGAAACTGAACCGAATAGATTCTATACCATAGTCCCAAAACCCGAAAGTAACCGATCCGAATGCACATGATTGATAGAAACCATACAAATGCCCTCATCTGTCTTCTGGTAACAACATTGCCTTTTAAGAGTCCTACGACCCAAATTATATTAATAACATCAACAATAATATATTCTCTTGTCAACTTCTCCTTTTTTTAGTTATGTTCCATGATACAGAAACATAATCTTTAAATATTGGTGAGTTTCTAGATACGATAATAATATTCTGCATAGTTTCTTGATATATGTATGTACGATGAATTTCAAGCATTAATTCTTCTCATTTTAAATTTATTCACTGGGCTAACCGTTTTATGTTTATCTTTGTTTTATACGTTTAAAGATAAAGAAGATGGTGATCTATGCGATCGAGCAAGCTCTTATAGAACTGGAGACGATATCAGAAGAGACCAGACAAATGCTCCAATAGTTTAAGACTACTTTTTGGGGAGTGTGATCTTTCTTCGGTGTTACCAATAGTTGCGGTGTAGGACTCTCAGAGCTCTGTATACATATTAGAAAGAAAACAAAAGTGGTAATAAAAAAAACATCGTTAGTTTGTCATTATATAAATTAGTAATCTTTTGGGGAGAAGATATTTTATATTTTGAAAACGTCAATATGCTAATTGGTTTTCAAAAAGATGAGTAACATG
Source organism: Alliaria petiolata (assembly GCA_020283515.1). Taxonomy (NCBI): domain Eukaryota; kingdom Viridiplantae; phylum Streptophyta; class Magnoliopsida; order Brassicales; family Brassicaceae; genus Alliaria; species Alliaria petiolata. Next base: position 315,930,396 of record JAHZTW010000001.1, on the reverse strand, counting down.
ACTCACATACAATGCGTATATTGGTGGATGGGTGGCTGAGGATCCAGGTCTCGGGACGTAAAGTGTAAATTCGCAGAGGTTTACGAAACCAAATAACAAAACTAGATTATTTCACGAAAACTTGTGAGGGAGATTTGAACGCTACAAGAAAAAAAAAAGCTAGAATCGACAAAATCTGTCAGTAAACCAAAAAATATATGTATATGTTATGTAAATAAAGATGGAAGATTTTCATCATCTTGGACATCATCACCTGCAATTATAATTATATAGCTTTTCTAAGCTTTTTACAATCATGACGTTTTTTAAACCTATGAATAGTAGTTTACGACTGCAACTTCTAAGCCTAATGATTTGGTACTAATATTGTGTTGGAATAGATCCATTTTCTGTAAAAGGAAAAGGATGCCAAGTAAAAAGGAAAATCAAGAGAATGGAAAAGAAGCAAAAGGGAAAGACAAGCAAAAGGAAAATCAAAGAACAAAGGAAATTGGGAAAAAAGGAAATCATGAAGAAAATACAAACAAAGAGAAAGGAAATTGTAACAATAAGAATTAGCAATTTACTATTCTTGTTTAGAATCCTAACTCTATAAATAGAGTCCTAGGCTTAAGGTTTATTGTATCCAAAAACATCACAAATCACAAATCACAAACATCAAAGTGAAAGAGAGAATTAATAAAATAAAGGTTTAAGAGAGAAATAAAGGTGTTTCATCAAAATCCCAACATATTGTAGATATGTCATCAAGCTTGAACAAATGTGTCTGTGTGAGATATAGAGGAAAAAAAGTTTCTTATCAAAACGAGAGATAGGCAACACATGAATCATGATGTTAGTTTTGCTATATAATTCCTAGTTATTACAAATTATCAAATTTAATCACCAAAAATTGAAATCTAACCGAACAAACATCACTTTATCATTCATATAAACATAACACTATAAAAGAAAACTCATCTATACAAAATTCCAACCATAAATAACTAATCAAACTTAATAAAGTCTATGGGCAACTTTTTCACGTTTTCACAAAAGGATGTTCAGTTGAATACATACTATTCAACTTATAATAATAGAATGTATAATTTTATAATTCATCTCGCATATTTTGAGCTTGAATGGTATGTACATAGTTTTGATTCTACCGAATACATATCATTCACAATAATAAGCTCAAATTGATTAAAAAAAAATCAACAAGCTATAATCCCATCTATCCTGGACGTTTTAAATCTATATAATAATGTTTAGACAAAAAAAATTTCATCTAATAAATAGTAGCTTTTTGGCCTATTGATTCTGATATTTTGTTATTCACATATTCCGCTATTTCAACCCTTTAATTTTATAAATAAAAAATAAAAAGAACTTTATCAATCTACTAAATTCAGCTATTCTACTTAAGACATCGTTATTCTGCACTGATTCCGCTATGATTTAGCTAATACTCACCTATTCAACTTAGGAGGTTATTGGGAGATGAATTTATATAGAGTTATTGATTTTAAAAAATGAAAGATTTGTTAAATTTGTAAAGAGTTTTGTTAGATTTGTAGAGAGTGTATATTTAGAAAATCTATAAAATTATTTTATTGTAATTGATTTTGAGAATCTTAGGTATATAGGTAGTATTTGAAAAGTTTTAAGTGTTAGATTTTGAGAGAGTTTCATGTGTTAATTTGTTTAAAATCATGTGCCAATAACAAAGATTTTAATGGAATCATACGATCTTTGAAACCTAAATTTTTTGAATAACAATGAATTTTGTATGGATTTCAAAAATCATCAAACCAATAACACTAGATTTTAATAAGAATATCAGAATCCATTAACGAATAACTCCCAGTAACCCTCTTAGTTACCCACTTATACATATAGAACAAACATCAATGGCCAATTAGATCCATACAAGAATTTATTAGTTATATTTTAAGCCTATATAGATTCATCCTAATAAGAACATATACATGTTCGGATTTATTAGCACAAGTGGCGTTTGCATGATCCTTGAGCACAAAGTTGTATTCAATTACTTCAAAAGAAAATTGAGAAAAGGACTAATAAAAAAGCACATATATAAGAAGAAAGAAGTTCATTAACCTTTTTTTTACCTTCTCATAACATTTTGACACTTTTTCACAAATAAACATTAGACATTGATCGGATCGTGGCTCATGAACATCGATTTCATTCTCTCTTAGGTTGGATAGGTCAAAAAAAAAAAAAAAAACAATGCAACTAGATTTATATATATATATAACAGACCGTTTTTGTTTACCAATACTAAAATGACCAAAACCACCTTAGGATCGTTTTTAGAAACTTAAGATTTCAAATTTTCCATTATTTTGTATGATTAACCTCCAATCAAATTTCAGTAAGATCCAATTCTTGTCAAGTTTCCCAGATTTTTTGCTCGTTAGTTGATATTTAAATATCTTAAATTGTGCGAAATTCCAAAGTTATTTATTTAAAAATATTTTTTTTCCTTTTTGGTTCATGACGGTAGTTTAATTGATTAGATTGCAAGAAGAGAGGTTTCTAAGCCCAATTAACCCAAACGAATAAAAAATTAAAATCATTAACAAATTATTTGGGAAAAGAAAAAAGGGAAAAAGAAAAATCTACAAGNGTGTTGGAATAGATCCATTTTCTGTAAAAGGAAAAGGATGCCAAGTAAAAAGGAAAATCAAGAGAATGGAAAAGAAGCAAAAGGGAAAGACAAGCAAAAAGAAAATCAAGGAATAAAGAAAATTGGGGAAAAATGAAATCATGAAGAAAATGCAAACAAGGAGAAAAGAAATTGTAACAATAGGAATTAGCAATTTACTATTCTTGTTTAGAATCCTAACTCTATAAATAGAGTCCTAGGCTTAAGGTTTATTGTATCCAAAAACATCACAAATCACAAATCACAAACATCAAAGTGAAAGAGAGAATTAATAAAATAAAGGTTTAAGAGAGAAATAAAGGTGTTTCATCAAAATCCCAACATATTGTAGATATGTCATCAAGCTTGAACAAATGTGTCTGTGTGAGATATAGAGGAAAAAAAGTTTCTTATCAAAACGAGAGATAGGCAACACATGAATCATGATGTTAGTTTTGCTATATAATTCCTAGTTATTACAAATTATCAAATTTAATCACCAAAAATTGAAATCTAACCGAACAAACATCACTTTATCATTCATATAAACATAACACTATAAAAGAAAACTCATCTATACAAAATTCCAACCATAAATAACTAATCAAACTTAATAAAGTCTATGGGCAACTTTTTCACGTTTTCACAAAAGGATGTTCAGTTGAATACATACTATTCAACTTATAATAATAGAATGTATAATTTTATAATTCATCTCGCATATTTTGAGCTTGAATGGTATGTACATAGTTTTGATTCTACCGAATACATATCATTCACAATAATAAGCTCAAATTGATTAAAAAAAAATCAACAAGCTATAATCCCATCTATCCTGGACGTTTTAAATCTATATAATAATGTTTAGACAAAAAAAATTTCATCTAATAAATAGTAGCTTTTTGGCCTATTGATTCTGATATTTTGTTATTCACATATTCCGCTATTTCAACCCTTTAATTTTATAAATAAAAAATAAAAAGAACTTTATCAATCTACTAAATTCAGCTATTCTACTTAAGACATCGTTATTCTGCACTGATTCCGCTATGATTTAGCTAATACTCACCTATTCAACTTAGGAGGTTATTGGGAGATGAATTTATATAGAGTTATTGATTTTAAAAAATGAAAGATTTGTTAAATTTGTAAAGAGTTTTGTTAGATTTGTAGAGAGTGTATATTTAGAAAATCTATAAAATTATTTTATTGTAATTGATTTTGAGAATCTTAGGTATATAGGTAGTATTTGAAAAGTTTTAAGTGTTAGATTTTGAGAGATTTTCATGTGTTAATTTGTTTAAAATCATGTGCCAATAACAAAGATTTTAATGGAATCATACGATCTTTGAAACCTAAATTTTTTGAATAACAATGAATTTTGTATGGATTTCAAAAATCATCAAACCAATAACACTAGATTTTAATAAGAATATCAGAATCCATTAACGAATAACTCCCAGTAACCCTCTTAGTTACCCACTTATACATATAGAACAAACATCAATGGCCAATTAGATCCATACAAGAATTTATTAGTTATATTTTAAGCCTATATAGATTCATCCTAATAAGAACATATACATGTTCGGATTTATTAGCACAAGTGGCGTTTGCATGATCCTTGAGCACAAAGTTGTATTCAATTACTTCAAAAGAAAATTGAGAAAAGGACTAATAAAAAAGCACATATATAAGAAGAAAGAAGTTCATTAACCTTTTTTTTACCTTCTCATAACATTTTGACACTTTTTCACAAATAAACATTAGACATTGATCGGATCGTGGCTCATGAACATCGATTTCATTCTCTCTTAGGTTGGATAGGTCAAAAAAAAAAAAAAAAACAATGCAACTAGATTTATATATATATATAACAGACCGTTTTTGTTTACCAATACTAAAATGACCAAAACCACCTTAGGATCGTTTTTAGAAACTTAAGATTTCAAATTTTCCATTATTTTGTATGATTAACCTCCAATCAAATTTCAGTAAGATCCAATTCTTGTCAAGTTTCCCAGATTTTTTGCTCGTTAGTTGATATTTAAATATCTTAAATTGTGCGAAATTCCAAAGTTATTTATTTAAAAATATTTTTTTTCCTTTTTGGTTCATGACGGTAGTTTAATTGATTAGATTGCAAGAAGAGAGGTTTCTAAGCCCAATTAACCCAAACGAATAAAAAATTAAAATCATTAACAAATTATTTGGGAAAAGAAAAAAGGGAAAAAGAAAAATCTACAAGTTCCACAATCTGACTTTTTGACTTTAACACCGTTCATATTACTTAACTAGGTAATAATCTGCGCCCTGCTCGGGGTGAGATTTATATATTTTTGAGTAAGTGAATTTAAATTTAAATATAATAATTTTTAATTATTTTAATATCAAATTTTTATTAAATTTTTATTAATCAACGGGATTAATAAAATAATATTTAGTTTTGTTTAATTAAGTTGAATTTATTTATTATTTAGTTTTTTATAATTAAAAAATTAAACTATAGTAAAATATTTTAATCTAGTTTTTTATACAATAAATTGTTATGTTGAAAATATAGTAGGAAAAGGTTTAAATTTTTATAATATTAAAATAATAAAAAAGATAAATGAAGAGATATTACAAATAAATTATGAACTTATACCAACTTTCCTTACATAATGAAAACACACAATTTTGGTAAGTGTTATTGTAGTCTATGAATTCGTATTTAATAGAATTAATTGAATCAAACTTATTTTGAGACTTAGTGAAAGTGGCAGCTAAGGAATATATTTTCATTCATTTGTTTCCCTAAACTTATTTTGGGACTTAATGAAAGTGTTCTTAATTAAGTGACTTAATTTAAATAATTTTGTTGGCCATTATATTTTTCTATTTTTATTACTAATAAAACATAATAAGTTTTATATAAGTTTTCTGGTTATATCAAAAAAGACTTAATGAATAAATTTATTCTATTTTTTATTACTAATGATGCATAATAATTTTTATATAAATTTTCTGGTTATGTCAAAAAAGACTTAATGGATAAATTTATTCTATTTTTTATTACTAATGATGCATAATAATTCTTATATATATTTTGTAGTTATATTAAAAAACAAAAGGTGGATAATGGCATATAATGTAAATAGTTTATAATTTTAATATCTAAACTAATTTATAGATATCTAAAAAAAACTGATTGAAAAACATATGAAATGTCTTGAAAAACATATGAAATGTCTTTGCGAAATCGGTTGTGTGCTTATTATGTTGTCTTCGATATCTTAAATTCGATTCCCCAAGAACTAAATTAGTATTTTTTATTTATTATTATTACATTAATTAATTTCATTAACTGATATGTCATAATGAATGTGGTGGTGACACATAAGCAAAATGACATCATTGTAAATAAAAGCTTTCTAAATTATGCTTTAGTAATCTTGTGATCACATGACCATGGGGTGTTAAGCAGTCGAAGAAAGTGAGAAAGGAGACGAGCCAGATGGAGACGATAATAACGTGAAAACGTTATCTGTTTTTATAAACCCAATGGAGTTTTTCGATTTAACTTTCTTTTAATTGGTACACAATTTCGAGTTAGTTTTCCTCTTAGTGTGCAAAAAGTTATTATCGAGAGATTTTTATAATGGTGCTTAAGGGTTCGGGATTTCACTAAAACTTAATTGTGTACTTTTAGAACTTTTTCTATTAGAATATTCTACATTTTTCTTTCTTTTGATTGTTTCTGTTATAAAGAAGTTTGATTATACTGTAGTTTATTATTATTGGAAAATTTATGTTGGAATGCTTCTATTTTGAAACCAGTGTTGTTTCTATTTGTAGAATTGCAGGATTTTGTGCTCATGGAATGTTGAGTTGGATCCTTTGAAATTAAAGAAGTTTCGAGATTGAAGTTTATTAAAGATTGTCGAAGAATGACCACCGACCCGTCCCAACTGTTTGTTTAGTCATCGCCTAATTCCAACCAGATAATTAAATCTGTTGACTTGTTAAGTCTATTACATATGTGTTCTGTTTGGTGACTGCAAATTTTATGTTTTGCATCCCACTTTGGTCGTGAGGAAAAATATTAGAGATAAAAGTAAAATTTTGCTATCAATTCTATTATGGATCATCAAAACCTGACTATAAAGTAAAATTTGCTTGTGAAGTTGTGATATCTGAAACAAAAAAAAAATCCTCTAAATCTCGATATTAGACATAGCATATTTATATTATTATTATATTTCCTATATGTTAGATTTGGATTAGAAAAACTTTACATTATATTGTAATCTCACAACAAAAACAACTCAATATTATCTTATTCTATAAAAATTAATAGGTTTGAAAGAAAGGACTTCGATCAACTCAATGTAACGTCGAGTAGAGAATTGAATGTATGTAAGTACATGGAACTTCAGGGGAAGCTGAGAAAGTGGAAAATGAATCTCTTAGATCTATTTAAAAGATAAATTATGTTTTGTCAATTTGTATAACCTCATTCATCATTCTAATTCATTTTTGTCTTTAGCTCTCAATTCTCTTTACAAACTCCAATTAGTCTAGTATTCCTTCTATTTTTGAAAGGATGATGTTTTAGTTTTTTTCTTTGTTTTTAAAAGGTTGATGTTTTAACTTTTAGTTAATGCATTTTTAGTTTTACAAGAAGTTTTATACGTACCAATTGGAAAGAGAAAAATAGTGCTAATATAGAAATAGAAAACAAAAAAGTGGTTAAAAAATAAAACAAAAACAATTATAAAAATATGTCTTAATATGTGTGAAAATACTAAAACATCATACTTTCTGGGAAATAGATTGTTTGATCTCTAGACGAGACGTGCTACTCAATATCATTTTGTTTTGATCTTTCTTATGTTTGATTGATCTCGATTGTGATGTCGTGAGACGATGAAACAATACTCAGTCCCAACAATATGAAGAAGATCAACAATGATGAGTTGGTCTAGTGGTTAAACTTTTTGGTTACCCAAAACATAGAGATTGGAAGAGATTTATTCTCTAAAATAAATTAAATTACATAGTTCAAGCTTCGCCCTAAAGAATGTCGGCCCCATGAGCCCAAAACCTCTTAGTCATAAAAAAAAATATTAAGAAGAAACTCCAATATGGCAAGTGAAACTTGGACTTTGACCATTGAGGAAAATTTGTTGCCACAATATGAAGATAGGTGTTGGTCTTCTTTTTAGGTTTTTCACATACCAACTTAAGTGCAATATTTCAAAATCATTTATGTGATATTTTCTTAGTTTTCCACCACACAAGCAAGTTTCTTCCTTTTTCTTATAGTTTTCGTTTCTTTTTTTCTTTCTCTATTCTTTGTTACAATTAATATTTGTATTTTCTGAAATTTAGTAATCAATTTATATATAACTTTTGAAAAAGTTTTACATATATTTTTTATACTTAACACTTAATTTAAAATAACATAAGAATCATTGAAATATTCACAAATAAATTGTTACAATATACAGAGTATAACCAAAGCATATTTTAATTAATAATTCATGTATTTTAGTTGCCGTCCAAAAAAATCTCATGTATTTTAGGTTTTATATAAATAAATAAAAAAAGACAAAAGAAAATGAAAATAGTGTGTTGCGATGAAACATACCAAAACAAATATGCTTTGCGCATTTGCTGCAAGGAAAAACGTATAAAAAAAATATTTACACCTTATCCTAATGGAAACAACAATTTAATGACCCTTTTAATTGTCTTTCGAATGTTTCTTTTTGTCTAATAAAATAAAATAAAAAACGTCAATTGAAAAACCTCACACGTGGACAACGACACGGTGTCGTTTTCCTGAGATTCAACGTCTGCCTTTAGTGACTTGCCTTTCATCCCCTTGCACACACTATCTAATTATCTATATTCTATAGTCATCGCTACATTCCAAATTCTTCGGATTTTGATTTCTCCTGAAATCTCGATTTCAAGAACCCTAAAGAGATTTCTAACTTCGTTTCGGATCCTTCCGGTGTTCGGATGCAGATCGCCGGAGGTGAGTAATCTCGGCTGTTTTCCGGAATTACTATGCCGCGGAAAGCGCAGCTGCAGCTTCCGGCTTCTCGCCGCGGCGGCGTGTGGTTTCGATGGAAGCTAATCACTTCCCTCTCCGCCGCGCTATGTATCATCGCTCTCCTCAGTATCCACCGTCAGTCTCGTTCCAGTGCGACACTCCCGTCGCTCTCCGCCGCGAGATCTCGTATCCCGCTCCGAAAATACTCCGGCGACCGCCCGAAGATCGCGTTCCTTTTCCTGGCTCGGCGTGATCTGCCGCTCGATTTTCTGTGGGATAGATTCTTCAAGGTTTTTAAACTCGCATACGATGTCTTTGATTCATTCATTTTCCGTCACTCGCTGCTTCCTTTGAATCGGAAAATTTGCTTATTCTTCTTGCATTTTGATAGGGTGCAGATCAGAGGAACTTCTCAGTTTATGTACATTCAGTTCCCGGTTTCGTATTCGATGAAGGCACCACCCGATCACAGTTCTTCCACAATAGACAATTGAAGAATAGCATCGAGGCGAGTTTTCGTTTGATATGAACAGATTTCTTATTTTTCCAGGATTTTTGATATCTTCCTGAATGTTTCAGTAGAACTCGGAACCATTGTTAGCTGTTATTATGACTGAATTTAACTATATACGCTTGTTCTGAGGATTTTTGTGAATGTATTTGAAAACTAAAGAATTACTCATTTACAGGTGGTTTGGGGAGAATCAAGCATGATTGCAGCAGAGAGATTGTTGCTTGCATCTGCCTTGGAGCTGTCTCTTATACACATCTAGATGTGTATAAGAGACAGATATTAGACATAGCATATTTATATTATTATTATATTTCCTATATGTTAGATTTGGATTAGAAAAACTTTACATTATATCGTAATCTCACAACAAAAACAACTCAATAATATACTTATTCTATAAAATTTAACAGGTTTGAAAGAAAGGACTTCGACCAACTCAATGTAACGTCGAGTAGAGAATGGAATGCATGTAAGTACATGGAACTTCAGGAGGAAGCTGAGAAAGTGGAAAATGAATCTCTTAGGGCTATTAAAAGATAAAATTATGTTTTGAGTCAATTTGTATAACCTCATTCATCATTCTGATTCGTTTTGTCTTTAGCTCTCAATTCTCTTTACAAACTCGAATTAGTCTAGTAGATTGTTTGATCTCTAGACGAGATGTGCTACTCAATATCATTTTGTTTTGATCTTTCTTATGTTCGACTGATCTCGATTGTGATGTCGTGAGACGATGAAACAATACTCAGTCCCAACAATATTAAGAAGATCAACAACGATGAGTTGGTCTAGTGGTTAAGCTTTTTGGTTACCGAAAACGTAGAGAATGGAAGGGGTTTATTCTATAAAAACAAAATTAAATTATATAGTTTAAGTTTCGCCCTAGAGAATATCGGGCCCATAAGCCCAAAACCTCTTAGTCATAAAAATATATATATATATTAAGAAGAAACTCCAATATGGCAAGTAAAACTTGGACTTTGACTATGGAAAGAAGAAAATTTGTTGCCACAATATGAAGATAGGTGTTGGTCTTCTTTTTAGGTTTTTCACATACCAACTTAAGTGCAATATTTCAAAATCATTTATGTGATATTTTCTTAGTTTTCCACCACCCAAGCAAGTTTCTTCCTTTTTCTTATAGTTTTTGTTTTTTTTCCTTCTCTATTCTTTGTTACAATTAATATTTGTATTTTCTGAAATTTAGTAATCAATTTATATATAACTTTTGAAAAAGTTTACATATATTTTTTTATACTTTATAACATAAGAATCATTGAAATATTCACAAATAAATTGTTACAATATACAGACTATAACCAAAGCATATTTTATTTAATAATTCATGTATTTTAGTTGCCGTCCAAAAAAATCTCATGTATTTTAGTTTTTATATAAATAAATAAAAAAGACTAAAGAAAATGAAAATAATGTGTTGCGATGAAAAATACCAAAACAAATATGCTTTGCGCATTTGCTGCAAGAAAAAACGTATAAAAAAAATATTTACACCCTTATCCTAATGGAAACAACAATTTAATGACCCTTTTAATTGTCTTTCGAATGTTTCTTTTTGTCTAATAAAATAAAATAAAAAACGTCAATTGAAAAACCTCACACGTGGACAACGACACGGTGTCGTTTTCGTGAGATTCAACGTCTGCCTTTAGTGACTTGCCTTTCATCCCCTTGCACACACTATCTAATTATCTATATTCTATAGTCATCGCTACATTCCAAATTCTTCGGATTTTGATTTCTCCTGAAATCTCGATTTCAAGAACCCTAAAGAGATTTCTAACTTCGTTTCGGATCCTTCCGGTGTTCGGATGCAGATCGCCGGAGGTGAGTAATCTCGGCTGTTTTCCGGAATTACTATGCCGCGGAAAGCGCAGCTGCAGCTTCCGGCTTCTCGCCGCGGCGGCGTGTGGTTTCGATGGAAGCTAATCACTTCCCTCTCCGCCGCGCTATGTATCATCGCTCTCCTCAGTATCCACCGTCAGTCTCGTTCCAGTGCGACACTCCCGTCGCTCTCCGCCGCGAGATCTCGTATCCCGCTCCGAAAATACTCCGGCGACCGCCCGAAGATCGCGTTCCTTTTCCTGGCTCGGCGTGATCTGCCGCTCGATTTTCTGTGGGATAGATTCTTCAAGGTTTTTAAACTCGCATACGATGTCTTTGATTCATTCATTTTCCGTCACTCGCTGCTTCCTTTGAATCGGAAAATTTGCTTATTCTTCTTGCATTTTGATAGGGTGCAGATCAGAGGAACTTCTCAGTTTATGTACATTCAGTTCCCGGTTTCGTATTCGATGAAGGCACCACCCGATCACAGTTCTTCCACAATAGACAATTGAAGAATAGCATCGAGGCGAGTTTTCGTTTGATATGAACAGATTTCTTATTTTTCCAGGATTTTTGATATCTTCCTGAATGTTTCAGTAGAACTCGGAACCATTGTTAGCTGTTATTATGACTGAATTTAACTATATACGCTTGTTCTGAGGATTTTTGTGAATGTATTTGAAAACTAAAGAATTACTCATTTACAGGTGGTTTGGGGAGAATCAAGCATGATTGCAGCAGAGAGATTGTTGCTTGCATCTGCCTTGGAGGATCCTTCGAATCAAAGATTTGTTCTTTTGTCTGATAGGTCGGTTTCTTTAAGCATTAGACATGGAATTCTTGTATGAGACCTTATTTCTCTCTGACCAGATCTTATTGATGTTTCTTTTGATTTGCAATTAAGCCACTTATTCCTTTGCTTTTACTTTTTGTGATGCAGCTGTGTTCCGTTATACGACTTTGGTTACATATACAGATATATAATGTCTTCACCAAAAAGCTTTGTAGACAGGTAGCTGAAGTACTAGATATAATTTTCATAGCTAACTGTTGTAGTGTTAGAGGAGATATCTAGATTTTAATAAAATGTGTTGCTTTCTGTTTGCAGTTTCCTTGATACTAAAGATAAGCGCTACACCATGAAAATGTTTCCTGTCATACCGAAAGAGAAATGGCGAAAAGGATCCCAGGTATTTTCTAGTCAAATTGATCTCTGGAGACAAAGAAACTTCACACTATTTGGATTTTGAAATGAACTTTTGCAGAATTGTTTCCTTTGCAAGATTTCGAAAGCTTGAGTTTTTTTTTTGTGAAATCATTCTTAGCTTTTTTGTTTATTGCAGTGGATATCATTGATCAGAAGCCATGCAGAGGTCATTGTTAATGATGATACTGTGTTCCCAGTTTTTCAGAAGTTTTGCAAGGTAAAAGGTCAAAGCTTTTGGTGTCTTCATTTTTTGTTATTTATCGGTTTCAATAAGTAGTACATCAGCCTTGTTATTTTTGCTTGTGAGCTAGTTCCATTTGTGCTGTTTTTAAAAAAAAAAAATAACGAAGGACTTGTTTATTTCTTTTCCTATCCAGCGATCTCTACCTCTGGATCCCAGAAAGAAATGGCTTTATCTTGTAAGTAGTAGTACTTCACTGTTTGTTTTCATACTTTATTTATGCTAGCCGCTTGAAATAACTTGATTTTTTACTGCTTCTAGATCACTTTGATTGTATGAAAATAGATTGGTTACTATATGTATTTTGAATCCACAAAACAAGCTGTATCTGTTCATAGCAATAAACAAGTAGGTAGTGTTGTGCTTGGTCTTAACTTCTCCTCGTGTCTAGATTTGGAAGACTATTAGTGTTATTTCCCACGGATATCTCATTCTTTCTCAGTAAATGGCGGCTTTTTCTCTTAACATATTACATTGCTGTGAATGCGGAAACAGAAACACAGACGTCACAACTGCATCCCTGATGAACACTACGTGCAAACTCTGCTTACAGTAAGCAGAAACAATTTTCTCACTCCCTGCATCATTCTGTTCATCTCTTTTTAAACCGCGTGATATTTGTATCCCAATCTTAATCTCTTCAGATGCGTGGCTTGGAAAGTGAAATGGAACGGAGAACAGTGACATACACTACATGGAACCTATCAGCAAAAAAAGCCGAAGCCAAATCTTGGCATCCTCTTACTTTCACATCTGAGACTTCGGGGCCAGAGGAAATAGAAGGAATCAAGGTACATTTTGTTTTTCCACTAGTTTAACAAAGTAGATCACTATTATGGATTGAGCTGATCTCTTTTTGTATTTGTTTGGTAATTTCCGGGTAACAGAAAATCAACCATGTATATTATGAATCGGAATATAGAACAGAATGGTGCCGGGCGAATTCGAAACAGGTACCGTGCTTTCTCTTTGCGAGGAAGTTCACTAGAGGAGCCGCAATGCGCCTTATGAGTGAAGGATTAGTAGAATCATCAATAGATACTTGATACAACAAAACCTTTTGAATGCCAAAAAAAAAAAGGTAAGCAAAAGGTTAAAAGTTATAAAACTAAGAAAGAAGAAACCCAAAAGCTGATACAGGGAAAAGAGTTTAACATAGAGGATATATACAAGTGAAGCATACACAGATAGTACATTAGTTGATCATATGTATTTGAAATAAAACGGCAGTTTCTGAGCTTCCATAGAGAAATTATTAATACATGTTTCGGGGAAACAATTTGATGGGTTCTGTACTTTTCTGCGTACGATATATATAGTTTTGCTGAGTCTAGGCTCTGGGTTAAAAGCCCGTGAAACTGATGTTTTAAGGGCCCAAATATATTAAAAAGTTTTAACGGCATAGATTTTTGAAACTTGGTTGTGTTGTAATTGTTTGGATTCCACCTCCAATTACCCTCTGGGGCAAAGTTCAAAAGTTTTTTTTTTTTTTTTACTTCAGGGCAGTCTAGCGACAAGGTTATTTACTAAGAGCATCTCCAATACATAATATAAATAGCATCAAAATAAATTTTTGACAATAAATTCATAAGTATTGTTTCAAAAGCACTATAAAACATAATTCAACCACTGATAAAACAATTTATCGAATACAAATGGTTAAAAACACTAAAAAATAATTATTTTTTTTTGTTGAAAGTTAAAAACATAATATAATTTGACATATTTCTCCCCTAAAACATTACTTATTATAAAATAGAATGAATATATACAAATTACTAATTTATGATATTAATGGGATCATATATTTACATAGGAGTTTCAAAAAAATTATTATCAAATTTTGTTAATTTTTACACTGACCCGACTCGAGACTAGCAAAATTTATTAATTTATAGTAATTATTAATTTATAATAATTATTAATTTATCGAGTATTAATTTATAAAGATTCTATTATACTTGTGTTTTTATATATATAGTAAATTTTTATATTTTACTCTAAACTAACACAAAAGGATCAAACATTAGGAACCAGTGAGCCATCATGATTGAAGAACTAAGACAAAACAAACAAATCATATGCATCCATACATATATAGTATATAAATAATAAAATATGATAATACATTGCCCCTCCTTTTAAGAGCATAATAAAGAACACAATAATCAAAAAGGTGTAGCTTAAAGTATTGTCTTTTATTGACTCTTATCATTACCCAAAAAGCTCTTAATTAAGATTCTGATGAAATTGCAATGGTTCATGCATACTTGGACTATTGTGAGAAACGCTTCTCTAAAAGCACATGCTAATTAATTACTTACCCAATTTATTTTGGTCTTGCAATGTTTGGTGAGATTTAGAATAAAGTTACAAAGAAAGGACAAAAAAAAGAGTTATTATGTTTAAATAACAACTATTTAATTAAAAGTGTATAGTGAGAAAGAAAAAGTGTTCACTATATTATTGTGGGGGAAATTTTTGAGTTATAACATTTTCTTTTAAATTTGTTTTTTTTTTTTTTGAAAAGGGCATAAATGCAATCAAGTATAATTATATTATGACTAGTAATCGTCATGTGAAATTCACAGTAAAAAAAAAATCTTTGACATTTCGAAAAGGGAAAATCGCATAAAAAACCTTTAAAGTGACAGCAACTAGCACTTTAAACTTCGAGAGTATTTTACTAACACAATAAACCTTCAAATTAAATATATTAACATATAAAATCTTAAAACTGGTTTTTTATTTTTTATTGCGCACCGTCAGAATATTTAACGGTTCACTGTTCATTTTCGTTAAAAAGTTATGTTAATACATTAAATTTATTTATTTTAATTAAAAAAAATATTAAATTTATTTTATTATTTATTATAATTAAAAATAAATAAAATATCTAAAATATTTTTTTTAAAAGGTGACAAAAGTTACTAAAATTATTTTTAAAAATTTTAAAACTAATTTTTTTTTTATATTTCCTCAATTAATATATTTGATAAAAAAATTTATTTTCTGTTAATAACAATAATATAACTTTAAATTATGTTTAACTAGTAAAATTACTATTAATTATTTATTTTATTTATCACAACTAAAAAAATTTAAATTTTTTTAAGATTAATAAATAAATTTGTTCTTTGCATATTTGAAGTTTAAAAAACTAAGATTATTTTGCACATTTATTGTAATAAATAAAGTTATCGTTTGCATATTTGTCATCTTTACTTCATGTATTTTTTAATATTTTTTGTATTTTTTAACCATGATAAAATACTAAAAGATTAACTTTTAGTCAAAAATAACTTTAAAATCATATTAATGTTATTAATAGAAAATAAAATTTTTTTGTTAAGTATAGTAATTGAGTTAAAAAAATATTTTGGATATTTTTATTTATTTTTAATTATAATAAATAATAAAATAATATTTAATATAATTTTTTAATTAAAATAAATAAATTTAATGCATTAACATCACTTTTTAACGGAAATGAACAGTGAACCGTTAAATATTCTGACGGTGCGCAATAAAAAGACAGTTTTAAGGTTTTATATGTTAACTAGTAGGTAAACCGCGCTACGCGCGGATGTGTCACTTATTTTTATTCATTTTATGTATTGTATTTGTTGTATCGTATAGCTTTTTGAGATGGATTTTTCTTTCTCATCCGTATCCGTTTCAAATTTACTATCCTATTTCCAATTCTGTTCAAATATTATCCATTCGAAATTATTATTTTATTCAAACATGTACATAAAAGGAAATAATATGAGATAAATTACATCAATTACCCGTTTAAAAATTTAATATTTTTAAATTAGATATTATTTTCTAAAATTTTTCGGACTTTCTAAAATTTTCACAAAAATATGTATTCAAGTTGATCATTACCCAAATTATTGAGAGTTTGTGAAGAGAATTTTCCCAAACCCGTCCCATTTTATAAATTTTCTGTTCCGGTTATTTATCGAATTCCATTAGAGAATTGTTTTTCCTTTCCCAAATTACCAATTTACGTCCCATATCCGTTTATTACCGTCATGCATCCAGAAATGTCATGGCTAACGTATCTTTTTTTTGTTTATTTATTTTTCCATGTTTTTGTTAATTATTTATTTTCTGATAGCGCTTCATAACTGTCTGTTAATGTTTGGTAATTTGCTTTTTCTGTTTTTATAAGTATAATTCTGTATATTTATTGTTTTCTAAGATTATAGTTCAGTCGAAGTGTTAGTTGTGTTTTAAAAGATTTAAATGAAAAGTAATTGATGATTTGAATGCTTAGTAGGACGCTTAGGTGACGAAATCCGGATGACCCGTTTACAAATTTTAAATTTAAAAAATATATATCATTTTCCAAAATTTCTCGGACTTTCCCGAATTTCTCAAAACATATGTCCTAAAATTGACCTTTACCCAAATTATTCAGAGTTTGTGAAGAAATTTTAGATAATAGAATTTCTCGAACCCGCTTTGTTACCTCAATTTTCTGTTCTATTTGTATCGGATTCCCTTAGAGAATTGTTTTTCCTCTTCCAAATTGATCAATTCCAGTCTCATATCCATAAATTACCGTTATGAAACCCGCAATGTCCAAGACTAACATATATCCTTGTTTTTAGTTTATTTATTTTTCAATGTTTTTGTTTATTAGATTCTCTTATGGAGTTGTTTTTATTCTACCAAATTATCTAATTCCGTCTCATCCATAAATTACAATCGTGAATTCCGAGATGCTCATGACTAATATATATTTTTGGTTTTTGTTTATTTATTTTCTCATATTTTTGTTGATTGTTTATTTCTTTTATAACGGTTTATAACTGTTTGTTAATTTTTTCTGTTTCTACAATTATAATTTAATTTATTTATTGTTTTCTATCATTATAGTTGAATATAAATGTTAGGTTGTGAATTTTAAAACAAAAATAAAAAATAATTGATGATGTGAGGGATGAGGTGGCTGTTGATGTGGCGGAAGGAGAGGAGAGAAAATGTAACTTTATATATATAGATTTTTGTTGATTGTTTATTTCTTTTATAATGGTTTATAACTGTTTGTTAATTTTTTTCTGGTTTATAATTGTTTGTTAATTTTTTCTGTTTCTACAATTATAATTCAGTTTATTTATTATTTTCTAACATTATAGTTGAATATAATTGTTAGGTTGTGAATTTTAAAACAAAAATAAAAAATAATTGATGATGTGAGGGATGAGGTGGCTGCTGATGCGGCGGAAGGAGAAGAGAGAAAAGGTAACTTTATATATATATATATATATGTTTAATTTGAAGGTTTATTGTGCTAGTAAAATACTTTCGAGGTTTAAAGTGCTAGTGGCTGTCACTTTGAAGGTTTTTTATGCGATTTTTCCGTTTCGAAAATCTGGTGAATAAAGAAAAAAGTATTGGGATTTTTTTTTTTATATGCTTTTTTTCTAATGACAAATAAAGTCTACAAATTTGTTGACTGTCTTCGACCAAGTTGTTTGTTCCTTTTTTGTTTAGTATGTGAAAATATATCTACAAAAGAAAAGAAAGAGCTTCTATTCTTCAACATGAAGACAAGAATCTTTCGCCATTTTCGTAAATAGCAGTCACAAGAGACAGTCGTAAATGGCAGACCAAATCCTTTGTATGCACTTTGGTTGCTCCGAAAAGAAAAGAAATTCAAGTTTTTAATATTTTATCTCTCTTTCTTTTTTGGTGTAAATTCGGCATTAAGATGGCAGACATAGTACGGAACCAATGATTCTTTTCGTCAAACCAACCAATGTTTTTTCTTCTTCTCTCCGTCATGTTTTGAAGGCATTGAAATTGATTATGACTTTCGTTCGACAAACGAGAAACTAAGTTCCTTTTTTCTTCTTAAATAAAATCAAGAATACATAATTTCTTAAATGGAATATTGCTAAACGAGAGATGTGAGAGAATTTTCGATAAGAACTATTTACCTTGTAGAAAAATCAATAGGCCCATTGACGGCTGAGCTGATAATGTATATCCTCGCTTATTATAAACTACTAATCAATGGATTTAAGTGCATGTTTTTATAATATGTTTTTAATATAATTACTGTAATCACCTCTCCAGGGATTAGTCTGAGTCCTTTCTCTCTGAGTTATCAAAAAAAATATATATATAACTACTGTAATACATATTTTTATAGAAATAATTTAGAATTTTTTTTTTTTGAACAGAGCCTAGATAATTTAGAAGTTTGAGGCAAGATCCAACCATTAATCGTATATGTGGTATCGTTTCTAGAATTGGGATATAACATGTGAACATCAATTTAAAGGATACAGAAACCAGAGAAAAATTAAGGGGGGAAATATCAAATTTATGCAAAACGAATATTCTTGGCCGAAACGAAGTCACACACATCTCATTCAATTTCAATCACGGGGTCTAAGTTAGTCAAAATTATATTGATAAGAAAGTGTTATCAATATCATCTATGTTACCTTCTTCTTCCGTCGTTGATTTTTTTTTTTTGTCCCCATTGCCCTCTACAAGTCATATACAGAGACTTCTTTTGGACTTATCCACTCTTTAAAAAAATATTTTTATTTTTCTCATACATAAAAGTTTTAGTATCCAATGACTTAGTGCCCCCAAAAATCGATGTAAAGTATCAGTAAGATTAAGAAAGACCGGAATTGATTGGTCCGTTGGTTTAATTTGGGTTCGAGCTCTCGTGGACAATCAAAATGATAGTAGTATAAAATCACTATAGTAAATGAAAAGCATCAATAAGAAAAAGAAAAGAGCATTTTGGCTGTTTTCACTATTTTATTAATTTGATTTTTAAAGATTTGAAAACAAAACGGGACTCACAGCACAAGGTTTCTTATTTTCTTCTTCTCTTATTGACCTTATTGCTAAACCAGCAGCCGGTCAAGAAACTTGTTCATGTACGATTCAATGTTCTATAAGCTGTTGGTTTCTAGTTGGACAGAAAATCGAGTTTATTAATAATATATACAACTACAAATTTTCTAAAAAATTTTGTTAAAAAAAATTCATATCATTTCGCAGTTAACTATTTTATTTTATGGTGGTGTAGTAGACTAGTAGTTGTTAGAATTCGTTCTATAAATTTAGGTCAGAGTTTGAATTCTTCTGTTGCGATTTTAATCATGGATGGCCACTCGTAAATGTATTCAATGGCAAGAAAATCTGGATTCTTATGTTTATCTATCGCTAGATTAGGTTTTGGTACAATGCAACTAAATATATGAAATTTTATGTTTATCTATCGCTATTAGTATTGAGTTTTGGAGCTTATATATATATGGATCTAAATAATTGTATAAATTATTCACAGGTTTGATAAAAAAAATCCTAAAAAACAAAACAATTCGTTTTAATTTTTGATTTTCTCTTAAATTCGTTTAAAAATTCATCATTTTTATTTAAATATTGATATCAAAATAAGGTTTTAAAATTTTCAATGGACTACATATTTGTTGTGGAAGGAATCCTCAACGTAACCTCGTGATTAAAAGGGATAACAGTGTCATGCGTAGAAAGTTAGAGCATCACATTGAGGGGTTCTTACATAGAATTTTTATGAATAAAAAAAAAAAGAGAAAAAAAAAAGAAAGTGAGATGAGGTTCTCAAATGCTATTTGAAATACCCATGATAACTTCATATATATTATGCTTTTATTAGTTTAATTCTTTTCTAATTATATATTATGCTTTTATTAGTTTAATTCTTTTCTAATTAAAATTTAATTAAAATAATTAATTATATTAAAATAATATATTTTTTGTTTGATAATCTTTTTGGATATCTTGCTCTTATGCTAAGTGTCCAAATGTGCATAAAGTTAGGCAACAAAGTTCGTTGATGATTACAATAATATAAAATGGATACTAATATTGTTTAGATGAACATAGATCAAAGGTTTGTGTGGTTTTTTATTTGTAGAGAAGATAGTTGGGATATCAATTTAGGTTTTACATCGAAAAATTATATAATGATGATCTAATATAAATTAAGTCTCCGATCTCACAGATGGTTAGGCTCCAAAAGTAGGAATGAGTACCAGGATAAAATGATGCAAGGGTAATTCATAATTTCTCGCATAGTTGGATCTTAAACCATTGATAATATATAAAATAACATGATATTACACAAGTCTAACCTGATAGTAGTTACCGTTTTTCTAATAGTAATAAAAATATATTTGAAATGAAATTGTTTAGATAGATTTTTGGGGATTGAGTAGATGTGAAGATTTCATCATCACCGATTCATTATTTTTCATCGATTTGGATAAAAATCAGGTTGCTGACTGCGTCAAATTTTAAGACTAACCTGTGGTCAGATTCAAATATAGAACTCTTGTATTGTAAGTTGAAGATGTCCCTCGTGATCTCATCTACACATTTATTATTAGATTAGGTATAATTCCCTCGATGATCTGTGTCATTTTATTGATGAGAATATAAAGGGAATTCTGTACAAGAGAGCCGTTAGAGGCTATTAACTTAGTTGCCTAATTTACATAAAAAGAATATATGTATTCCATATTCTAATACCCTCCCGCAGTCAAAATGTGAGGTTCTCGAACGCGAAAACTGGACTTGAATTCGGTGAAGAGTGTGGAGGGAAGACCTTTTGTGAAAATGTCTGCATATTGTTGAGAGGACGGGACATGAAGAACACGAACTTGACCTAGTGCTACCTTTTCTCGCACGAAAAGTATATCTATCTCCACATGTTTGGTTCGCTGGTGTTGAATGGGGTTTGTAGACAAGTAAACGGCACTCACATTATCACAGTAGACGAGTGTGGCAGTTGTTATCGGACAATTGATCTCTAGTAGTAGATTGCGAACCCATATCGTTTCTGCGACTGCATTTGCCACACCACGGTACTCGGCTTCGGCACTTGAACGTGAGACCGTTGGTTGACGTTTTGATGACCATGATATGAGATTATCACCAAGGTACAAACAATATCCTGATGTTGATCGCCTTGTGTTGGGACATCCTGCCCAATCGGCATCGGTGTATGTCGTGAGAGTCGTCGTTTTTGATGGAGTGATGTGGAGGCCTTCGGTCATCGTACCTTTGAGATAGCGGAGTATGCATTTTAAAGCATTGAAGTGAGGTTCGCGTGGTGCGTGCATGTATAGGCAGATTTGTTGAACGGCGTATGCTATGTCCGGCCGAGTGAACGTAAGGTATTGTAGAGCACCGGCTAGGCTTCGATACAGCGTGGGATCGTCGATAGGTTGATCGATGTCTGCGCGCAGTTTGGCCGAAGTATCAACAGGAGTGCGACAGGGTTTGCAATTTGACATATTTGCTCTATGAAGAATGTCAGGAGTGTAGTTCCGTTGATCCAAAAACAAACCGTTTTTGTCCCTACGAACAGAAATGCCAAGAAAATAGTGAAGATAACCAAGATCAGACATTGGAAATTCGGATTTAAGAGAGGATATAATAGACCTGAGAAGTGATGTTGTGGAGGCGGTGAGAATGATGTCGTCGACATATAACAGCAGATAAGCAATGTCGGATCCTCGGCGCATAACGAATAAGGATGTGTCACTTTTACTGTGTGTGAAACCAATTTTGGTCGCATATTGCGCAAACCGTTGATACCACGCGCGTGGTGATTGTTTTAGGCCGTACATAGATTTCTTGAGAAGACACACATGGTTGGGTTTGGAGGGATCTACGAAACATGCAGGCTGGTGCATATAAACCTTTTCCTCGAGGTTGCCATGTAGAAACGCGTTTTTGACGTCGAGCTGATGTAACGACCAATCGCGGGAGACAGCAACATCAAGAACGATGTGAATTGTTGTTGGTTTAATAACGAGACCGAATGTTTCTTCGCAGTTGATGCCAACCTGTTGTGATTTTCCGTTTGCAACCAGACGAGCTTTGTATCGAGCAAGAGTTCCATCTGCATGAAACTTATGAGTAAACAACCACATAGAACGCACAATGTTAGTATTCAAAGGTCTGGGAACGAGATCCCATGACTGAGCTGCGATTTGTGAATCATATTCTGATCGCATCGCTCCATTCCAATTTGGATCTTTGTATGCGTCAAGATGTGACCGAGGGAGAGGGGAGACTATGTCGGAGTGAAGTGAGAAGATCTTCTTTGGTTTGTGAATGCCGCTGCGGCTGCGAGTTTGAATTCGTATGGGTGGTGGTGCAGCTGCAGCTTGACTGATCGATGGAAGAGAAGAGGGAGGCGCATCAGAAATTGTAGGTGGTTGTACCGATCGTTGACCAGGCAGATCCAAGACATGGTCTGATGGTGTTGGTGGGGAAGAAGAAGGTTCTGTTGGAGAATTTGAAGTCGTTCCCAAAGAAGGTGATGGTGGTGGCATCGTACTTGAATGGAGACGAGATAAAGACGGTGGATATGTAGGTGATGATGCAGAGTTTAGAGGCAGTGGGGGAGCAATAGGACCTGCATATGGGAAAATCGTTTCGTCGAAAACAACATGCCGTGAGATAATAATTCGACGGGAAGTAAGATCAAGACATCGAAACCCACGATGGTTTGGCGGATAGCCAAGGAAAACGCATTTGGTGGATCGTGGTGAGAGTTTGTTGGTAGAAGTAGGAAGGAGATTAGGATAACATAAACAACCAAAAACCCGAAGGTGCGTATAAGAAACCGTTTTATTAAAAAGGCGAGTGAATGGAATTTGATTATCTATTGATGTAGAAGGGAGAATATTAAAAAGATGAGCAGCCATGTTCAATGCCTCAACCCAATATGTATTGGGGAGGTTTGCTTGAAACAGGAGAGCTCGCAAATGATTATTTATCGTGCGCAAAGTTCGTTCTGCTCGCCCATTTTGTTGGGACGTATGAGGGCAAGAAAATCGTGGCTGAATCCCATGAGTAGAAAAGAAATCCAGCATTTGACGATTATTAAACTCACCCCCATTATCACATTGAAAAGCTTTGATTGGGTTTTGAAATTGTGTTTTTATAAAATTAAAGAAATGTAAGAACTTTGAAAACACTTCACTCTTTTGTCGAAAAGGATAAATCCAAACAAAATGCGAAAATTGATCAAGAAAAATAACATAATATTTGATTCCACTAATACTTGAAACCGGAGAAGTCCAAATATCGGAATGTATGATTTCAAAAGGAGAAGAAACAACTGTTTGAGAAGAATAAAAAGGTTGCCGTATGTGTTTCCCTATTTGACACGCATGACATAAGGAAGACACATCGGTTTTGGAACAATTTAAAAAACCAGAAAGCAGATAAAAAACGTAGAATAGAGTCGCCGGGATGGCCGAGACGTTGATGCCAAAGTGATGATGAAGTGGAGGTGAGAAAAGCGTGTGGAGATGCGGTAGAAGGAGAAGGAGAAATGGCGTAAAGAGGACCACTACTATCACATCGGATGAGAGGTGCTCGGGTATGGAGATCCTTAACAACAAAACCAAAAGGATCAAACTCCACAGAACAAGTATTATCAGTAGTAAATTGGCGTACAGAAACCAAATTTTTCAAAATTTGTGACAAAGTAAAACATTTTTAAGAAGCAGAGGACGAGAAGAAGTAGAAATAGATGTATGGCCAATAGCAGTTGCAGGAATAAGAGCTCCATTTCCCACGGTGATTAAAGGCAAAGTAGGTTGAGAAGATATAGAAGAGATGTTACCGGGCTGTGCAGTTAGATGGGCAGTCGCTCCAGTATCCATATACCATCCGACATCAGCGGAATCAGATAATGTCATGGTATTGAACGCATTCGCTAAAGCCGTTGGAACCATCTCAGTTGGCGGAGCCGTCGACGGAGGAGCGGAGGAGTTGTGTGTCGTTATGTATGCTGACCGAGGGCTGTGGCCTAGGATTCCAGAAGAGGGCTGCGTCGTCGGTATCGGAGGTCGAGAATGATAATTTGGCCATGGAGGAGGTGTCGGCCAATTGATGGGCCATTGAGGCTGATGCTGCCATGGAGAAGTCATGGGCCATGATGTATTATTGGGCCAAGCCCAAGGTGGAGATGGCCCAGAATTCCAATTACCTCCTTGCCAATTTGGGTTTCCACGACCTTTAGAAGTGCGACCACCACGGTTGCCTCGATTGCTGCGATTCCCACGGTTATGTTGAAAGTGTTGTTCGGAGGAGCTAGATCTTGTATTGGAGTCGTATGATGGAGTAGACGAGGCAATCAAAATCTGGGGCGACGAGGCGTTATCGTGATGAGACACTTCAGCCTGACGTTTGGTGTTGAGCCGGTCTTCTTCATCTTTGAGCATTGAACGAGCCGTACTGAAATTACATGGTGGAGATCGATGCTTGATAACATTGATAATGTTATCAAATTTGGAGTTAAGACCGTTGAGAAGATGCATGACGAGTTGTTTGTCGGTGATTGGAGAGTCAACATTGGCGAGGAGATCTGAGAGAGTTTTTAATTTTTGACAATACTCATGGACCGGTAGGTCGCCAATCTGAAGTTGACGGAGTTCATTCTCAAGTTGGATTGCGCGAGCTTCCTTGTTGTCGCGGAAAAGATTTTCAATCGATTTCCACATATCTGACGCGGAACACTTGGTTTTGAGCACCGATTTGAGGAGAGATTCGGAGATGGTGCCGTATATCCACATCTTGACTGTGCCATCTGTCTGAAACCAAACGGTATCAGCCGGTCCGGTTGGTGTCGATGTTCCATCGAGGTGACCAAGGACAGAGAAGCTATGGCAGTGTGTTTCGAAGAGCTCACGCCAGATATCGTAATTCATCTGGTTCATATCCAGAGTAATCGGAATATGAGCCTTGATTTGCGTAAGGTTAAGAGATCGATCTGTAGGAGTTGCCGCAGCCATGGTGAAAAAAGGGAGAAGGATAACAGAAGAAACAAAAGAAGATAAGTGGGAAAGATAGGAGAAACTAAACGAAAATAAAAGCAAAAGAGTAAGAATGACAAGGAGATCGAAAGAAGAGGAAGCAGAAAAAAAGAAGGAGAGCGGCGGAAGTCTAGGTATGCTCTGTTACCATATTAGATTAGGTATAATTCCCTCGATGAGCTGTGTCATTCTATTGATGAGAATATAAAGGGAATTCTATACAAGAGAGCCGTTAGAGGCTATTAACTTAGTTGCCTAATTTACATAGAAGAATATATGTATTCCATATTCTAATATATGTATTTATATCCCCTATACATTATATTAATTATATTAATTGAAAAACATTTTTAGAAACTAACTTTATTTTTTAAGTATTTACAGTGGTGCCATTTTGCCGATGTGACATCACCACATTCATCCTCACGAAATTTTTTCTAAAAATTAAAAAAATTAGTTACGTTTTAGGGAATTAAACTTAAGACATCAAAGACTATATAATCACATACAACCACTTTCACAAAGTTATTTCATATGTTTACCATAAAATTTCTTTTATATATCTCAAACCAATATTTTTAAATTAAATATGTTTTAACAAAGAAAGAAAAGTGATTAATCTAAAATTGGACTAATAATCCGATCAAATCAATTAATTTCTTTCATTATTTGGTTAAATTAATTGTAACAAATCAATTTTCATCGGATTAATATATAAAAACATCTGCAAATATTCAAGTAATTAATTTCATATGTTTGCTATATAATTTGTTATTAATATAGAATTTATGTAACAAAAAACATAAATAAAATTTTGAATTCGCGTAGAAAGCGGATTATCACCTCGTATTTATTCATATAAGGAACAAACAAAGAAAGTACAGAACAATTTTTATTTGTTGATAACAATTATAGAACTAAATATGTGCATATATCTGTTCTCATGACTTCAATAGATTGGGAGTTTTTTAGGCATCAAAAGATCTCTAATCCTTAAGCTTATTAATTCTGAGGAAGTTCTTTCTATTCAACTCCATTATCCTAGGGTGGTGTGTTCTTTTCAAATCAATTTCTTTTGACTTCCATCTTCTGTTTCTATTTTCGTTTTTATTGTAGTAATATGTATTTCCCGATGCTTCGGGTTTGTGTTTTTAGGATTTTCATTCATTCGTGAAATCGCTGGAAAAATCTACATCTCTCCTATATATTTCTCTTTGTATTTCATCCGGTTAATAATATAAGATGACAAAAAAAAAGGTACAGAACTAAATATTGAAACGTGCATATAAGTGTGAAAAGCATCAATAGACCTTGGATAAATTACTTGTAAACCCAAAACTACTGTCCACAAGATTTCTACGTCATGCGAACTCGGCCACGTGGGGTACTATCATGTTGGTCAACGCAAATCTCAGACAGCTCTTCAGATTTTCTTCTTCTTTTCTTTTAGCCATTTAATTTCTTTTAAGGACTAAAGCTTTTTTTAAGCTGATAAACTTATTTCTTCCATCTCTAGTTTTCATAGTAATCAGTGGGCCCAGTTTCGACATCTTACACGCTTTCTTGGCTCCTTCCTCCGTCTTTAATGTGAAATGATTTACAAATTAATCGTGGCTTGAAATGAATAAACAATGAGAAAATTAAGATCAACATTAATTTAATATATAGTTTTATAAAGTTTAAAGATAAAAATATAATTTCACAAACCCATAGTAAAATTTTTATTTTATTCCAATTTTTCCAAAATTATGGAACAGACAAATTTTTTTTTTTTATATTTGTAATAAATTTTATCTACTAAAAGTACTGTAAACTTTATTAGAGTTCTCCATGATGAAGAAACCTTTTTAAAAATAAAATTACTAACAAATTGATCTGAAGAAATAATTGAATTAATAAGTTGTGGGTTCGGTTTTCACATACGGCGTCAAATGTAATAACTCAAATTTGCTTAAAAAAAAAAAGAGTTAATGAGTTTAAAGAGGGGAAATTGCTCATTTAATTCCCCAAGTATTTGCAATCGGTAATTTTATTCCTCAAGTATCGCTTGCGCAGATTAATTCCTCAAGTTTGAGTTGACTGCGCAAATTTAGGCATGACAAAAGTTAACATTAACAAAGAAAACGAAAACGTTATCGTTGACTTTGTATCTCAGTCCAATTTTGCAAAGTCAACTAAAACTTGGGGAATTAATTTGCCAAATTGAAAGTTGGGGAATTAATATGCACAACTAGAAAAACTTGAAGAATTAAATGATCATTTTTTATTTAGAAAATTATGATTATTTTTATAAATCATGATTATTTGTAGAATACCATCAAATACCTTTTTTAAGAAATAATATTTTTATTATATTATGTTTCTGTTGTTATGAATAAAATTAAAATTATGTGTATTTAATTTCGGTGATTTTTTTACTGACAATTTTATTGGTTATCAACCAATGATTATTCTCCTATCATACAGTCATTGGTATAGTCACTCTATTAGAAAAAAAAAATTCCATCAAATTCACTTATTTTCATCTATCTTTCTCAATATATGGTAGTATCCCTGAAAATATAGGGACATAATTCACGTTCCGTCTCGTATTCATCCTGAATTTCACATAAGATTACCTTTTCCGTTAAAAGAATTCTCAATCAGCACCATTTATTTTATTCAAACAGGTACGAAAAATAATGGGTAGAAGATCATATACCTTAATTACCTGTTAAAAAAAAATTATATTTTATTAATTTTCTTAAAATCTTCCGATTTTTCCCGAAGAAGTTATCCAAAATATATGTTTTGAAGTAGATCTTTACCCGTATTACTGAGAGTTTGAGAAGAGATTTGGGTAAGAAAATTTTCCAAATCCATTTCGTTTTTATCGGATTCCCGTATTTCTAATTCTCATCACGAGTTTTGAAAATTTTAAGGACACATATATCTGCTTAAGTTATTTGTTTTTAGAAAGTTATGTATACTGATTTTGTAATTTTGATTAAATATCAATAAAATTTTAGATATAAAATATAATATAATAAAAACAATATTTTTTAAAAAAGTTTGATGGTATTTTACAAATAATCATAATTTATAAAAATAATCAAAATTTTCTAATAAAAACGATCATTTAATTCCCCAAGTTTTTCTAATTGTGCAGATTAATTTCCCAACTTTCAATTTGACAAATTAATTCCCAAAGTTTGAGTTGACTTTGCAAAATTAGACTGAGAAAAGTCAACAATAACGTTTTTGTTTTCTCCGTTAACGTTGACTTTTTTCATGCCTAAATTTGCGCAGTCAACTCAAACTTGGGGAATTAATCTGCGCAAGTGATACTTGAGGAATAAAAGTGTCGATTGCTAATTGTTGGGGAATTAAATGAGCAATTTCCCGTTTAAAGAGAGATCTTTTATTAGAAAATAGCCGGAGCTCGAGAGATATACGGTGAGTATAGGTCGTCGGAATAAGAACGCCGACCGAAACTTGAAAGAGAAGAAATCTAAAACGTTAAGCGATGAATTGCTATGTTTGCCTTAGGTCTCTCTTTCAATTTCTGAATATCTTCCTCGTCGGGAAGCCCTCCCTATTTATAAAATATTCAAGTCAGTGTTCAAGGCTCGCTCTTTCTTTTTCAGAATAGGAAAGTTCCCCGAAAGATGTGGCCGACTTGGCGCTTTTTCCGGGTTGATAAGGCTAAATGGAATATTTTCATTTATCTTAGCCGACCTCAAGTTACGATTGCAACCTTAAAGTTTTTAATGGAGTGAGCTTAGTTGTTATCGGATTTTTTTGAGAGGATGCGAATCACGGCTCTAACATAATTCGATCAATTAATGTCAATAACAACAAAAATTACCGCAACTTTATTTCTCATTGCGATATGCAGATTAATTTTCTTACATGTTTTAGAAAAAAATTAACATAAATGCAGTTGATTTACATTTTTATTAAAAGAAAATAAAAACTAATAATAAAAGATGGAAAAAAAAAAACCCCAATGATAAAAAGGTTTCCCCAAATTAGAGGTAATATTAACACGAGGGACGAAGAAAAGTGCCAAAAAGGTCAGAAGAAAATAAAAGGCAAAAAAAATGTCAAAGCTAATGACTCGGTCGTTCCGGTGGACAGTCAACATGCTAACCAAAACTCCCCCAGATCTACATCTATTTTGAGTTTTGTCAATACGTGGGAGCCCTTTAAGGCTTTCAGTTTTATTTTAAACAGAAACAAGATCTCTCTGTCTTTCTTGCTCTCTTATGTCTTCGTGTGTGGACTCAAATAATTTTTAAAATTTATTATCTTCTCAAATTTTTTAATTAAAATATCATGTCAGATACGGTGACACGTTTCTTCATTATCTAGTTATTTTAATTTACTTTAAAATCTTAAATTGCACATCATCTTTTTTATTTTATATCTTAGTTGGTTGGTGATTTTATGTTGTAATCATTCTGATCTAATTATTTTAATCATCAGAAGGTCGACAAAAAAAAGACAAATTTTTAAAAGAACTAGGGATAAAAGTATATGGCAGCAAAAAATAACCCATTAAAATTATTATATTATTTTCAAAGATGTAGATCGAATAAATATCTTTCGACAAAAAATTAAATAATATTATAATTTTTTTTTTGATTTTTCATATACTTAATTAATATAAAATAAAATTTACTTAGTTTTTTTTCTTTAATTTTAAATTTAAGTTTCCACAAATTACAAAAAAACATATTTTTCTTTTTTATATACTTTTTAATCATCGTACATTATTTTTTATTTATTAAATTTTTAACTTTGATTTGTTTTAAATCCACGAATCATTTTTTTGTAATAATTTTGGGTTTTAGAAGGAATCTTTCCACCAGTCAAATATTAGTGGAAGAAATATAGGGTATCCATGGTCTCATTTCCTCTAATAAAAATTTATTTATTTATTTATTTTTTTCTTACAACTCAGGATAAATTCCAAGCCTATGCAAAGGTTCAAACTAATCATTGGGGGAGGTGTAACCAACGGATAAACTCTCCGGGTAAATTTTTTGACAAATTTATTTTATATTTTAAAAATTCCATGTAAAGTTTTATTTATAGCCCTACGAGTACAACAAACCTACGAAATTGCCTTTTTACATACGAAGAATTTACCAATTGTTTTTTTTGTTTGTTATATTATCAGGGCCGGCTAACTTGGGGGAAAAATGGTGCGGCCGCTCCGGGTCCAACTCCGTGTCCTAATAAATAAGGAGTTCATTTTTAAATTTTTTTTTTTTTATAGAAATGTTATTAAGTATTTTAAAATTTTAAAATAAAAGGGTCCATAAATTTCTTTTACAATTATATAATTTTGTATTTATAAAAAAAATCTAAAAAGTTACACAAAAAAATATTTGAAATAAAATATATTCAGTAAAAAGCTAAAAAAAAAAAATTAGGAGTCCAATTTTTTTTTGTCCTAGAGCCCAAAATAATGTTGAGTCGGTCCTGTCAGAGCCGGCTAACTTGGTGAGACAAACGGTGCGGTCGCCTCGGATCCAACTCCGTGTCCTAATAAATAAAGGGTCCATTTTAAAAAAAATAAATTTAGAAATGTTATTAAATATTTTAAAATTTTAAAATAAAAGGGCCCATAAATTTCTTTTACAATTATATAATTTTGTATTTATAAAAAAAATCTAAAAAGTTACACAAAAAACATTTGAAATAAAATATATTCAGTAAAAAGCTAAAAAATATAAAAAAATTTAGGAGTCCAATTTTTTTTTGTCCTAGGGCCCAAAATAATGTTGAGCCGGTCCTGTATATTATCATCAGGTTTCTTCTAAGCTTGATTTTTTCGTATTATGTTATAGAAGGATTCTATAATAATTTTCAACGGAGTACAACATTTTCTCAAATCACATGTGGTAACCATGATTAACAAAAACAAGTCGGTGTTAAGCAACAAAGATAACAATTTGACTAAAGAGAGAACGAGTTTTAATTCTAGAAAATAAGAGAGTTTTCAAGTTTCATAAGTAATAATTTTTTGATTGGTCATACGCTCAATCAACTTGGAGAGCTTCAGATATTCATCACCAATCTTTGACAGATCCTCATATCTCTTTTGAGGTTAAAATTCAGGCGCTATTTGCTCTCCACCTACAATCGAGGTCGATGTCTCCTCAATTACCAATGGCAATACTATGGCGGCTATGGAAGAGTAGAAATATATTGCTGTTTCAGCGAAAAAGTATTTCGTGGGGAAGAAACCTAGGCTATGCAAGACAAGATGCCAGAGAATGGGTCCTTGCTGATACGGATGGGGGATCTCAGAGATCTAGCGGACACTCTAGTCATGAAACTCATTCTCCTAAACAGTTGTGGACAAAACCACCCATTGATTGGATAAAATGCAACTTTGATGGATCGTTTGTTAGTACCACTCAAGAAGGTAAAGCAGGTTGGATTTTCAGAGATGATCAAGGGGTGTATATAGGATCGGGTCAAAGCAAAGGTCATTGTGTTCTGGATCCCTTACAGAGTGAATGTCAAACTCTACTTATGGCTATGCAATGTGCATGGTCAAAAAGATATATAAAGATAGTGTTCGAGGGAGATAATCAAGACCTCATCAACCTAATGAATGGAACTACTATCAATTTTGAGATCTTCAATTGGTTACGACATCTCAGGTACTGGAAAGACAAATTTGGAGCTACAGAATTCAAATGAATTAACCGAGATACTAATCGTCCAGCGGATGCGCTTGCAAAGGCTCCTATTTTAGAGGATCTTTCCTATATATTTCACTACTATGTCCCAATTTTTATAACAGATGTTATACATTATGATTATTGTAACTTAATCGTCCATTAATGAAGTCAGACGTTAAAAAAAAAGAGAGTTTTTAAGGGCGTACTTTTATAACAATATATATCACAGAAAATTGGTCAAATTTATAATTTTCTAAATGGCAAGGTCTTTTTTGTCTATAACATGGGTGGGACCCAGCCGCCCACGGAAGTAAGACCTAAGGACCGGACCACCCGGTCTCCAGCCAGACTATAACAAGCCGGGCCGTCAAAATCGTTGACTCTCGCTCTCTTTTATTTTTCTTTCCAAATGCTTTTGTATTTTGCTAAATGATAAAATTTAAATAGTAATAATTAATAAACAAAAAAAAAGAAATAAGAAAAGGAAGAGATAATCACGTGGAACGCGCCGCAGTAAACGGGGCGGTGGATCAAACTTTTCGTCCCTTTGAACAAGCGCGGAACTAGTCAATGCGCTTTCTTGATGAAATTTAAACTTTAAAGTATGAAGACCATTGCGCCACATAACCATTTTCTCGTGATTTTGACATCAAAAAATTAAATAAAATCCGAGTTGTCGGATCATACTACTCGACCCGGTTCTTTTTTTTTGTTTTTGGGGAAAAATAACTGGAATTAATTTTTTTATAGAGTAACATGGTAAAGAAGTAATCTCTCCGTCTTTTTATTAATTGTCGTTTGAACTTATTTTTCTGTTTTAAAATAATTATAATTTTCATTTTTCAATACAAATTTGTGACAAAATTTCCAGTTTTATTCCTATACTTTTATCTTATTAATTACTCATATCAACTAAAATAATATATTAACTAGGGATAAACATAAAATTTAATGTTTTTCTTAATCTATATGAAATCATGTACAATGATAATTAAAAAACAATATCAATTTTTTTAAAAAAATACAAATAAAAAGGTTTTGAAAATATCCTCGTCTAATAGTTTATTAATGTAAATTTATGTAAATTAATAGAAATAAATTTATCGATTTTTTTTTAACATGATAGATAGAGATGGAGCTGTTTGTTGTGATCATAGATGTTAAAAATATATGTATTCATCATGAATATAATAAAATCGCCTCTATAATATTTTTATATAATGTGGAGAAGCTACATCAAAAAAAGATAATAAACTAAATTTATTTTTTCAAATGATATATTAGACGAAAAAAGAAGTATCAATTTGACAATTTCCATGAAAATGAAACGGGCACAGAATCCGGGTGAATTATGGGATCGGGTTAGGACCCGGCATGACGCAGGATCTGACGTAAAATCTCCCATTTGTTTCCAAAAGTCTTCGGAAAATAAAATCAAAGTACATTTATTAAAAAAAGAAACAATGTAACGAAAGAAAGAAAAAATCGGTCCACGTCCCAAACCCTTTTTATAGGAGAGTCTAATGTTCTGGCAGAAGACTTCACAAACTCTCTCTCTCTTTCTCTCTCTCTCTCTCTAAACCAAACCAAAAAAAAAAAAATTTCATTTTCTCTATCTCTCTTTAACAATCTTTCTCCTTTCGTTAATCTCGTGATCTTCTTTTTCTATTTATGGACAGAGGGTGGTCTGGTCTCACTCTTGATTCATCTTCTCTCGATCTCATAAACCCTAATCGTTTTGATAACAATCACCGCCGCTTTTCGAATCCATTGGCGATGTCTAGAATTGGAGACGACGATGATCAAAAGACGAAAATATCCACCGCAGGAAGCGAATTTAGGTTTCCGGTGAGTCTCTCCGGTATTCGTGACCGTGAAGATGATGATTTTTCGACTGGAGCAGCTGGAGAAAACGACCGTGAAGTTCCCGGCGAAGTGGATTTTTTCTCCGACAAGAAATCTAGGGTTTGTCGCGACGACGACGACGACGGATTTCGCGTTAAGAAGGAGGAACAAGATGATCGAACGGACGTTAATGTAAGAACAACTTTTCCGATAAATCGTATACTTGAAAAAATATGAATTACACACCGATTTTTTTTTTTTTTAATTAATGTGCCGTGATTAATGATTCGGATTCAAATTTGAATGTCAAATACGAATTCCAAATCATTTATTAAATCTTATTATTTGTGAATTTTATTTTTGAATAGACGGGTTTGAATCTTCGAACCACGGGTAATACCGGGAGTGATCAATCAGTGATCGACGATGGAGAATCTTCCGAAATGGAAGAGAAGCGTGCAAAAAATGAGGTAAATTAATTTTACCGAGCGTTCGTACGTAGTTAATATTGTATTTGGTTTATAGATGTTTCAAACCGGTTTAGTTTAATACTATTGTTTTCTTTTCTTTTTTAAATGTTAATCACAGTTGGTTAAGTTACAAGATGAGCTGAAGAAAACGACTATGGAGAATCAAAAGCTTAAAGAATTGCTTACACAAGTGAGCAACAATTACACTTCACTTCAGATGCATCTTGTTTCACTAATGCAACAGCAGCAACAACAACAGAACAAGGTAATTAACATAATTGAACCATTAACCACAAGTGAATGTAATTTACCCTAAGCGATTAGGCAATTAACATTGAGTGAACCTATATATATGATTAGGCAATAGAGGCTGCTGGAAAGCCTGAGGAGACGATAGTACCGAGGCAATTTATCGATCTAGGCCCTTCGAGAACAGCGGGCGAGGCCGAGGATGCGTCGAATTCTTCATCAGAAGATAGAACTCGTTCGGGCGGTTCTTCTCCGGCGGAGAGGCGTAGTAACGAAGTAAGGGACGGAAAGAGACTTGGGCGTGAAGAAAGCCCCGAAACCGAGTCTAACAAAGTTCAGAAAGTGAATAACACTAGTCCATCGACGTTTGATCAATCCGCTGAGGCTACGATGAGGAAAGCTCGTGTCTCGGTTCGTGCTCGATCAGAAGCTCCCATGGTAAGTACTACTTGATTTAGTTAATACTTTATGGTCTATTCAAGTAGACTTACATCAGAAATAACTTGAACTATACGCTAAAAAAGACTAATTATGTTTGTACTTATGCTTTTATAGATAAGCGATGGATGTCAATGGAGAAAGTACGGCCAGAAGATGGCGAAAGGGAATCCTTGTCCACGGGCTTATTACCGGTGTACGATGGCCACGGGTTGTCCCGTTCGCAAACAAGTACGTTATTGCCTCTTCTAAGATATTTGTTTTTTGTTTTTGTTTTTGTCAACAATTTAAATCGGATATAAGCTTAAAACTATTCAATACCGAACTAGTTTTGGAGACCGTGACATGTAATTTAATGGTTTGTTCTAGTGCTGCTGAATTATAGACGGGCAACAAAAGAAACGAGTTAGTTTTGCAATCTTGTAAAAATTTAACAATTAGACTAAAAATACATGACATGTTCTTAGTCTAAAAACATTAGAGCTTTCGAATGTTTACCACATCACCTGGTTCAAATGACTTAGCTCGGCAATTCTTGTTAGCATTTTTTTTACTTCTCATTCGCCTTTCCAATCTCAGCACGAACACTCTATGCAAACATCCTCATTTATGTTTGAATAGTTGGTTAATAATCGTGGTCCTAAATGATATTTCATAGGTTCAACGTTGTGCGGAGGACAGATCGATTCTGATAACGACCTACGAGGGAAACCACAGCCATCCGTTGCCGCCGGCCGCGGTGGCCATGGCTTCCACCACCACAGCCGCCGCCAACATGTTGCTATCTGGATCAATGTCTAGTCACGACGGGATGATGAACCCTACCAATTTACTAGCTAGGGCAGTTCTTCCTTGCTCCACAAGCATGGCTACAATCTCAGCCTCCGCACCGTTCCCTACAGTCACATTAGACCTCACCCACGCACCTCCGCCTCCTAATGGTTCCAGCTCCTCCCCTTCTACAGCCGCCGCTACCAACCACAACTTAATGATGCAGCGGTCGCAGCAACAACAGCAGCAACAGCAAATGACAAATTTACCCCCGGGTATGTTACCTCACGTAATAGGTCAGGCATTGTATAACCAATCCAAATTCTCGGGGCTGCAGTTTTCCGGTGGCTCTCCGTCGGCGGCGTTTTCGCAGCCGAACGCGGTGGCGTTTTCGCAGCCGAACGCGGTGGCTGATACAATAACCGCACTCACCGCTGATCCGAATTTTACCGCGGCTCTTGCAGCCGTTATTTCTTCTATGATCAGTGGTTCGAATCACCATGACGGCGAAAGAAACAACAAAAATCAATAGAAAAATATTACAAATTGTTTTGTTTTTGTTTTCTACATCTTCATTTTTTTCAACTGGGTCATAGGAATCAGAGAGTTCATTTCATTGATTCATATTTGTTTTGTTTCGTACCAAACTTCCAGTAAATATACAAAAGAAAAACATTTTAATTTCGAATAATATTAGCTGTTTATTTGTAGATGTATAAAAATTAGTTACGTAACTTAGCATTGCCTTTAATATACAGTAATGACATTTCTTTTGTGTGTATGATATACACGACATGTGCCTGATCGAATACAGAAACCTAATAGTTTGGCCGTACCTTCAATAGATAATGAGATCACGTCAAATAAGTGTACTACATAATGACACTTATTGAACATTTAATAAAATCTTTATTATACGTATATAACAATTGCAAAAGGTCAATAAATGCTGCCATAACAATTTGACACGTAATTGCTGTCTAATGAAGTCACCTAAAAATCTGTACACTTTAATATTGTTAACAAAGAGAAACAGCTTCCTAGAAACTACGAGTTTAATGGCATGATCAATATGAAAATCAATAAACCGAAATAGGTGACCAGAAAATTAGGCAATATAAAGAAAAGTTCGGCTTAGTCAAATTTATTCATTTCTATGAGGTAAAAATACGAAAGGAGTGGGGATGATTGAAAATAATTCTAGTTGTCATACTAGAGTTTTGTTAAAATGAAGTATTTCTAATAACTAAAAAATAATGTTTCCTTATTTATGTAGTTAATTAATTAAATCCGTGGGATTTATTATAATTTCAAATAGAGAATAATATCTCAAGCTTTGGGAGGAAGCGATACGCAAAAGTACGTTGTTGACTTTCCGTGCAACTCCAGTTGACGTGGGGTCATGATTTGCCAATAATGCATTTTCTTTGTTTGTTAATACATGTATTTATTATGCTTAATTTTAAATTCACTAAAAACTACTAAAATAATTGTTTATCTGCTTCCGATCCGAGATGCCTCTCCAGCTCTCATTTATTTTATGACATTTGTTGGAAGTCTGATTTACATGATCTTGTGGATTTTATATTCCCAAAAAAAAAAAAAAGCTTAATGATTTCGACCAATAAAAAGCTCACAGAACTCTAGTTCGAAGCAAAGTTGATTTGAGCATTCTAAACTAAATTGACATCAATTGGATAACTATATTTATTCCCAATAAAATGGTTAGATCCCAAAATATTTCATGTGATCCTGACAGTAAAAAAAAAGAAGACATTCATGTGATCATAGCCCAAACCCGTTTTCACGCAGAGTCCGCCGCATGATCCTTTTCATATGCACTATATGGTTCACTAAATGCAAAATCGGAATATGTTAATCCAGTTGTTACAACGATGTGCCTACTTTGAATTGGTAATCCAGTTCTATTAATTTTTTTTTTGTGATTTACCATACTTTTATAATTTTATTTTGTAAGTCACAAAAAATCATCATAAAGCCGCCCTTTATGGTTTGCGTGAGGTCGAGAAGAGAGACTTCTCTACGACTATTGGTAATGGAGTCGTTGAGTCACATGTCTGCATGTGGTCATACTCTTTATAATCTACTCTTCCTTCTTTAGAACTCTTCGTAATTTAAGACTTCTAATTGGTTGTTACTACAACATGGTAGGTGAAAACATTGAGTCGATTGGATATACATTTAGTTATACGATATCGTTGATAACTAGCAGCCGCTTTTATTCAATATCATCGTTTCGAGTTTCAATGCAGAATCTGACATGTAGAATTTGAAATGTCAACTGGATCAAATTGGTCCTAGTCTAATGTAGATTGAATTCGAAATTTTGGATGTTTGGAACTAACAAATTTAGTATAATCTTGATATGAGGAAAAATATTATTTTTGGATGATTGAATTCTAAATTGTTTTTATAAAAAATATTCTTGAATAAAGGAAAAAAAAAGCTCTCTAATTGGTCTCGTATTGAAATTTTGGAAGCACCAAGTATGAAAAGCAGCTCCAATTCTAATAATTTGTTTTTCTCTCTAGATCTATATCAAAACATAATCAAACTTAGGCTTCCACCTTAGTATGGTATCCAATATATCTAGAATATCTTGAAGATCCTTGCATGAATATATTAGTGAATATATAATTAAATTAATACGATTTTATACTTATGGAACCTAGGTTAATTAGGTACTGTATTCTCTTCCCTTTATAAAACACATGCATGTAACCATTACTGTATCTCTATAAGAGAATAAATTGTTCTTCCAATAAAAATAAAAATTATGATCCTTCTGTATCTAACATTAAGATATTAATTGAATAAAATTTGTTGTTATAAAATAAGTTTTTTTTGTTCTTTCAGTAAAAAGAATATTTAGCTAGCAACTCAAATCAACATCAATGTAAACATTCAAGAATGACCAATAAAGACCGACATGGTTATCACAAAATCAGAGATAGAAGTGATATACCAAAATCCACAAGGGTCACTTGAGAACAAAAACAGCTTTGGATTGGATTGGTCGGTAATGGAGTCGTTGAGTCATATGTCTGCATGTGGATGTGGTCATACTCTTTCTAATCTACTCTTCCTTCTTTAGAACTCTCTTCGTAATTCAAGACATCTAAATATCTAATTGGTTGTTTGTACGTACAACATGGTAGGTAAAACAACGAGTCCACTGGATATATACATATAGTTATGCTATATCGTTGATACAAAAGTCAATATTATCGTTTCGAGTTTCAATGCAGAATCTGATACAAAAGTCAACTGGATCAAATTGGTCTAGTCCAATGTCGAGTGAACTCGAGATTTTGGATGTTTGGAACTAATAAATTTTAGAATAAACTTTATATGAAGCGTGTAATGTTTAACCATTTTTGTATCTTAATAAAAGTAACAACATGTTTTTCCAATTAAAAAATATTTTTAAAATATACAATAACATATTCTTAATGTTTGATGTAGAAGGATCTGTAATTTTTTTTTAACGTATTTCGATCCAAAAAAAAAAAGGTAGCTAGCAACTAAAATCAACCCGTACATCAATGTAAACATTCAAGAATGACTAATAAAGACCGACATGGTTATCAAATAATCAGAGATAAAAGTGATAAAATATATCAAGAATCCACAAGTTTCACTAGAGAACGAAAAGAGAGTTAAACTGGAAGAAGGGGCTTGCGATGATGATGATCTCGTCGTTGTTCACAAGTGTTGATGATACACATGAAGATCAGGAAGACACATAGGGTACCAAAGAAGGACATCCATGAATATTTTGCTATGCAACCCAAAATACCAAACATCAATCCTAAACTCGTTATGATTGCGATTTCCTCGACACCTAAATCCTCGGCAGGAGAATAGAGTTGAACGATTGCAATCACTGCCCATAACCATCATAGCCAGCGATGTCAATTCCACCATGAAAACATCGTCTTTGATATTACAAGCTATGCCATACGTTAAAATCATTGTAGCGTCTTTGATATTACAAGCTATGCAATACGTTAAAATCATTGTAGCTAGGTAGATGCTAAACCGTCCATCTGGTCCTAGCCGATAACTCGGGACCGGAACAGCCTTTTACATGCAAATAACTAGCAAGCCAAAGTATGGTATGGTTGAAACACTCAAAAAAGCATACGTAAGATTGTACATATCGTGCCCTCCTTTGGGAAGCCAGACCATAGAGTGTTGATTGACACAAGGAGAATGGTGAAGACAAGAATGATAGCGATCTTATAAAACATGGAACGAGTCTCATAATTACTGATCACTTTCTTTAGATCATCATCATCTATAATGATCAGCTGATGATCTCTGCCAGATTCCATGTTTTGTTTCTTTTCCCTAAAGTGTTAAAATCGCCGGTGAGTTTTTCCTTTACTCTCGTCGAAGTGGATAACAAAATCTAACGCAAGAGGCCGAAAGTGTTACGTATATAAGATGTACCACTTTTCCTTTTCCCCTCGAATCTTAGATGGAAATTTTACTTTCTTCAAAAAAATGGCTTGGGTCGAATATTAAAGGCATTAAGCCCATCAAGTATAAGTTTATAAACATGGGTTTTTCAGGACCATCAACGGTTAAAAATTCGAAAGGCCCATCCGAGTTGCAACAAATAAAAGTTGGTGGGCCACACTTATCACAACGTCAACGGTGAAAAAAAAACTTTAATCTGTTAGATCTAACGGTTAGGATTGAAATATCTCTATGGTTTATTATGTGGGACCCGCTGTAAATGTCGTGGCAGCATATTAGCAATCTTTGTTGCTTCCATAAACTGTTT
This sequence comes from Alliaria petiolata, assembly GCA_020283515.1. Classification (NCBI taxonomy): domain Eukaryota; kingdom Viridiplantae; phylum Streptophyta; class Magnoliopsida; order Brassicales; family Brassicaceae; genus Alliaria; species Alliaria petiolata. Next base: position 315,889,767 of record JAHZTW010000001.1, on the reverse strand, counting down.
CTCAATTCATAATTCTGAGATTCTGCTGCTTAAACCTCTGGTGAGTTTTCTTCACTCCTACTTATTGATCTCATTACCATTTCTCTCGTTTTCTTCCCATAGTTTTCNGCTGAGGTGTGTATGGTGCTGTTAGTTGTCTCGAGATTCCATTCTCTTCACAGAATAGATTAAATTGAGCTGAGGTAAACTCTCCTCCTCTATCGGTGCGCAAGGTTTTTATCTTCATGCCAACTTGTTTTTCGACAAGCTCTTTAAACCTTTTGAACCGATCGAATGCCTCACTCTTCTCCTTTAGTAACAACGTCCACATGAATCTCGAGAAATCATCGATCAGAACGAATACATATCGACTATTCGCTGGTGTTGATGGTGATATTGGTCCGCACAAGTCTCCATGGATCAGCTCCAACGCTTGTGCCGCACGGTAAGAGGTTTTGGTCGGGAACGAGTTTCTCGTTTGTTTCCCGACAAGACATGCTTCGCATACACTTTTCTCGTGTAGTATACTCGGCATTCCTACGACCATCTTCTTCTTAGCCATATTGTTCATGACACCAGTGCTTACATGCCCCAACCGAGCATGCCACAACCGCGTAGTGTGATCGTCTTGGATATGAAGATTCTTTGGATAGTCTATCTCCATTGGTGTCTTGTAGAGTCGATTCGGAGACCTTATGACTCGTACTAGCAATCTCCCGTGAGGGTCTCTTAGTGACAAAGCATCACCTTTCATGTATACTTCGCACCCACTCTCCGTTGCTTGTCCTAAACTTATTATGTGATGTTTGAGATCAGGTATGTAGTAGATGTCTTTAAGCATTCTTCTCTCTCCGGTTTTGCCTACAAAGACAATGGATCCCTTTCCAACAATATCTACATACGACCCATCTCCAAACTTCACTTTCCCTTTGATCTTCTCATCAAGGCTTGAGAAGAAATTCTTGTTTCCCGTCATGTGATTACTTGCTCCGTTATCTAGATACCAGATACTTGCATCGCCATTATTGATATCATAGTTATCGGGAAACACCTTGTCTTCATTCAGAAACACCACCTCATGAACGTAGAGGGCGTCTTCCTCCTTAGCTTCATTGAGGTTTGATTCTTGCTGCTCCCTTGGTCTTTCGGGACATGCGGATACGTAGTGACCAGTCTTGTCACATCTCCAGCATACTATGTGAGACCTATCTTTGTCTTTCTTCCGGTTTTGGTTGTTCTCTGTGGCTTCTTTTCCTCGGTTTTGGCCGTTGGATTTTCCTCGTCCTCTGCCTCTACCGCCTCCTCTGCCTTTGCCACTTCCCCGTGAACCTCCATGGCCACCACGACCACCTTGATCGTTGTTCGCCCACATTAGTTTGCTCTGTTCCTCTTCCTGCGAAACCTCCCCAACTCGATCTTCATACGCTTTTAGTCTTCCGACTATGTCTTCAAATCCTGTGTTGTTTAGGTCCAGGACTTACTCTAGTGAAGCAACGATTTGGATATACTTATTTCGCGGGAGTGCCTTTAGGAACTTTTTCACAAGTTTTGACTCCTCTATGACTTCTCCGAGTGCGGCTGCCTTTGAAGCTAACCCTGAGATTCTTCCAGCGAAGTCGTCAACTGAGTCTGTGCTTGTCATGATTAGTTTGTCGAATTCTGACATAAGGGTTTGCAATCTTGCTTCTCTCACGCGATCTGCTCCTAGATGGCGAGACTTGATGGCTTCCCAAACTCCTTTCGACGTTTCTTGTTCTCCCACTTGAAGAATAAGAGTTTCCGGGATAGCTTGGAAGAGGAGAGCTATCGCCGCATAGTTCTTCTTCGGATCGGCTGACCCCGGATCAATTGTCTCCCATAATTCACTGACTCGAAGTATGACTTTCATCCTCATCGACCAAACCGTGTAGTTTGTCGATGTGAGCATAGGGCATTGGATCGATGGAGTTCCTGCTTCCCTAGCTCGCGGCTGCGGATTGTTTACTTCCGCCATCAGGTTCCGAGACTTCCTTCTTGAAGCTCTGATACCAATTCAACAAGAATATAAAGAACTTCTCTTCTTTATTAGATTTAGAAACTTCTCAAAACTAAACCTCTTGTCTTGAGTGTATGGAACAACCTCCATAGCTCTTTATATAGAACTTAGCTTCTCCTAATTCTATTAGGAATGAAAACTACTCTTTCCTTTTCCTAAGTACAAAATAGAAAACTTCCTTTTCCTATTAAGTGCTATTTCCTATCTTCTTAAGCTACTTCTTAAGAGATAATTTCCTTTTTCAAGTTAGGAATTATCCAACAACTGCTGGTAACAGAGTCGTTGAGTCACATGTCTGCATGTGGTCATACTCTTTATAATCTACTCTTCCTTCTTTAGAACTCTTCGTAATTTAAGACTTCTAATTGGTTGTTACTACAACATGGTAGGTAAAAACAATGAGTCGATTGGATATACATTTAGTTATACGATATCGTTGATAACTGGCAGCCGCTTTTATTCAATATCATCGTTTCGACTTTCAATGCAGAATCTGACATGTAGAATTTGAAATGTCAACTGGATCAAATTGGTCTAGTCTAATGTAGATTGAATTCGAAATTTTGGATGTTTGGAACTAACAAATTTAGTATAAACTTGATCTGAAGAAAAATATTATTTTTGGATGATTGAATTTTAAATTGTTCTTTAACAAAAAAAAAAAATTCTTAATTGTTTTTATAACAAAATATTCTTGAATAAAGAAAAAAAATCTCTACAATTGCTCTTGTATTGAAATTTTGGAAGCACTAAGTATGAAAAGCAGCTCCAATTCTAATAATTTATTTTTCTCTCTAGATCTATATCAAAACATAATCAAACTTAGGCTTCCACCTTAGTATGGTATCCAATATATCTAGAACATCTTGAAGATCCTTGCATGAATATATAATTAATTAATACGATTTTATACTTATGGAACCTAGGTTAATTAGGTATTGTATTCTCTTCCCTTTATAAACACATGCATGTAACCATTATTGTATCTCTATAAGAGAATAACTTATTCTTACAATAAAAATAAAAATTATGATCCTTCTGTATCCAACATTAAGATATTAATTGAATAAAATTTGTTGTTATAAAATAAGTTTTTTTGTTCTTTCAGTAAAAAGAATATTTAGCTAGCAACTCAAATCAACATCAATGTAAATATTCAAGAATGACCAATAAAGACCGACATGGTTATCACAAAATCAGAGATAGAAGTGATATACCAAAATCCACAAGGGTCACTTGAGAACAAAAACAGCTTTGGATTGGATTGGTCGGTAATGGAGTCGTTGAGTCATATGTCTGCATGTGGATGTGGTCATACTCTTTCTAATCTACTCTTCCTTCTTTAGAACTCTCTTCGTAATTCAAGACATCTAAATATCTAATTGGTTGTTTGTACGTACAACATGGTAGGTAAAACAACGAGTCCACTGGATATATACATATAGTTATGCTATATCGTTGATACAAAAGTCAATATTATCGTTTCGAGTTTCAATGCAGAATCTGATACAAAAGTCAACTGGATCAAATTGGTCTAGTCCAATGTCGAGTGAACTCGAGATTTTGGATGTTTGGAACTAATAAATTTTAGAATAAACTTTATATGAAGCGTGTAATGTTTAACCATTTTTGTATCTTAATAAAAGTAACAACATGTTTTTCCAATTAAAAAATATTTTTAAAATATACAATAACATATTCTTAATGTTTGATGTAGAAGGATCTGTAATTTTTTTTTAACGTATTTCGATCCAAAAAAAAAAAGGTAGCTAGCAACTAAAATCAACCCGTACATCAATGTAAACATTCAAGAATGACTAATAAAGACCGACATGGTTATCAAATAATCAGAGATAAAAGTGATAAAATATATCAAGAATCCACAAGTTTCACTAGAGAACGAAAAGAGAGTTAAACTGGAAGAAGGGGCTTGCGATGATGATGATCTCGTCGTTGTTCACAAGTGTTGATGATACACATGAAGATCAGGAAGACACATAGGGTACCAAAGAAGGACATCCATGAATATTTTGCTATGCAACCCAAAATACCAAACATCAATCCTAAACTCGTTATGATTGCGATTTCCTCGACACCTAAATCCTCGGCAGGAGAATAGAGTTGAACGATTGCAATCACTGCCCATAACCATCATAGCCAGCGATGTCAATTCCACCATGAAAACATCGTCTTTGATATTACAAGCTATGCCATACGTTAAAATCATTGTAGCGTCTTTGATATTACAAGCTATGCAATACGTTAAAATCATTGTAGCTAGGTAGATGCTAAACCGTCCATCTGGTCCTAGCCGATAACTCGGGACCGGAACAGCCTTTTACATGCAAATAACTAGCAAGCCAAAGTATGGTATGGTTGAAACACTCAAAAAAGCATACGTAAGATTGTACATATCGTGCCCTCCTTTGGGAAGCCAGACCATAGAGTGTTGATTGACACAAGGAGAATGGTGAAGACAAGAATGATAGCGATCTTATAAAACATGGAACGAGTCTCATAATTACTGATCACTTTCTTTAGATCATCATCATCTATAATGATCAGCTGATGATCTCTGCCAGATTCCATGTTTTGTTTCTTTTCCCTAAAGTGTTAAAATCGCCGGTGAGTTTTTCCTTTACTCTCGTCGAAGTGGATAACAAAATCTAACGCAAGAGGCCGAAAGTGTTACGTATATAAGATGTACCACTTTTCCTTTTCCCCTCGAATCTTAGATGGAAATTTTACTTTCTTCAAAAAAATGGCTTGGGTCGAATATTAAAGGCATTAAGCCCATCAAGTATAAGTTTATAAACATGGGTTTTTCAGGACCATCAACGGTTAAAAATTCGAAAGGCCCATCCGAGTTGCAACAAATAAAAGTTGGTGGGCCACACTTATCACAACGTCAACGGTGAAAAAAAAACTTTAATCTGTTAGATCTAACGGTTAGGATTGAAATATCTCTATGGTTTATTATGTGGGACCCGCTGTAAATGTCGTGGCAGCATATTAGCAATCTTTGTTGCTTCCATAAACTGTTTCTCAATTCATAATTCTGAGATTCTGCTGCTTAAACCTCTGGTGAGTTTTCTTCACTCCTACTTATTGATCTCATTACCATTTCTCTCGTTTTCTTCCCATAGTTTTCCCAAGTTTTTGATTATCGCAGGTCTCTGTTGATAAATCGGACTGCTGTTTCCAGTGTTCGGTACTATTAATTTCGTTTTTTGTTTCGATTCGAATGATTGTGTTTTTGCATGATCCGTGTTTATTAGATTCGTTTGGATATATGTTTAGTGAATGTTGGTATTTTTGCATGGCTGTTTTGTGTGAGTTTTTTTTTTTTTTTGTTCAATTGGGATGATTTGATTCTGCAATCGGATGAATAATTGTTCTGTCTGGTATGATTTTGCAATCTTATTGATTTGAGTAAAATTTCAGATGTTTATAATGAGGCTAGTGAACATTTTTATACTTTGTTTCATGATTATAATTTTTTTTGTTTTTGACATTAAAGTTTCTTTTTATTCCCCCTCGATTTTGCATTTTCGTGTTATTAATCGTTTATGTTTCGTGATTATATGATTTTGGTGGAGTTATTGAAAGTGGTATCCTTTTATTTCTTTAGTCAATGATTCCCTTTTTTCTCATTTTTAATATGGTTTTTTTTTTTTTTTGCTTTGATAATTTATCAAAATGTCTAGTTTTGTTACTGATTTAGAGTTGGTTTAGTGAGATAGAAAGTCTTGAAAACGTGATTAACAGTTGTCTTAGTTGAGTTGCATGTTCTTGAATGACTCTTATTTGTTTCAGATTGTTGATCTCTGTAGTCTAAACTCCCTTTTGATTTTACGTGGTTTGATGTCAATTAATTAATTAATATATAGGTGAAAAATGGGCGTACACTCAAGAACAGTTGCGGTTTCACTCTTTGTGTCGTTCTTGTTGTTTTGTTCCGCCTCTTCTGAGAGCGATGATGGAACATTCAGAATCAGCTTGAAAAAACTGAGGTTGGATCCTAACAATCGACTTGCCGCACGCTTTGGTTCAAAGCAAGAAGAAGCCGCCTTTAGATCATCTTTAAAAGAGTTCCGTTTGAACAACAATATCCTTGGAGATTCTGGAGATGCTGACATTGTCGCGCTGAAGAATTACTTGGATGCTCAGTACTATGGTGAGATTGCTATCGGTGCTCCGCCGCAGAAGTTCACAGTGATTTTCGACACGGGAAGCTCTAACCTTTGGGTACCATCAGGGAAATGTTATTTCTCTGTAAGCTATTTTTTTCTTTTAGCATTTTGGTTTACAAACTTTTAAAATGTGATTTGAGACTAAAACTTGAAGAGAACACACTTATTGTGTTCTTTCCTTTATCTAGCTTTCCTGTTACTTTCATTCCAAGTACAAGTCCTCTCGTTCAAGCACATATAAGAAGAGCGGTACACTACTATCTCTTTTGATTCTTACATTAGTGTAATTACTGTGTTAAGAGTTTTTGGAATACGTTTTATTTTATTTTTTCTAAAAATGGTACATCAAAGTTGATAAAAGCTCTATTGTATGTATGCCACAGGAAAAAGAGCCGCAATCCGTTACGGCACTGGATCGATCTCTGGTTTCTTTAGTTATGATGCTGTCACAGTTGGTGATTTGGTTGTCAAAGATCAGGTAAGTTTATTATCTATTCTAAACTGTACTTTTAACGATCATGTTTTCACTTTCTGTCCATTAAGTGTCTTATCTCTTCAGGAGTTTATTGAGGCAACCAGTGAGCCTGGTTTAACTTTCTTAGTGGCTAAATTTGATGGTCTCCTTGGTCTTGGATTCCAAGAGATCTCTGTTGAAAACGCCACTCCTGTTTGGTATGCGTGCACTTTCTTTCTTTTGCTCTCATTTTTGGATTGAGGTTACTTACTTACATACACTCTTGTAATGTTTGATGTGTTGACTAACAAAATTTTGTTTTCTTGCAGGTACAACATGCTCAAGCAAGGCCTTATCAAGAAGCCGGTGTTTTCGTTTTGGTTTAACCGTGACCCGGAGAGTAAAGAAGGCGGTGAACTTGTATTTGGAGGTGTTGATCCAAAGCATTTTAAAGGGGAACATACATATGTTCCTGTGACAAAAAGGGGTTACTGGCAGGTTACTTCTTTATTTTATTCTCTTGGTTTGCTATGAATGTTTCCTTAATCATGTTTCCTTAATCGCGACTCATTTAAGCTATAATTTTTGGTAATAGTTCGACATGGGTGAGGTTCTCATTGCCGGTCAATCTACTGGTACGTGTATTAGTTTTGTTATATCGTTTTCTTTCAACCATATATAGTCGTTTTTAGGGAAAAAGGTGAAGCATGATTATGTTTTATAACAGGATACTGTGAAAGTGGTTGTTCTGCGATAGCAGATTCTGGAACATCTTTACTCGCAGGGCCAACGGTAAACAAGACTCATCAATGGTTTACTCATCAAGAACTCTTAAAAAACTTGCCATTTTAATGTTTGTTTGTTATCTTTATACCTAGACTTTGATTGCAATGATAAACAAAGCTATTGGAGCATCTGGAGTTGTTAGCCAGCAGTGTAAGACTGTTGTTGATCAGTATGGACATACCATTTTGGATTTACTTTTGGCTGAGGTAAAGAAATATTCGTTAACTTGGTACACAATCAACGAATCATTTTGTATTCTGTATATGCAACTCTTTTTACTCCTTTCAGACTCAACCGAAGAAGATCTGCTCTCAAATCGGCGTTTGCACTTTCGATGGCACCCGCGGGGTCAGGTAATGCATCCAATGAATTTCCGTAGACATTAACAATCACATAGACACGTTCTCGCGATCTTCTTTTATATATATTGAGTGTTGTTGTGTGATGTTTAGTATTGGGATTGAGTCTGTGGTGGACAAGGAAGAAAACACCAAATCGTCTAGTGGTCTTCGAGATGCCGGTTGTGCTGCGTGTGAAATGGCGGTTGTGTGGATACAGAGCCAGTTAAAGCAGAACATGACTCAAGAGCGCATATTGAACTACATTAATGACGTAAGAAGAACACAAGTGTCCATTAGAACAACAGTTTATACTTTCTTCTTGAAATATAGCAATGAGATTGTTCTTGTTCTGATCCGCAGGTATGCGAACGCATGCCCAGTCCTAACGGAGATTCTGCAGTTGACTGCTCACAGCTCTCTAAAATGCCTACTGTTTCATTCACCATTGGAGGCAAAGTCTTTGATCTTACTCCAGAAGAGGTATTTGTTTGAGAGAAGGCTGCTATAATCGGATCAAAACTTTGATGAGACTTTTGTAACATTTTGAACATATCTTGACTGACATCGTTTGTGGGATTTAACAGTACGTATTGAAGATTGGGGTAGGACCAGTGGCACAATGCATCAGTGGCTTTACCGCACTTGACATCGCTCCTCCTCGTGGACCTCTCTGGTAACTCTCTCGGCATACAAAATACATACACAAACCTGATGATTACTGCCTTTTACAATGTGAGATTCATCTAGTTTTTGAATTGTTGATCTTTGGGCAGGATACTGGGAGATGTATTTATGGGCAGATACCACACTGTCTTTGACTTTGGCAACGAGCAGGTTGGCTTCGCGGAAGCTGCGTGAAAAAAAGGATGTTAACATCGCGCGGTTCGGTCTTTTGTTATGTGTGTTGTGTAAGAGCTTTGTTGTGTTGTGAAACCTCTTTGTACTTGTTGACTTGAGTTAAGACTCTTTTCTTATCTCACTCTGCTTCTGTAAATTAATATTCCGATGCTAAGTTGAAGTCTTTTTGTTGTTAATCTAATCCCGGTGCTAAGTTGTTTCATCTACTTTTTAATCCTGAAACTAAGGTGGGGTTATTGGTTATTGTATTTTAGTGGATTTGGAAATCCTTCATGAATTTTGAAATTTTTCATAAATCCATTGATTTTAAAATCAGGCAAGTAGATTTCAAAATCAAATAAATAGATTTCAAAATCAAATAAATGGATTTCAAAATAAATATATGGATTACTAATATATTTACAATAGATTTTGATACATCCATGTGCTTGATCGAGTATTCGTTTCTCCACCTAAATTTACTGAATGTGTTATTAATATCATGCAAACTTGCAGCAATACCATTTAGGAGTAATTACCATTTAGGAGTAATTGCATCAAAGTTTGTGTTTCTTGGGAACTTTATTGAGTATATGAACATTTTACTCTGTTCTTGATGTTGTTCTCGTTGTGAACCTTTCATTATTATTAGGTTTTATGGCTTTGTATTATAATTATGAGATTATTTATATTTTATAGGTTTTAGGATTTATGACAAACACGTAATATAGAAAAAAAATATAAAATAGAAGATAGAAAAATTGAAGACAAGCATCGTGAAAAATGAATGATTTGAGAAACAAAAATCTATCACAATTATATTTTTGAAGTGGACTATAATATAAACACTATAAAAAATCATAGTTGGTGAATTCGTTCAATACCTACATGGTGTTTGAGGAAAAAACGACTTTGGTAAAAAAGAAAATAGAAAATACACAAATCCAATCAAATAACAAGGTTGGACCTAGTATTTGGGTCTTTGTATTTTAGTCATGAAAACACTTCTAAATCCATTCAAATTCTATTAAAAATCAAATCCTTATAATACTTGGATTTTAAAATCATATAACCAATAACACTAGATTTCAATATGGATTTTAAAATCATAGAATTAATAACACTGGATTTCAATATGGATTTTAAAATCATAGAACCAATAACACTAGATTTGATTTGGATTTTTAAATCCATTAAAATACAAGAACAAATAACACCCCCTAATTATAATCAAGCTCTGGTAAATCTAAAAACTGTACCAATTGGGCGGTTTATACAAACCAAACAAGGCAAATCGGAGCATTAAACCAAAAGTGAAAAAAAAAAACAAAAAAACAAATTAGATTGGTTTATAGTTGTTGTACCAGTTTACATAAGAACATAGACATAATACTAGACATATACATTCAATAATATATTATTGAAAATTATCATATTGAAAGAAGTGTTTAAACAATGAGATTAGTGGAGGAGTAAGATAAAATATTTCTTTATTATCTCAACTTTTAAGGTGTTACAATTGGTTCTCCTTCTATTTATACAAAGAAGTAAAACCCTAAGAGCTCACAACAGATGTCATCATCAGGTCGTGATTAAAGATCCAACAGTCTCAAATTGGTTTTGACAGCTTTGATCGGATAAGCCTTCTCCGTACAAGTCTTTGTCTCACTTTCTTTGCTTTCTTTGTACTCTGCTTTTGTCATGTATATCCGTTGATGACCGTTGTGCAGAGTTTTTTGAATGAGGCTGGATCGAGGTTAGGCTTATCTTTGGTTTGTGGCCCATCTGTCGTTTTGCGGCTGAGCTTTCTTTCTCTGTTTCTTTCGAAAGTAAAATAACTGTGTTATATTGTAAAGTAATTAACTGTATGTAATAAATGGCTGGCTATTAAGAAAACACAAAAGAAGAAGACAATGCTTTGCCATAAACATATGCTCAAGCTTTGGGGACGTTTCCTAACTCTGGTTTAATCAAGTATAATTTGATATGATTCGGATGTTACTCCATTTTCAGTAATTGAATCAAAACCACTAGATTTGCAACTACTGGATTTCATCACGAGAGATGCTTTCAAAACACAAATGCTTCCTAATTGTTTCAAATTTTTTTTTTCTTTCTATAAAACGAAAAGTTTCAAATGGTTTCAAATTCCTACTTATGTCATTGGCCATAAAAGATTTTGCATATATTCAAACATCTTCGACCATTTATTCATTGCTATTATCAACACTTACTTGTGAGAGACTCCAGTCTCCAGCAGCATATATGCGCTATGACTCATTTATCCAAAAATATCTCCCACCATTTATCCTTTTACAATTGTAAATCACCAAGTAAAAAACATATATGTGTTGTACTAAGTCAAAGACAGCTAATATAAGCGTCTACACAAACCCCACATTCTTGATATTATAGACATTTCTGGTAATCAGAAAACTAAACAAAGTGAAAGTTAAGAATGCACATATATACACAACACTAAATGCTTGATTTAAATTCAAAAATTACCCAAAAACTTACCACTTTTTATGACCGGTCTTTCCCCGTAGCTGATCTTTTAATACACCACTTTTATGCTGCAATGGCTCACATAACGTGCGAGCTTAGGCATTGGCTCTTGACGTCGATCAATAGGTGAATGCATTTGACTCTGCAGAAAAAAAGCTTATCATATTTTTCTTTCTTTGTCAACAAAGCTTATCATCTTTACAGCAATATAATTGTTTATCTAATTTTGAATACATCTTATAGAAAATTAGAAGAATTTGAGAATTAGTGGGTCGCTGCCATCAGTCTGTCTTTAGAGCTAGTGGTAACATCCTACGATAAGAAAACCTAATAATCCTGTTCAATTATAATGGTACCAGTTAGGTAAAGTAGGAAATATATATTAAGATTAAGTTGTAAAGTGATCAACTGGAATGGCTTTATTTTCATGAAGCTTAAACAAGACATGTTGAGATGTACTATACAAGTTACTGAACTTAACCAAAAGTTACTAAAAGTTGTTATCCTTATGAGATTCCATTATCTTTACTAATTACTAACTCTTCCTGAATCACGTGTGTCTTGTACTACATTAAACTCCATTAGCTTTGTTTTCTGCCTATATATATATATTGACTCTGTCCTAAGGTACATCATAGAACCAAGCAAGCCATTCATTACTTTCTCATCCATCGGTATACCGAGATGGAAAGCTTGGGAGTTCCTTGTAAAGAAATTCATATCAAAATCGATAATTCAATATCGAGCAGTACTAAAGAGAGAAACACTGACCTCGCTGATGCTAAACCCATTGTTCTGATGTCTGTTTTGAGTTGTCTCCATGCGGGCTATTTCAGAATAAGTCTCTCTCTCTGCAGCCAAGCTCTGCTGTGGAAGATAATGATCTCACCTAATTCATCGAGCATGTCCCATTTGCATAGCAATCTCCCATCTTTGGCGTTCCATCTCCTGTGGTATCTAGCACTTGCGACACAAGCATCACTCTGTTTATTGTATGCGTTGAAGTGTTATTTCTTCTTCGACTTGGTGAAGGAAGAGTTCTCGCATTTTATTGGAGTGAACTATCTTTACGCACCATCCATCTCATGGCTTATCTTGCTTCAAGCAGCTCCGATGCTGGAGCCACACAGCGTTCTGTATCAGGCACTATTCTCGGTGTTCGCTATCCCGGTCTTGACTCTCGACACAAAGCTTTATGGCCAGTGGTTCACAACGGAGAAAAGGTTTTTGTCGATGATGGCAAACCCGGCAAGCCAAGTGTCAGTAATCGCAAACCTAGTCGCTGCACGGGGAGCAGCAGAGATGGGTTGGAGAGAGTGTGCTCTATGCTTGTTCTCCCTCGGGATGGTTCACTATTTGGTTATCTTTGTCACGCTTTATCAACGCTTACCAGGCGGAAACAATTTCCCAACCAAGCTGAGGCCGGTTTTCTTCTTGTTCTTCGCTGCACCAGCCATGGCAAGTCTAGCTTGGAACTCTATTAGTGGAACCTTTGATAATCTAGCGAAGATGCTGTTCTTCCTTTCCCTCTTCATCTTCATGTCCCTGGTAAGTTTACAACATTTCAAGAAAAGTGCTACTTCTTGGATTCAAATTTAAAACCGTATGACAAGAAATTTACCTTCTTTGTATTTACATTTTCAGGTCTGTAGGCCAACTCTTTTCAAGAAGTCGATGAAAAGATTCAATGTCGCATGGTGGGCTTACTCGTTCCCCGTCACCTTTCTTGCCTTAGTCTCAGTACAGTATGCGCAAGAGGTGAAAGACCAGGTCGCTTCTGGATTGATGCTTATCTTCTCATCTATCTCAGTTTTGATCTTCCTCGGTGTGATGCTACTGACAGCAGCAAACAGCAATAAACTACTCAGACGTGATCATGTCCTCGGTTCTGCTACTGGTCCAAAAGACCAGCAAAAATCATTTCCGCTCAATGCGACTTCGTAACCAAAGCAAAAAGACATTAGTCTCAAGTTCAGAGTTTTAACTATCGTTGCTTTTCCAATAGGGCCTTTGTTTCATCCTCCAGCTTTCTAATTTCATCTTTCCACTTTCAAAACACAGTGCTTGTTTTTTTCAAAGCTTCTCATGATATTCTCCTGCAAGAATACACCACTTAGGTTTACCACATCAGAACACAAAGTTTCAAGATCGATTCAAAAACCCAAAAAGCCAATTTCAAATGATAAAACCTTATAGGTCTCAATGGATCATTAAAACTTTGTGGAAAAATCTCCAATTTGATTGTATATTTGATTCAATCAGAGGAACAAAAATGTGAAGTATCCATATCCAACTCAAATGCAACAGCTAACAAAAAAATCGAATCACTGTAATCGAGAAATTTCAACATCCTAATCTTAGTTATCTAAACAACATGTGAGTGAAACTCAAATTCTAGACTGAGAAGTGTGAGAACACAATCGAGAATGGCCAAAATTCGACAGAGAAAACATCCGATCTAAGCAGAGAGAATCAACAAGCTTGCTTACACATAAGATTCGAATCAAGGAGATGATTCGCCATTATAACCTCGTTCTCTCGGATTCGTCGACCCAAACGCTTATGGATCTTCATCACACTGTACACGCCACGGTCTTGACCCACCATCGGTCGACGGCCACGGTTCGCTCGATCACAGCGACCTCCAAAAGTGCGACGGCGAACAACGGTTGCTGCGTCGTGAATGCGATTCTAGGGTTTCTCAATTCGTGAGGTTACTGGGATCAGACGTGTGATCGGAAACTTTTCCCCCAATGCAACGAAGGAACAAGTTGAAGTCGTGACGTGAGGAGATTCAATTGTATTTTTTTTTCAAAACGTTTCCATATTTATCGTATTAGTCCTTGTAGTTTCATGGTATTTGAAAATTACCTCTACATGTTTTAAAAATTGTTTATGGCCAAAATATTTACGAGCGACTCAAAATTTTTATTTAAAAAAATGAAAGAATATAACGGTCACAAACTAGTATCGAAGAAAATGCGATTATCTTTAGTGGCATATTGGATCAATCATTTGAGATTTTTTCTAAATCTATCTTATTGAATCTAACATTTGAAAAAGTTATTCAAAATCCAAGGTTATTGAATTAGTCATTTATACAAATTTATTAAAATCTTGTTTTATTGGAAAATTGAGATTTTANGTTTTTTTCAAAGCTTCTCATGATATTCTCCTGCAAGAATACACCACTTAGGTTTACCACATCAGAACACAAAGTTTCAAGATCGATTCAAAAACCCAAAACTCAACTTCAAATGATAAAACCTTCAATTTCCTGGAAAAATCTCCAATTTGATTGTATATTTGATTCAATCAGAGGAACAAAAATGTGAAGTATCCATTTCCAACTCAAATGCAACAGCTAAAACAATCGATTCGCTGTAATCGAGAAATTTCAACATCCTAATCTTAGTTATCTAAACAACATGTGAGTGAAACTCAAATTCTAGACTGAGAACACAATCGAGAATGGCCAAAATTCGACAGAGAAAACATCCGATCTAAGCAGAGAGAATCAACAAGCTTGCTTACCCATAAGATTCGAATCAAGGAGATGATTCGCCATTATAACCTCGTTCTCTCGGATTCATCGACCCAACGCTTATGGATCTTCATCACACTGTACACGCCACGGTCTTCACCCACCATCGGTCGACGGCCACGGTTCGCTCGATCACAGCGAACTCCAAAAGTGCGACGGCGAACAAACGGTTGCTGCGTCGTGAATGTGATTCTAGGGTTTCTCAATTCGCGAGGTTACTGGGATCAGACGTGTGATCGGAAACTTTTCCCCCAATGCAATGAAGGAACAAGTTGAAGTCGTGACGTGAGGAGATTCAATTGTATTTTTTCAAAACGTTTCCATATTTATCGTATTAGTCCTTGTAGTTTCAAGGTCTTTGAAATTACCTCTACATGTTTTAAAAATTGTTTATGGCCAAAATATTTACAAGCGACTCAAAATTTTTATTTAAAAAATGAAAGAATATAACGGTCAAAAACTAGTATTGAAGAAAATGCAATTATCTTTGGGGGCATATTGGATCAATCATTTGAGATGATTTCATTTTCTTCTTCTAAATATCATCTTATTGAATCTAACATTTGAAAAAGTTATTCAAAATCCAAAGTTATTAAATTAGTCATTTTTACTTTTTCAAATGCAAACAATATCTATTTTGCACAAAACTCGACACACCAACGTTTTGTGGAATCGGCTCTAATGGCCGAGACTATAGCGATGAAGGCTGCGCTTGATAGCGCTGTTTCTTTAAGAATCCAGAAGCTTAACATCTTCTCGGATTGCAAGGTGCTGGTCTCTCTTCTTACCTCTGACTCTTCTACTATTGTGCTGCGATGACTCCTAGATGACATCAAGGGCTTGGCAAGCCTCTTTTCTTAGCTTAAATTCTGTTTTATTCCTCGCTTAGAGAATGGGTTAGCTGATTCTTTGGCAAATGCAGCTCTTACTCATGTAAACTCTTACTCCCTTTGTGGAGTTTAATTGTCTTTTATAAAATATCCGTTGATAAAAAAAAAAGAATTAGTCATTTGTACAAATTTATTAAAATCTTGTTTTATTGAAAAATTGAGATTTTATTAATAAATTATTTCAAAAAATGATTTGGGAAGATTTGAGAGATAATTTAGAGTTAAAAACCAATAGATTGAAATACCACTTCATATAAAGGTATTTGAGAAAACTTGGAAGTCAAAATTTGTTTAAATCATTTAAAATTTTATATTCATTAAAATTTTCCTAGATTTGAATTTATAAATCACTAATCCAATATGTCCCCTTTGTCTTTTTCCACAAATTATCAATACAAAAATTCAGTGAAAACTCAAACAAAGTATTAAAACTTGGACTAAAATGTTTTTTTTCTTTATTTTTTTGCTAAATGGCCTAAAATGTTAGTATAGTCAGAATATAAAAATTTGTTTTAAAAAATTTCCAAGCCTATACAGTTTAAGAACTTTTGTAAAGGCAGATTCGTTAAGTAAACATTATATGATCACAAATGTGGTTTACGTACGTTGTGGTTGAACCCAAAAAAGCCGAAATCGATTGGCAATGTCGTATTTACATAAATATTTATTTCATGAATGATTACAATATTCAGCATTATATTACGAATAGTAATAGCGTATCATATTTAAAAATAAAAAGAAGTATAAAATGTCATCGCTTAAAATAATATAGAATTTGGAGGAAAAAAATCCTTATCTTAACATTCTACTTGTGTGTATTTTGCAAATACATGTCACATAAAAATCATTTTGCAAATTAAGAAAAATAGTTAATCCCTTTAATGCATATTTCTTCTAAAAAAATCAAGAAAACAAAAATCAATGCTTTGCCATAAACACATGCTCAAGCTTTGTGGATGTTTTCATTCTGAAAATGGCATATTATTTACCTTTTTAAATTAATATGATTCATATGCTTTCCGCATATAATATTTTTTTTTCCAGTAAACTGAATCAAAAGTGTTGCATGAAACTCCGTTTGAGGTGCGTTTCCTGTTTTCAAAATATTTCAGAAACATAAACTCTAGGAAACATGATTTCCTAAAATTTCAAGTTTGGAAACACGCGTTTCTATTTTGGAAACACCCGTTTCCATTTTAGAACAAGATGAAAACTACTATTTTGTTTTTTAGAACAAATAAATAATTATAAAAATGAGATTACATGAATAATTTAATTCTTTATAGTAAGTTAATAATTAATTTGCTAATAATTATTTTAATTTGATAAATGAGAATAAGTCTGGTACTATTGAGTTTGAAAATCGTTCTCTCGATAAATTAGAATTGGAGATAGTTTTGGTTGATGGAACCAATGAAAGTGATAATAAAGAATTTCTTAAAAAAATTTAACTTTACACAGTTTGTTTTTTTATTATTTATTAATTATGTAAAAATTATATATTGGATTTTATTGATTTAAATATCCTACTTATAATATAATTTAAATGTTTAATGCTTAAATATATATATATATATATATATATACGCATACTATAATGTTGTAATGAGTTACGTACTGAAGAAAAAAATTAAGAGAACTTCCAATGAAAATCCACTTCAGTCTTTCAACTTGGCGAAACCAAATGACAACAACAACTAAAGTTAAATATTACAAATGACGACAACAGCTTAAGTTAGAATATAAACGAGTCAAATTGACAACGACAACTTAAGTTGAATATAAATGAAATTAGAATATCAAGTGGCTCTTGATTTAGACCATCTACAATCCAATTCTATTTTTTACGGGGCGAAGGTAGGTTGGGGTAAGAGGGTTCAGCTGACCCCACCTAACTAAAAAATATTTGTAGAAAATAATTCTGGCTCCGCCACTGTCCGTATAGATGTGTGTGGACCATCTCTGTATCTAGAGCAGGGGCGGATCTAGTTTATAAGGTACGGGGGCACGTGCCCCCGTCTAGATATATATAATTCGTTTTTATTAAAGACATAATAGGTTAAGTAGTTGAGTTGCATTGAGTGTTCCTATTGAATCTCAATGTCTTCGGTTCGATGCCCCCAAAGAAAAATATATTTTTCTTCATTTTTTTGTTTATTTTATCTTTTAATTAATATTTATAGTTTTGTACCCCCAACTAAAAAATCTTCTGCCTCCGCCACTGATCTAGACCGATCTAGGACCAAATTCTCTCGACCAAAATGCTCTTTAGGATGTTTGGGTTGATGAATATTCTGTCTTTGGTTCGGCTCAGGTGGCTCGGTAGTCAACAATATGCTGCTGTGGTCGAGGCTGGTACACATGTCTGTCCTGATGATCGACTTGGATAAGTTTTCTTGACCATCTTTACTATTTTCTCGACCAACATCTTGATCTCTCGACCAAAAGGCAGTTTGGTCCAAGTATTCACAATCCCTGAGTTTGATGGCTTCACTCCATAGATCATTTTTTTCAACCTAGTTAGATCCGATGTCCACATCATCTTTGAATTTTAAAGATTTTGTATATAAGATATTGCAACAACAATAATAATAGTTATATATACGGGTTTTCGTGANAGATCATTTTTTCAACCTAGTTAGATCCGATGTCCACATCATCTTTGAATTTTAAAGATTTTGTATATAAGATATTGCAACAACAATAATAATAGTTATATATACGGGTTTTCGTGACATAATCAAAAAGGGGTGTTAAGATTCACATAAACTCTTTATATAAGGCATCTTCACATAAGGCAACATTATTATCATCATTAAGAAGAACAAAAGTCAACGTGAGATAAAACGAGGTTCTCACGCGACAACCCAGAATCAGAAAACTCGGCAACAATAACATACGGCGTTTGATCAAGCTTGTTTACGTGTGAATACTTGTAGGACACAATATTTATGGTGCTAAACAATCTCAAATCATTCGGTTCATCGTCTTACTACAAAACATTCAGGTATATGCAAACTTTATAATCTAGATTTAGTTTACTATTTTGAGAACCAATACTTGTGAACAATTAAAAAATCTGTAAATTCCAGTAGTAATAACATCCTTTGATAGAAAAACCGAACAACCCAATTCAATTAAAATGGTAGCAAACTAGCAATTTACTACCTCCGTTTCAAATATGCTAAATTAGTCTCCATCAGCTTTGATTTCTTTGCCTAATGCCTCTATATATGAACTAATTATTTCCAAGGTTAAGGACATCATAGAGCCAAACAAGCCATTACATCGATGGAAAGCTTCGGAATTCCTTGTCAAGAAATTAAAATCAAAATTGATTACCCAATTTATCGAGAAGAAAAAAGAGAAGTAGTAACCTCGCTGATGCAGAACCCATTGTCCTGATGTCTCTTTTGAGTAGTCTCCATGCGGGCTATTTCAGAATAAGCCTTTCTCTCTGTAGACAAGCTTTGCTGTGGAAGATAATGGTCCATTTGCATAGCAATATCCCATCTATGGCGTTTTATCTCCTGTGGTACCTAGCACTTGCAACACAAGTGTCGCTCTGTTTCTTGTATGCCTTCAAGTGTATTTTCTTCTTTGACTTGGTGAAAGAGGAGTTCTTGCACTACATTGGAGTGAACTATCTTTACGCTCCATCCATCTCATGCCTTCTCTTGCTTCAGTCAGCTCCTCTGATGGAACCACACAGCGTTTTGTATCAGACACTGTTCTGGGTGTTTGCGGTACCGGTCTTGACCCTCGACACAAAGCTTTATGGCCAGTGGTTCACAACAGAGAAAAGGTTCTTGTCGATAATGGCAAACCCGGCGAGCCAAGTATCAGTCATCGCAAACCTAGTGGCTGCGCGAGGAGCCGCAGAGATGGGTTATAGGGAGTGCGCTCTGTGCTTGTTCTCGCTTGGGATGGTTCACTATTTGGTTATCTTCGTCACACTTTATCAACGCTTACCAGGCGGAAACAATTTCCCGACCACGCTGAGGCCGGTTTTCTTCTTGTTCTTAGCTGCACCAGCCACCGCAAGTCTAGCTTGGAACTCTATTAGTGGAACCTTTGATACTGTGGCGAAGATGTTGTTCTTCCTTTAGCTCTTCATCTTCGTCTCCCTGGTAAGTTTTACGACACACCAAGAAACAGAAAAACCGTATGACCAGAGACATTTACCTTCTTCTTGTTTTAACATTTACAGGTCTGTAGGCCAACTCTTCTCAAGAAGTCGATAAAAAGATTCAATGTTGCTTGGTGGGCTTACTCGTTCCCACTTACCTTTCTCGCTTTAGACTCGGTTCAGTACGCGCAAGAGGTGAAAGATCAAGACGCTTCTGCCTTGATGTTTATCTTCACATCCATCTCAGTTTTGATCTTCCTCGGTGTGATGTTACTGACAGCAGCAAACAGCAAGAGACTACTCAGACGTGATCCTGTCCTCTGGTCTGCTACTGATCCTAAAGACAAATAAATCGCTCAATGTAAACACATGGGATAGAAATAAGAACTAGCTGCGTAAGAATTTACAACGTGTTATACAATTTGCAGAGATTGTTATCATTTCACGTGTATTCTCTGGTTTCCCCCTTCCATAGCCTCACGTGTNCATGGGATAGAAATAAGAACTAGCTGCGTAAGAATTTACAACGTGTTATACAATTTGCAGAGATTGTTATCATTTCACGTGTATTCTCTGGTTTCCCCCTTCAATAGCCTCACGTGTTGACAAGTCACAGCAACCAAAACGAATCAACTCAAAAGGAAACTCTTAAAAAGGTTTTAAAATGTTTTTTTTTTTTGTTTTGAAGAAGAAGGGTTAAAGTTTTAAAATGTTTGTAATATAGCTTCGATCAAGTAGTCTTCTTCACGCTTGAGCCTGATAATTTCATATCCAAATTAAATCAAATGAAACACCTAAAACATCAAACTAGCATCAACCTAATCTCAAATTCTAGCTGAGAACACAATCGAATCAGGCAAAATTTCGACAGAGAAACTTACCCAAACAGTAACACACACATTGCCCATATTGATTTCTCATTTCCTAAACTCGCTTTGTCTTGCAGCATTGTTATCGATTTGGCATTTTTTTGTTATACATTATATACTCATGAATGATAAAATAAAGGTTAAAGGTTTTGTAAAAAAAAAAAGTTTATGCACAAAACAAATTACATATAGAAATATCTTTAAAAGGGAAAATTATAATAAAATAAAATTGTTATATTAGTATTTATTACATTGAACCAACATACATAGATATTAAATTAACTAATAAGAGACTAGTCTCTTATCTTTTATGATATAATAATTCATAAAGCACAAAAAAAAAACTTACATAAACATTCGTTAGATGTAGGAAAACGAAAAGCTCATTGTTATTCCTGCCATCTATGCTCAAGTCTATATTGATTCTGAATTTCTGAGGAGCTTTTCTAAAATAAATTCCATATGTTTTGGCTATATATTCACGTAGCTGGTTACATAGAGGAACATTATTACTTGCATGGTATAGTGTCATCGCGTAATAATACTTCATATTATTAGGCCCGTGCCTAAGATCACAAATGAAAGTTGTCCTCTCGTTTCCGCTATGAACATCCTGGAATGTAAAGGTACTCATAGTCTTATAATTCAAATATTGAACTTTATAATCGGTGTGAACAGGGGCGGATCCACACTGCTGGATACGGGAGCACGTGCCCCCGGTTAAATATATAATTTTGCTTTTAACAATACATACGGTTCTAGTTAAGTATCTCAGTGGCTACAATTGCACTTTGATTTCACACGAGGCCTTGGTTCGATGCCCCTGTCCGTTTGGATTTTTACTTTCCAATTACCTATTTTCTTCTCTTTTCTAGTTTTTTGTTCGGTTTTCTTTTTGTGGGTCTCATATTCAAACATTATACGAACACAAGTTTTTTTCTTTGCAATTAGTTTACACGTAAGTCGAAGTTTGAACTAAAATTTTGGTTGTTAATATACATAATTAACTTTGATTTTTGAACACGTATACTTTAATTTTTTATGAAAAAATTGTATTAAAATGATGTAACATTTTTTCCCCCCGGTTAAAATTTGTTCTGGATCCGCCACTGGGTGTGAAATCTATCAGATGATTCATTTTTAAACTCAAAAATAGTTTATGCACTAATAAAGTCATTAATATGCAAATATTTATAGTTATTGTGGGTGTGAAAAAATTTATTTCTATTTATAAAATATTCTATTTATAGCGTTAGCTAAATTTAAAAACAAACGTAAACCAATTAAATTTTATTGCGAAAAGTATGATTGACTAATAATACAAAGTCAAATGAATTAACATAAATCTAGATAATATATAACGCGGTAAATAGAATATTTTATATATAAAAATAGGGATTATTGCAAAAAAAAATCTCAAGACTAATTTTTTTTGCAGGATCAACTCTTAATTCAAAAAAATACAGGTAAATAATTTCATTCATCTCAAAAGTCATTCGCTATACAACCCCTCCATATATTATCGACATTTCCGTGAATTTTTTGACAGAAATTAAAATGTTTGGATATAGCCTCAAGTACTCTTGTTGACGCTTGAGCCTGATGATTTCATATCCAAATTCTGCAGCTGGTCTCGTAGATTCTGGTTTTCCTCAAGCAACCGGTTAAGCTCAGTAAGAAACCCTTGAGATTGTTTCTGCAGAGCAGCTGCACTAGATTCCTCAGCCCGAACTTTTTTAGACATCGTCTCAAGTTCAGACTCTAACTCCTTTTGCTTTTCCAATAGGGACTTTGTTTCATCCTCAAGCTCTCTAATTTCATCTGAAGAAGCTACAGCCTTTCCACTTTCATAACCAAGTGCTTGCTTCTTCCTTCTTATCCGCAGTTCTCTCATGTAATGATGCAACATGTTTAACAAACGTCAATTAAAGGTTTAACACATTAGAAGACAAAGTTAAATATGACAACACGGCATGGGTGGTTAAATACCCCTCTTGGAAAATCACGGATTCCTTGGTTCAAGCTTCTTGGGGTTATACAAACCCTTTTTAAAAATTTAATGCGTTTATAAGAATTTAAAAGAGTTTTAAAATCAATTTTAAATGACTAATTCGTCTCCTCTATAAACAATTATATTCATACGTACAACAAATATAACAACACATCATGGATGGTTAAACTCCTATCTTGGAAAATCACGGGTTCCCTGATTCGAGTTTCCTGAGAATATAAAAGTCTTTTTTAAAAATGATTTTTAATGTTTTTATAAGGATTAAAAGTGTTTTAAAATCCTTTTTAAATCTTTATAAATTAGTATATAAATATATATTTTTATAAAAATTTAAAAACTTCATTTTAAAACTTTTAAAATGAATATTTAAATACATATTTTACATAAACAAATAAATTCATACAAACAACAATTATGTGTGTACCTTAATGGTTTTGCAAGTTTTTTGGAGTCNAAGCAGGTTTTGATGCCTTCTTTGATTGACCGATCTTATTCGAGCAATGCACCTTCATAGATGAATCATTTACGAGATTAATAGACTGCGATTACAGGATATTTTCTTCATATCCAGGCGTAAACGATATTTTCTTCCTCCACTTTCACGGACTCAGATTTCTACCGTTAGAACTTGTCACGTTTCGTACTCTGTATTAGAAATTCCAAAACCGAAAATTATTTCCCTGTTCAAACACTGTAAACCGGAAATGTTTGTTCGAAAACTATAAACCGAATGATTTCCATACGTCGTCCTAACCAAAGTTTACTTGACTATCTGAATTGAATTCCAAAACCGAAACATTTTTCCGGTTCAAATATCATAAACTGGGAATGTCTGAATCGAACCGAATTATTTCTGGTTCAAATACTGTAAACCGAATCATTTCCATACCCTCCTCCGAACCAAATTTACCTGACTATCTGAATTAAATTCCAAACCAAAATTACTCCGCGGTTCAAACACTGTAAACCGAGAATGTACGAATTGAACCGAATTAATCTCGGTTAAAACACTCTAAACCGAATCCTTTCAATACTTCCCCTTAACCAAATTTACCCGACTGGTAAAATCCGATTCGACCACCTCCATTTCAAAGCTAGAGGCTTTTTGGTTTTTGATCGCTGCAATTCGAGCTCTTCGCCATCGACGACGATGAGCCGATCACGCGGTGTCTTGTTGATGTTCAGTAAGGCGTATCGAACATCATGTCTGAAATGTTTATGGGCAAACTCTTTCTCTTCTTCGCTTTCGTCAAGCTTGGGTTTTCGAGCGACGAACAAGGAGTTAAACCAGATGATAAGATCGGGCTATATCGCTGAAGCGAGAGAAATTTTCGAGAAACTGGAGGCGAGGAACACCGTGACATGGAACACGATGATAAGTGGTTATGCTAGGAATCGGAGGATAGGTGAAGCTCTGTTTCAAGGAGTCCTTGGAGCAATGTAGAGTGTCATCATTCATCTTTCTCTTCAAAAGACCAAAGCCATCACCAAAGGAAATGGATGGTTAGTGGTTTTTAAAGTTTGTCACTTGGATACAAAGTTTTTACATCCATATATGTAGCTTCTAAGCTTTTTTTGTATTTGTGTTTTTCTTTTTAATTTAATCAAGTTTTGTCGCTCACTCAAAAACACGAATTCACCGGATGATGATGAGTACCGTTCATCACGCAACATAGCTATAAGTCTCTTAAGACGTTACAGGACTGTGATCGAACGTGGTGAAGGCGAAACCTTAAAAGTAACTTCCCTTTTGGTTTGCTTCAATTCTCGCTTTCTTCTCCATCATATTTAGCCATCTCTCATTATTATTTTGTGTGTGTGTTTGTGTGTATCTTAAGGAATTCATTTCCGCTGGTGTGAATGCGTACGCTCTCGGTTGCACAGATGAAGATTTGAGAAAAGAACTTATGGCTATGAAAGAATCGGGTTTGGAGATCGAACGGATGGAGAGTTATTACTATGGAAGCACACAGACTAAATCCAAGATTCTGCTGACAGAGGTTAGCTAGTTAGTTAGTTAGTTACTACGAGCTTATGATATGCGCTATTGATGAGATCGTGTGTCTCCTATATTAGTGGAATTGTCTTCCACTCATTCACGTTTCATACTTGTTTAGTTGGCAGTTAATTTCTGAACATCTTCTTGTGTATTTAAGAAACGATTGACTTATGGAATAAAGGAAGAGAAAATTTGCAGAAAACTTGTGTCTTGTTCTTTTAGTTGTTATTTCCTTTACTCTCAAGCTTTGATCAAAAGTCATCGCTATCAGCTATATCTTATCGGATTGCCTTATCAGTTTAATACTCCTTAGGTAGATGAGTGCATGTTGTGGCTTAGCATTGTGTTCATCACGATATTGTGTACGCCGCAACCAACGGTGGTGAGNTCCCTTTTGTTTTTGCTTCATTCTCGCTGTCTTCTCCATCATATTTAGCCAACTCTCATTATCATTTTGTGTGTGTGTTTGTGTATATCTTAAGGAATTCATTTCCGCTGGTGTGAATGCGTACGCGCTCGGTTGCACAGATGAAGATTTGAGAAAAGAACTTATGGCTATGAAAGAATCGGGTTTAGAGATCGAACGGATGGAGAGTTATTACCACGGAAGCACACAGACTAAATCCTCCAAGATTCTGCTGACAGAGGTTAGCTAGTTTAGTTAGTTAGTTACTACGAGCTTGTGATATGCGCTAAGTCTTATCGGATTGCCTTATCAGTTTAATACTCCTTAGGTAGATGAGTGCATGTTGTGGCTTAGCATTGTGTTCATCACGATATTGTGTACGCCGCAACCAACGGTGGTGAGATGGTCATCGACTCCTTCGGTTTCCGATGAAACTCTGAGTCAATGGAGAGGCTTTTGCGCGGTTATAGCCAATGCATACTATATTAGGGGAATGGCATGGTAAGATTTTTGGTTTCTTATAACATTCTTAAGATGAAAATGAGATGTTTGTAATAAATAGTGGTATTTACGGAAAAATGCCATTATGGGACCATCGGTTGAGAGTAGGCTGCCGGTGAAGACTCTTCAGTTGGAGCAGATGGCGGTGACGGGAAAAGCGGAGGAACCGTCGGTTGTGGCCAGCCGAATGCGACTGGTCTTTAGCACTCTCGAGGTCAGTCTCATTGTTTGTTGTTCTGAGATGTGTATATAGTCTCATCTACTATATTATTGTTGGAGGATACTAATTAAGGGTTTTCTCAAAATCAAATTAAATCCAATTTTATTATAATTAATCGGTAAAAATGATCTGGTTTGTTTTGATTTGTTGAAAATTAAAAGTTTATCTCTTCTATTCTACGATTTGTTGTAAGAGTAATCAAGATAGTTAAAATGTGGAGATATGAGGAGAAAAAAGAAGAAGAATTTAATTGATTCTTTGTTTGTTGTAGGTAGTGAGTCCTCAATGGCCACGGGTTTAAATTTGATCTACAATATACGGGTTACACATGTTGATAACGAAAAAATGTTCTTGTCGTTTTGTTACTCTCCGATGTTGTAAATTGTTGTAGGATATAATACCATACAAAAAAATGCAGCCTATGCCATGTATGAAAAACACCAAGGAACGTTGTTATAGTCATTTAGCAAAAAAAAAATAAAAAAAATTGTTAATGTCATTCGTTGCATTCTTTTATTCCTATCGGGTTGTAATTTATACAGCTATACTATAAAAGATGAAGGATGGACTCTCCAATGGTTGACATATCAGCATTTAAGAGCAATGAGAAAATCTTGGTACGATGGAGTCTGGTTTCAACATGCAACTCCCAAATTTTCATTCTTAACGTGGCTCACTATCAACAATCGATTAACAACGGGTGACCGAATGACGCAATGGAACGTCGGAGCATCAACGGATTGTGTATTATGCGAACGGGAAATGGAAACTCGAGGTCACCTTTTCTTCTCGTGCACATACACAAGCCAAATCTGGGATTCTCTTACTCGGGGACTACTTCAACATCGGTACGTCTCGGATTGGGAGTCCATCGTTCAGCTCATCTCGGAGTTCAATACGTCTCTCATAGAAGTGTTTCTCCTTCGGTATGTTTGGCGAGAGCGGAACAATCGCAGACATGGTGAACCTCATTCATCTTATCACCGATTGATCCAGCTCATTGACAAGGCAATACGGAATAGACTAACATCGATTCGAAGACTGGATATAAGATACGAAGAGGCCCTCGTCACCTGGTTCACGGCTTGTGGCTACTCGTAGATTGTATTATTAGTCTTTTGCTAAGTTTTTAAATGTTTTTCCAAACAAAGTTACACTTGATGTAAAACAGTTTTTTTTGTTTGAATAAATTTAACATTTACTTCAAAAAAAAAAATGATATGTATCTAGCTAACTATTAATTATATATAATAAAAATATTTAATTTAAATGTAAGTGTTTGAAAAATCATTAAATCATAAACATAAAATAAATAAAATCCGAATTTAATATTAAAACATCATTAACATAAAAATATTAGATAATATAAGATTTTGATAAAGATTTTCATGTGATTTAATCGTTATCTTCAAACTAATAAAAGATAATTTAATCTCAATGTAAGTGAAAATAACAAGTTATGAGAGATAAATGACAATAAGTTTAAAAAAAAACTTCCAAGTAATTAAAGAATAAAAATTAGAATAGAAATTAAAATAAAAAATTATAACACAAAAAATAATATTCAGTAAACAATCAAAAATATAACAAGTTTTTAAGAACGAAGAAAATAAGTTTGTAAAACAAAATACATAAAAATATGAAAACAAAGATAAATGCAAAAAATTAAAAGCATAGAAAAAAAAAATTCGAAAAAGAAAACATACTAAAGAAATTACTAAGGTCATTATGAAAAAAATAATATAAAAAAATAATATATAAAAAGTTGATAGTAGAATTAAACTCGCGTAGTACGGATTCTTTCCTAGTACTAAATAAAAAGTCCATCCGTGTGCTTAAAGATTTTGATGACATATAAAGTTCGATCCGTTGTCAATCGAAAATTTATTAGTTCAAGATATCACATCAATTAAACGTAACAAACGATACTTTTTTTTTTTTCGTCTACTAAAATTTTATTAAAACTTCAACCGATACGAAGAGGAATACATGAGGGATACAATTGACGGATACGTCTTTCAAAACGAACCTACCCAAAGCCCACACAATGGGATCCAAAAACAACCGGACACCAAGACTAATACAACGATTACACTCGATTAATAACTAGACCACAATAAAACAAACCAAGAACTCAACAAGGAAGAAACGATATGGTACGTAACAGACGATACATACCACATTCTTATAATCATTCTTATCTTTAAAATAGATTACAGCCTCCCAGTTGTTTCCTGCTGCCCTAAGAGAACCTTGTTAACAACCATCTGAAAATTTAATTCCGACGAACCACGCATATGCTCCGTCGCTTTCTCCGCCAAGTGCTGCCACTCTCGCGCCTTCTCTCTCATTTTCTTTCCCTTCTCTCCATCCATTAGCTCTCTAACCACCGCCTCAACCTCCTCTCTCTCCACATCTCCGCCAATCTCCACCCCAACTTCCCACTCGTCGCAACAGTATTTACAGTTCGTTTGCTGCTCCGCAAAGAACGGCCAGCACACCATCGGAACTCCACCGCAGAGACTCTCCAGAGTCGAGTTCCATCCACTGTGCGTTAAAAACACTCCGATCGCCGGATGAGCAAGAACCTTCTCTTGAGGACACCAAGACGCTAGCATTCTCCGGTCCGCCGTCTCCGTTAAGAACTCTGGCGGAACCACCGCCACGTCACCGTATACTAAATCCGGCCTTATCACCCACAAAAAATCTTTCCCTGTTGCCGCTAAACCCCAAGCGAACTCCACGAGATGTTTCGCGCTCATCACTGTTAGGCTACCGAAGTTAACATAAACTACGCTATCTCGAGACTTAGTGTCGAGCCAATCCAAACACTCTGTATCCTCTTTCCATAGATTCGTTCCCATCCGTCCGATCTCGCTATCCTCGGCGATATCCCGATTCACTAGTAGATGGAGCGGTCCAATAGAGTAAACCGGAGGTAAAATAGATTGCAAATATTGGATGGTGTCATGTTCAAGATCATCGAACGTGTTGAGAATAATAGCTGAAGCGCGTTTGGCTCGGTCGGCCTCACGGGCAAAAAAGTTGAGCATTATGTCGTCAGGATCAGTCGCACGTATGAAGCTCGGAATGTCTTTTAGCCTTATGTTCCTCATCGTTGGGATCCAATCTATTTTTGTGTCTAAGTAACTCTCATCTACAAAATCAACCACCATTTAATTAGTAATATTTTGATATCTCGATATTTATTAAATAAAAACCGTATTATATATTATGCAAAGTTTGTTACTGATTCATGGTGGTTCTCTACATTAGATTTAATATCATGACACGGATCTAAATCACCTGCTAAAAAAAAAAAATATATATATATATATATACCTTTTAGTGGTGATAACCCCTTCTCGATGAAACGATTGAAGTAAACATAACCCAAGAAGCCACAAGCACTTGTGGTCCAGAAAACAACATTTGGGACACCGAGCTCCTCCGAAGCATCAAGTGTAAAAGTTGTCATACCGTCCGATACTATACAGCTCACCGGAGGAACATCATCTCTGGCGTTGATCCTACGGAGAAGTTCCTTGAACGGAGCTAGACAGTTCTTCATGGTGGCCTCGCAAAGGGTAGGGACGTCCTGCATCTTATCACCATCGGTCTCTAGTAGACCGTCAGGGATGGCCTCGAACTGGAAGGAAGGAAGCCCGCCGAGGGCGTTTTGCCCACGGGACCGGAGTAGGCGGTTTTGGTTGTAGACGTTGTTGACAAAGGTGACGTGGAAGCCTTTGGCGTGGAGCAGTTTAGCCACTTTCAGCATCGGGTTGATGTGGCCTTGACCCGGAAAAGGCATGAAAACTGCGTGTGGTTTTTGTCCGTTAGAAACTGCGTGAGATGCCATTTTCTTTTTCTCAGTGTGCCAAACAAAGATGAAGTATAGATATGTATGTGATTGATCTAGAAACGATTTTGCTTGGCTTTAAAGGACTCCACGAGAAGAAGGCGAGACCATATGATTGATTATCACACGTAAAAATCGTCGATAAATTGGGGGGTCAGCTGGACCCACACGTAATAAATTGAGGGGGTCAGCTGCAACCAGTAAAATGGGGGAGGGGGTCAGCTGGACCCACACGTAATAATGTTTAACAAAAACATCGATTGCACCCGTAAATTTTGGCTTTGATTTGTGACATGTATTACATTTGATTTAGTTTGAGTTATGGTATAACTTAAAAATATTATCAATCATATTTTTTTTTTTTTTTGCATTTGTGTTTGAATTACAATGTGTTATAGTTGCATTACAATTTTAAGTGTAAAATTGATAACTCAAAAGTTAAAAAAAAAATCTCATGTATTAGAGATTAAGTTAGATATTTGTTTTGCATTTTAAATCGTTAACGCTGGTTTTGTTTTTTCTGTTAATAAAACATTTTAAATAATTCTACAGTTTTCAAATGGATCAAATCAAATTTTAATATTATATATATATTTTTTTTTGCTGTACAAAACAGTTTTTTGAAAGCAAATTATACTTTTCAAAATTCTATAATTATACAACCAAAATTCTACAGTAATAAAATTTACAAGCACAACAAAAAAACCTACAATCAGCCTTTGTGTTTGCACCCGTTTTATTTTTCATTTCAGTAACTCTCATGTTTTAGTTTCCTTTTAAAGATATGGCAACTTGACAGAGAAAAGCTTTAGTTTCCTTTTAGATATGGCAATTGACAGAGAAAAGCTTTAGTTTCCTTTTAAGATATGGCAACTTGACAGAGAAAAGCCAATATAAGAATATCATATTTCTAAATTTCAATTATTTTTATGCGACACAATTTCTATTAAACTAATGACAAAACAATCCCAACATGAATATTTTCTAATTTTATTTTGCTGGAAAAAAAAAGCTTTCCCATAACTTCTCATATCAAACCAACCATTTTAAGTAATTTCCCTGGGTGGATTACTTAAATAAATAGCTTAAAATTTAATGTTAATTACTAGACTAACTCTTATTTTAATTTAATTACTGACTTATTTTTCATGTCTATAATACCCTTTTAAGCTTTGTAAGAAAAAACTATTTACAGAAATGTCATTAATTTTTTTTCCACCTCATCAAAAAATATTTAATATTAACAAAATTGCCACTGAGTTTTAGACGAAAAGATATGGTTTATTGCCAAAAACCTGTCGTTCATTTGACCACATATTTTTTTTTTTTGACAGATTTACTTCGAGTGACAGACTTGTATTTCAATGACAGATTTTTCCAATAAGTCTATGGTACGAGCTAGCAGCTTTTTTTGTTGTGATGACAGTTTTAGTTAGTGTGACAGATTTTTTTTCACAGATTTATTTTTATGATACAACAGATTTACAACTTTTTTACAGACTTATTATGTTGTGACAGATTTATCTCATACACTTATTTTTCTGGCAGATTAATAGTTTTACTTGATAGCAGATTTTAATTTTAACGACAGATTTATGATTAGTCTGTCATCAAAGCAAATTTAAAATTTTATTACTAGACTAGCTTTTACGTTATAACAGTTTTTCTTTCACTTCACAGCAGTTTTATATTTTTGAACGAAATCTATTTATTTGATGGCAGATTTTAGTTCATATGAAACGACAGATTAATTTCTTTACTAGTATAGCCTTTTGCATTTTTCCTTTGACAACAGACTTCTGGAGTAACAGATTTATGGTACTCTTGTCATGACAGTTTTTTTCGTTTTAATTAACAAATCACGTACACAAACCTACGTCCAAATTCAATTTTTTTTTTTAAGTCCAATTTTATAACTTACGATCAATGGCTCTTTGTTTCCTCTAGGTTTTTGGTCTTTCAACATGAGAGTTAACAACTTTATCATTTTTGTTTGATCGATTGGTTCCACTTTTGAAGTTTCAGAAAATGGAAGAGAAACTTCAGCTCATACCTGAGCAACTTTGAAGAGCTCGTATAGTCATTTCAGGTCGAGATGAGAATTATGTAACAGGTCGTCGTACCTGGTATTGACATTTGACAACACATTCAGTCACTTTTTTAGCTAGTTTTACATATTTATTTAGAAAGTAAACAGACTAGTAAAAGGTGTAGGATACTCACTCACGCTCTAAGATAAATCTAATTACACGTTTGAGAATACGCTCTAATCACCTACTTATGTAACTGAACACAAACTTATTGTCTTCTTACAATTGTTTAGGTAAAAGTACAAGTAAACGTATAAGAGCGTGAATTAGATAAAATACAAAATTTGAATAAAATTGAAAACAAAATTTGATTAAAATTTGAATGTACATATTGTAGTTTAACATTACCGCCAAACCTGCATAAAAATAGCAAATCTTCGTTCAAGACTGAGTTAAACAAAACCAAAATTTGAATAGGTTCCTCTTGTAATCGTGAGTTACATAAAAAATCACTTTAATATGTAATCTGTAATAATGTAGTTTAACATTACATAAAGCGGGAATGAAAATAACAAATCTTATCTAAGTTTTCCCAGACCATATGTAACGAACCTCTCTAAGTTTCACAATAACTCCAACACAAGAAGTCTTTAAGGCATCCCACACATCAACTCCAACTCCTTCTTTAACCATTTGTAAATTGAAAAAATAAAAGTTGTGGTCCATACTTCTTATCTGATTAGAAGCTTTTCCCTTTTCATATAGCTTTGGAGGATATCTGTTTTTCCTGTTTGATGAAGCCATCTACAAAAAAAAATTGAAAATGTACATATCATGAGACACTAATAAATCCGTTCTACTCTTAATAGTTTAGGAGATCCCTGAAGAATTCTATTCCTAATATATAGATACAATTCATGCATCTGTTTCAACCTTAACTCACTCAGTTCCAGTAAGGATGACTTATTATTTTCCCATGAGATTTTGTTCATAAGCACTATAACCACATGACATTGGTGAAAGCACACAAACAATACAACACGACAATTGGTGAAAGCACACATACAACTAAATCCTCGTTAACAATGCAGACGATATAATTCTCATCATACCAAAGTGAATTTTGATTAAACAAAAAGGTTTCATAAGCAAAATCCGACAATCAAAATCCACCAAAATAGACAGAAGATAGCATTTCAGATTGGAATTTACCTTTAGGTTTTGGGCAGTTTAGATGACAAGGGTAGTAACATGAGGCTGAGAGGACAACAGGCGGAACCAAAGGTAGATCCGGAGACAGAAATCAGACAGTAATTAGCGCCGGCGGCGTGAATCCAAAACGAATCAAAGCCTGACGAGGGTTTTTTTTTTGTAAATGATTTCTTTTTTTATCTTTCTAATGTGTAAAAAATGTCATCAAAGTAAATAAGGTAAGTCGTAAAAACAAAAATACGGTTTATAATTTTAATTCTGAAATTTAAAATTTTTCGCAACTGTTATTAATTTTGAGTGTAAAATTATATCATAATAGCATGGTTGTAATTAATTAAATAAGAGTTGGATATTTTGTCTTTTGACTAAAAATATGTGCTATTTTAGTAGGTGATCAATAGAAGGTGTTATTTTAGTAATAACCCTATTAATTAGAGTCATTTTAAGTAATTTCCCTTAATCAATCCCCCACTACTGACATGAAGAAATTTTTTTCTCTCAGTTTTACTTCTCTATATATTTTTTTAACTCCACACTATCACATGCATAAATCATTATTTTCTAAATATTTAAATATATATATATATATATATATATATTTTATGTTATTATATATTTTTTTACTCCAATAAAATAATTTTTTGGGTCTTCACTATATTTGTCAAATTGATATGCTGCCAACAAAAGTTTAATGCTTACCACAAGTTGAGTGTTATTGTAGGCTGTATGTAAAACCAATGTCAGAATAGTGGTCCTATAAGGCAATAATTCGTGAAAGCAATGTTTCTTCGGGTGAGATTTAACTACTAGATTTGTTTTCTTCAAAAGTTTTAATATAAAAACCATACTTTTTATTTATTTAATCTTTCTTTTGTTTAATAAATTAATTATGATCATTGTTGAGGACTCTTTCTGACCAATTTCGAACTGATATTAATGTTAAGTTACATGCAATTCTATTTCAAAACCAATTAACACTAATTTCGTTCGATACAAATGTTTTTTTTTTTGGGTTAAAACTTCGATACAAATGTATCGTGCTTGAAGATTACAATAATCCAATTCTATTACCAGTTCGATTCAAATATTTTATAACTCCTTTTGTATTATATACTTATTCTTAACATTTTTTACGATTCATGCCTCTTTTACCCCTTTATCCTTGGTGAATCTTTGAGAGATGGGAGAGAGATGTGAGACGAGCCGGTCCGCGTCCAAGTGGGCATGTCCGTGGCAGGTTCAGTTTTTTCTTTTTTCATGCGGGTCGGCCCGCCGTGGGTTGCGGACAAAAAATATAAGCCCAAGCCCGCTCCACCCTTATTTAGCGAGTTTGCGGGCTGATCCGCATGCATGTTTTTTAGTTTGATTTTTACTTTGGTTTGGTCAATTTCCTGATTCGAAATTGGTTTTTTAAAATTTGATGTTCTGTTTTGGTTATCTATTCCCATTTTGTAGTACACCTTAGTATTTTCGGTATTTTGATTAACGGTTTTTCTTCCTTTGGTTGTTGTTTGAACTGAAGGCGGTAAACTGCTTTTTGGAATCGAATCGTGCATTGAGAGGCCAGGCGGTTTCTTTGTCTGGTCGGCAACTCCAGTTTACAGGAAGACCGAATAAGTTAATGTGCTGGAAACTAATGACGATTAAGAAAGATGAACTGAATGAAGTTGGTGATGCCATTTACCATAAGCCAATGTCGAATCAATGCTACAACAAAATATCTCAAAACGAGCCAAAGACTCTGATAATCAAAAACCTGCAACTTAAAGGATACTAAAAAACCTAAAAAACCTCCAACTATTAGTATCATTTTTTTTTGGTTCAACCCCAACTATTAGTATCATTAAAAACCGGCAACTTAAAAGATACTAAAAAACCTACAACTATTAGTATGTTTAAAAACCTGTAACTTCTGAAGCAAATAAACTATTTAAAAACCTGCAACGTCTAAAGAAAAAGTCTAGCAACTGTGTAATTAAAGGATTGATATTGAAAAAGAATCAAAAAGTGATTGTTGCATGACTAATAATCTTCGATATAGTTAATTTCACATTTGGAAAAGGGCAAAAAAACTAGAATATTTTAGGGAAGTTTACTCAGATATCATACAAATTAGGTGAAATGACCAGTTACATACAAAACTTTTTTTTTATTACTATCATATTTCGCCTATATTTTCCATATCCAGCGTGTCCTTGTTACATGTTATAGGAAAAAATGTAATTACAAATAATACCATTACTTTTTAATTCCACATTAGAAAAACGCGTCGCCACGTCAGAAATCGCTGACGTGTATTAATGAACTCAGCCGTAAAGCGCTACAGCGGCAATCACGGCTGAGTTACGGTATGTTGCGACTAATTTAAGAAAAATGGCTGAGTTATGAGAAAACGGCTGACTTACGAGATAACACAGCCATAAGTTATGGCTGAGTTATAATCCGATGGTTCATTTGTCAAAATTTGGCTGAGTTATTGTTTCGACACGGCTGAATTAACTTTCTCCGGCTGGCTGAGTTATTGCTTCGTTACGGCTGATTTTCGTGTAAATGTCATAAATCAGCCGTAATGAGTTGGGTAATTACGGCTGATTTAGTAGCGAAAGATTAATTACTACAATAGCATGTTTTGACGGCTGACTTATTAAACGATACGACTGAGCTAAAGATTTTCAGTTGAGTTACGGCTGAATTTGCCAGCCGTTTTTTCGCTTTTTAATTACTGTAATAGTATTCATGTTACGACTGACTTAAAGTTTTGTTTGATGCCTTGTTTAAGACAGTTGATTTACGTGTTCGTTTGATGGCTTACTTGCCACTTAATCAATTAAAAAATGACGTCGAATGCATATTTCCATGTCATCATGAACAGAGAAATACGAAACGTCGTCTTCCTCTTCCTCGTCGTCGTCATCGTATTTCTCGCCGTCGTTGTTCTTCACATCAACAGAGAAATACGAAATGTCGTCTTCGTCTTCCTCGTCGTCGTCATCGTCTTTCTCGTCGTCGTTGTTCTTCATCTTGTTCTTCACATCAATAGAGATATCCAGAACTTAAATTTTGAACATCCAATTCGTCATCGTCTTCCTTGTTCTTCTTCATTTTCGTTCATCCTTCTCCGATATATGATGGAACTGGTTTCAGTAATTGTGGATTGTTTACGGCTGACTTATGGATTGTTTACAGCTGACTTATGGATTGTTTACGGCTGACTTAAGGATTGTTTACGGCTGACTTATGGATTGGAAACGAAGAGTCCACTTGAGAAATCGAAGAGTCCCCTCGAGAAAACGAAGAGTCCCCACTTCGGTAATTGTGGGTTGTTTACGGCTGACTTATGGATTTGTTACGGCTGACTTAAGAATTGTTTACGGCTGACTTATGAATTGTAAACGAAGAGTCCGCTCGAGAAAAAGAAGTCCCCTCGAGAAAACGAAGAGTCCCCACTTCGGTAATTGTGGATTGTTTACGGCTGACTTATGGATTGTTTATGGTTGACTTATGGATTGTTTACGGCTGACTTATGGATTGTTTACGGCTGACTTAAGGATTGTTTACGGCTGACTTATCGATTGGAAACGAAGAGTCCACTCGAGAAAACGAAGAGTCCCCTCGAGAAAACGAAGAATACCCACTCGAGTTCGTGAAAAAAGAGACGAAATGCGACAGATATAAGAGATGCGGCCGGAAGAGACGATACGACGGCGGCCGGAAGAGACGAGGTTTCGCCGAGAGAGAGAGAGGTTTCGCCGAGAGAGAGGTTTTTTTCTGTAATGGATTTAATTTTTTATCTTAATGAGGTGGATTAAACTAATTTTTGGTTAATCATTTTTTAATTATAAAATTTCAAATTAATCAAGGGTGTTAATAGTAATTACACAAAGGCACAAAATATCTGAGTAATTTTAAAAAATGTATAATATACTAGTAATATTCCAATTTTTCTATAATATCTGAGTAATTCTTTCAACATTTTAAGATAAATAAAAATTACTTACTTCAAGTCGCAGAAGGAGACATTAACATCTGTCTTTAGATCCATTGCTCCTATTTCGGTTTCTAGACTCTAAGAGTATCTCCAATGCATAGAACCTTTTATGGGTTTTTTAAAATATTTTAATCAAAAATTTTGAAGTTAAGAACCTTATTAAGAAAAATTAAATTGGATGGGTCCAATGGTAGAACTCATATGAGGTTCTTAAGAATAAAAAAATATTATTTTTAAAATTAGAATATTATAAGTAAAAATTATTTTGTTTAAATTATTGATCTATTAATATCTTAAAAATTATTGCATTTCATAAAATTTTAAACAAACATTACATAAAAGCATATTAAAAAAGAAGTACAATTGAAAGAAGATGGTTTTTTTTCTCTTTTCTCTAAAAAAATATTGACCAATAGAAAGAAGACACCTATGGGTTTCTTATCAACTCTAAAGTCTCCTTATTTAGAATCCATTCTCATCTTTTATTTTGTTTCTAATTTTTTTTTCCCTTCTTTTCCTTAAAAACCTAAGTTTAGAACCTCCATTGGAGGTGGTCTAAGAGCATCTCCATTGGAAGTTTCTTGCAATAGTTTCTTAAAAAGATGAAATATTATTATTAAATTAATTGGTGTGTGAACATAGATTTATATTAGTAATTTAATAGTGGGTATTTTAAAAAGTGGAAAAACCCACCTCAAAGTATCTTAAATAAGAGATTTTAGATGAGTTTCTCTATTTTTTTAGATACCCACTATTAAAATACTAATATAATTATATGTTCACACACTAATTAATTTAATAATAATATTTCATGTTTTTAAGAAACTCTTGCAAGAAACTTCCAATGGAGATGGTCTAACATCTGCCTTTCTCATGACTTTCTCAGGATTCATCTCGGGGTGAACTGCTAGAGTCTAGAGCCAGTAGAGAGATAAGTATTGAGGAAGTCAATGCCTTCGTTGGTGAGGAACCAGTAGTAAACACATACAGAATCCTCTCTAGCAAAAATAATAGATTCTAGACTCTAGCAATTCACCAAGTGAAGAATCTGCTTGAAGCTTCAAGCTAGATAGAAGGTCCTGCATTTGCTTTGACTGACGATTACTTGTTCTATGCCAATATAGCTCTTTCTAGTGCTATAGATTCTCAACAGAGAGAGATTCACAAATTATCCGTGGTCCTGGCACCGCAAAGAGCTAGCCTTAATATAAATGAAGGAATCGCCAGTAGTATTGCATAAGCTTAATCACCTGCAGATATGTTGTGCCAAATCGAAGTGCTTTTTCGCATACAAAACTCCCTCTGCACAAAAGAAGCAAGATTAAAGTTACATTTCTAAGTAATCATAGTAAATCACATTGTTCTTATTCATCGAAGTCAATCTTCAAACAAGAATCCAAGATTCTTACAAGATGATTCTTAATATGTAAACCTATAAACTTGGATCTAGACCTTGTGAAAAACTCTCGATGGTAAACAGAGTTCTTGTTCTGCTCATGATAAACTTCGAATTGGGTAGCTAAAATAGTTGTCGTACCATTAAATAGGAGACGCGGAGGAGAGATTGCAGTTTCCGATCGACCACCAAATTCGACGGTGATCTCCATATACTCAAATTTCCGATCGATCCCCAAATCATCTTCATATGGCGGAATCTAAGAGAAATCAATAGGAAATAGGAATATATCGAGATCAACAATGGCATAAATCTAAGAAAAATAGAGCTTTATGGCTGAATCGCTGAAGAAATTTGAGAATCGGAGATGATGAACTCTCGATGAACAAATTTATGGTTTTGTCCGCCTTACCCGCACACGCCCGCACACCCGTGAGCGTGACGGGTCCGCCCGTTGAGCCCAAGAACCGCACGGGTCTGACCCGCGAAGCCCGCTAATGTGCGGACAACTTTTTCGAAGCTCAAACCCGCCCCGCTACGAACCTATTTGGGCCTGGCCCGCGGGCGGAGATTATTTTTTCAGATATTTTTTGCAATTTAAGAAGAAAAAAAAAAGAAAAGCTAAAATAGAAGAATGAGCATTCTATTTTGCTTTTATTTTAGCTTGAACCGGTCTTTTAGCTCAATAACAATATTGAGATTACAAATGAAGAATATAGCCATATGAAAAAAAATTAAGTGACTAACCAATTAACTATTCTCTTGGAAAAATGTCCTTATGAAAAAAGAAAAAAAATATTGTAACATACTATACTATTAACATTAAATACAGTGATATACTATACTATTTACTAATTTCATTATATTTCGAATTTGAGTTTAATTTTTTACATGAGTGTTCAATTTTGCGATCAAGATTCAAAATAAGATTTATAATTTAATTTTAGATCATTCTGTTCAGTTAATTTATTATTTTGGTAAATGGAATAAATTAAAATGATATACTATGAATTTTATGTAAATAGTATAGTACTTTGTAGAAGTTCATAGTATATTATTTTAATTTATTCCATTTATCAAAATAATAAATTAATGGGTTGTAGAAGTGTCGTGATTGTGCTCTTGTTAGAAGAGGAAAGAAGTGAAGAAGAAGAAGGGAAGGAAGTAAATGTTCAAAAAAAAAAGGAATGTAAACAAAAAAAGGAAGAAGAAGACGAAGAAAAGACAGGGAAAGAGAACGAGAGGTAGAGATAAGGGTAATTGGGGCATTATTACATATTATGCACTGAATATCATAACCATAAAATTGTTATGGTTATTCTTTTAAATTTGGGTTATAATATGGTTATCTACTGTAATTCACCTTTTAGGTTCTTTTTTTTTGTCAACCTCTTTTTCTAGGGAGATTTGTTACAATAAACCTAAAATATGAAAATAACCTAAATAACCTATTCAAAATTTTCAATATTTTTGAAATACATTTTTCCTATATTGCCCTTAAATATGTAATTAATGCTAATTTTTTAAATATTTATAAAAAAACGGAAAATAAATTAAAAAAAAAATGCAATCAACTTATATAAAACAAATCAATGGTTTCATAAAAAAAGGAAAACGTTCTCATTTTAAAAAGGGAAAATTAAATCAAAAACCCCCCTTTTTCTCTCTCTATCTCTCCCTATCCTTCTCTAACTCTATGGTTAGTTTCTTAATTTTTTTTTTGTTATGGTCATTTGCTAAATTGACCCTTTTAAAAATGGAAATTCCTTTTTTGAAAGACCATTGTCGTCGATGCTTTTCTTTTCTTCATGATCCATCTTTCATTTTTCAAATATTAAATCTACAAAATTACAAAGACATCAACGATCAAACCTATCATATGTAGAGTTCTCCAAAATCTGCCCACCTTATTATTGTCTTAGAGAAATTGTAACTTGTCTTATCTTTTTTTTGTGATAGGATTTATTATGTTTGTAAGTTTTTTAGATTAGTGTGTTTTGTAGATCTAACCATGGCAAAAAAGGAACGAAATCATACTCTCAGATTTGAGGATTCAACATTTATGAAGTTTCAGGTAACTTGAACCAACGTTTAATTTTGAATGTAGAAGATGAAAAGCATGTGAAGTATGCTAGGTTTTGGCAGATATGAACGTGGCAGACTTTTGTAGTCTACGTGTTTAGGCATATTTCATATTTCATTCAGCAGACTTGCGTGATGTCAACAAAAAATATGCAGATTTAAATAGACTTTCGTAAAGTCTACAATTTTTTGGTAGACTGTAGAGTTCGATTAGGCAGATTGAATAAAAATTTACGGACACTAAGTAGACTTGCGTTATGTCTACAAGAATTTTGTAGACTTCAATAGGCAATTCCGCAGACTTATATTTAATATGCGGACATTTAGTAGACTTTCGTAAAGTCTACTAGTTTTTGGCTGACTATAAAGTCTGATCACGCAGACTGAATATAAGTCTATGGATAGTAAGTAGACTTACGTGAAGTCTACATGTTTTCGACGGATTTCAAAAATCAATCCGGCAGACTTATGTTCAGTCTGCATATATTGGGTAGACTTCCGTAAAGTCTGCATGTGTTTTTACAGATATGAACTCTATTCGTAGACTTGCATAAAGTCTGCTACGAAAGTCTACTGAACATTTGTAGGCTAAAGTAAGTTTGCGTGATAAGATGTTGAAGTCCGCTACAAATTTGAAGTCTGCTAAATGTCCGCAGACTAATTATAAGTCTGCGAGATTGAATTATGTAGTCTGCAAAAATCTCGTAGACATCACGCAAGTCTGCCGATTAAGTTCAGTCTGCCGACTGATTATAACTCTGATGACTGATTATAAGTCTGCCGATTGATTATAAATCTACTGACTGGTTATATGTCTGCCGACTGATGATAAGTCTGCAGAATAATTATAAGTCTGTAAAAAATGCTAGAGTAAGTATGATTCATGTATGATTTGTTTTTGTATATTTTTATATCTTGCAGGAAATTGGTATAGTTGAGGAAAGAAGAGACACTTGTTTGAGCTAATGAATATGAAGAAAATAGTGGTACTATTGAAATTTTCCTTCAAGCATGGTTATGGGCAAATTGGGCCATACGTGTCTATTATATTCGGCGGGCTGGTTCCTACCCTAAAGGACCTTTTTAACTACCGCGATTCACATATGATGAGCCGCTGCATCCTCCGCCAAATGCAAACTTATGATCCGTCAATTCATCGATAACGAACGGCCAATACATAATCACAACATGTATTCTCTTGTAGATATGAAATTACGAACACAATATTTGTTTTTGCGAAACTTGTTAACAAATACCTCTTTAGACTCAACTTACCATGCTAAAACCTTTACTAATCTTATTACAATTGACGTTGGTGCAAGTAATACAAAAGCGCACACTGATTAAACAATACCACATCTATAGGACGGTCTACGGTCGACCACTACTTATACGATCATATCATATATTTATCTTTAATTGTTGCATTATAATTTTATACTAATCGTTTTAAGATATCCTGACATAGTCATGGCATACCTCCGGGCTTTTTCCTAGGAGAACTTTACTAACAAGCGACTCAAAATTAACGATGGACAAACCCGAAGGATGCTCCGTCGCTTCCTCGGCCAAGCGCCGCCACTTCTTCGCCTTCTCTCTCAATTTATTCCCTTTTTCTCCATCCATTAGTTCTCTTACCACCGCCTCAATCTCCTCCCTTTTTACATATCCACCAATCTCCATCCCTACTCTCCACTCATCACAGCAAAACTTACAATTCGTTGGTTGCTCTGCGAAAAATGGCCAACATATCATCGAAACACCGCCACATAGACTTTCTAGCGTCGAGTTCCACCCACAATGTGTCAAAATTCCTCCGGTTTCCGGGTGGGAAAGAACTTTCTCTTGAGGACACCAACTTGCCATCATTCCCTGGCCTGCGGTTTCCGCTAAAAACTCCGGTGGAACCATCGCCGCCTCTCCAGTCACTAAATCTGGCCGGATCACCCACAAAAATTCTTTACCACTTACGGTCAAACCCCAAGCAAACTCAACGAGCTGCTTTCCACTCATCACCGTTATGCATCCAAAATTAGCAAAAACGACACTGTTTGGAGGTTTAGTGTCGAGCCAATCCAAACATTCCGTCTCTTCTCTCCACAAACTTAGTCCCATCCAACCTACTTCCTTGGCCTCATCGATTTCCCGGCTCACTAAGAGATGGAGCGGTCCAATCGAATAAACCGGGGGTAGAATAGATCTGCATGGATTGGATAACGTCATGCTCGAGATCATCAAAGGTGTTTAGAATGATCGCAGTGGCGCGTTTCGATTTCTCGACCTCTCGGATGACGAAATTGAGCATTACTTAGTCATGATTAGTGGTACTGATGAAGCTAGGGATGTCATTTTTGTTCTTCTTCTCTTTTAACTATGTGTATTTAAATCAATAATAATAAACATCAATTATCAATTAGTACCTTTAAAAAGAGATAAACCTTTTTCGATAAAGCGATTAAATTTTAGAGTAGCCATGAAACCACAGGCACTGGTGGTCCAAAAAATAACCTCCGGGACACCGAGCTCCCCCGCAGCGTCAAGAGTAAAACTCATCACACCGTCCGATACAATACAGCTTATCGAAGGAACATTATCTTCGGGGTTAATCAGCCGGAGAAGCTCCTTGAACGGAGCTAGACAGTTCGTCATGGTTGTAACGTCCCGACCGCTCCTACCAGCGAGGCCCCACACCTCTCCCGGACTGTGGACCCCGCTCCTGTCCGACGATCGGTGCGTTATTTTTCTCGGTGGCCCGACCGAGTTATTTACTGATCCTGCAATCACCTTGTTTAACTCTGGAGTTCTCTCGGGGTAAGTGACCGGAAAAGGTAAGTGTCCTTTAATGACAGAGGTAGTCAAATCAATTCATTTAAACTTATTTAAATGGGTCGGGTTCAGATCGTTACAATGGTGGACACACAAAGGACAGGGATGTCCTGCGTTGTATCTCCATCGGTCTCTGGTAGACCATCAGGGATAGACTCAAAACGGAAGGAAGGTAGCCCATCAAGCGCGTTGGGACCACGGGACCGGAGGAGACGGTTGTGGTTGTAGACCGTGTTGACGAAGGTGACGTGGAAGCCTTTGGCGTGGAGGAGTTTAGCCACTTTCAGCATCGGATTTATGTGTCCTTGTGCTGGGTGAGGAACGCAAA
Source organism: Alliaria petiolata (assembly GCA_020283515.1). Taxonomy (NCBI): domain Eukaryota; kingdom Viridiplantae; phylum Streptophyta; class Magnoliopsida; order Brassicales; family Brassicaceae; genus Alliaria; species Alliaria petiolata. Next base: position 315,846,344 of record JAHZTW010000001.1, on the reverse strand, counting down.
CCACGTGTGGTTTTTGTGTGCTACAGACGGCAAGAGATGCTATTTTTGTTGTTGCTTTTAATCTTTTGATTGAAGTGGTCACGACTCGGTAGGCGTTATATACACACTAAAAGTCACTAATAAATGATCGATAGAGAGGCCACGACCATTTTTTTTTGGTGATATATACTATTTATTTTTGTTGTCTTCATCGAATTTTCCAAATTTTTCTCCTTCATGTGTTTTTTTCTTCACCAAAGTTTTTTTTTTTTTTGATATCCGGTGGTTCATCGAATGCCTTTCGGCCAAGACTAATCCCCCTTTGGCCCAGCATCCTTTTCGCGCAAATTTGCTGCGGGTTGGGTGGCCAAGCGTCGAACCCACGTGGGGAAGGTCCACATAGACATTCCTTACCAGCAGGCCACAACAGCTTGGTTATCTTAGAGCAAGATCAATGATAGGATCTTAAAGAGTTCTTAAGATATATTATTATAATAAAAATTATTATAATAATGAGAATAGTTCTTAAAAACTTAAGAAAGTTTTTATTTAAGAAACTTTGAGTGAATTTCTTAAGTTTATTATTATAATAATTTCTACACAAAATTGAATATCTTAGAAAGTAATTTTTAACTTCTCAATTATATCTTTTTTTTTGGTTCGTTTTGCTACTTTACAAACTTGAATGCGAAAACACTGTTTTACAATTTTGAAGAACAAATCAGATTTCTAAATTTTAATTAGCTTTAAACTCTGTTTCTGAAATTTGGGCGCCAAAAATCGTATCCACAGTCTTGTCACTAAATTCTGCTTCTACTACTACAATGTTGGCCTGAAATTCCGATTCCATAATGTCAAAACTTGATTTTTGCCAGTTCATTGCATCATTTATTTTTCATTCCAATTTGCTTACTTAGGATAACATCACAGGATTCACAGACGATTGAAACAAAAAAACTTGAAGACAAATTCTTGTTCATGATTATAATGTATAGTGAATAATAATATAGACCATATAGTATTTTAATAATCATCTCACGTGGTCTCTACTCTCCTGAAAGAGCCTTGCTAACAAGCTTCTCAAAATTCACAACCGAGGAACCACGATCATGCTCCGTTGCTTTGTCGGCCAAGCGCCGCCACTCCTCCGCCTTCTCTCTCATGATCTTTCCCTTCTCTCCATCCATCAACTCTCTCACCACGGTCTCAACCTCCTCTCTCTTCACATCTCCGCCGATCTCAATCCCAACCTCCCACTCGTCACAACAAAACTTGCAATTTGTTTGTTGTTCCGCAAAGAACGGCCAACAAACCATGGGAACTCCGCCGCAGAGACTTTCCAGCGTCGAGTTCCATCCACTATGTGTCAAGAACCCTCCGATCGCCGGATGAGAAAGAACTTTCTCCTGAGGACACCAGCTCGCCAGCATCCTCCGATCCGCCGTCTCCGTTAAAAACTCAGGCGGAACCATTGCCACATCCCCGGCTACTAAATCCGGCCGTATCACCCACAAGAACTCTTTTCCTGTTGCTGCCAAACCCCAAGCAAACTCTTCGAGTTGTTTCGCAGTCATCACAGTTATTCTCCCGAAATTCACGTAAACAACGCCGTTTCGACTTTTAGTATTGAGCCAATCCACACACGCCGTCTCCTCTTTCCACAGATTCGATCCCAATCGTCCGATTTCGCTATCCTCGCCTATCTCTCGTTTCACTAGTAGATGGAGCGGTCCAATAGAGTATACCAAAGGTAGAGTAGATTGGATGACGTCGTGCTCGAGATCATCGAACGTGTTCAGAATGATAGCAAAAGCATGTTTGGCTCGTTCAGACTCACGGACATGGAAGTTGAGCATTATGTCCTTAGGTTCCTCATCGATGGAATCCAATCTATTTTTGTGTCCAAGTGCTCTTTGTCAAGTAACTCTCATATGCCAAACCACTGCCATTTTTATTAGTAATAGTTGAAACGTTTCGAAATTTCTTCATTGAATTTAAAGCACCATAATAAAAACCAGAATTTGATGCGTTTACATTGAATCATCGATAAGGTACTAGAGCACCTTATTTCACCAGAGTCAAAATATATATTAAAATATTCGCTATATTAAAATTTAAAATATATAAATCAGTATATTATATAAAGAGAAATTCTTTAGAATAGTATCAAAACTATTTTCTATTTCACAAATACCATACACGCTAAAAATCTTCCATCCTTAGCATTTCTTATTAATAGGTTGACACTTTTATCCTTGGTTAAATAAAATCCTCATAAATAAGAAACTAAAATACATATTTTCCAAAATGAGCTTCACCATCGTCGACCACGACGAGCTCCGGCGGCGGCGAGAATTTCGGCGGAGAGAGAAGAAGATAATGACGGAATTCTATGTGTCTCTATTCATCTCAAACTTTTCAAATGTGATCGCCTCGCACTTGTCTCCGACATTTGACAGTATCCCGTCGAAGACCATACCGACTCCGATCGAGAAAGTTATCTCTTTGGTCTCTCGAACCAGACGAGATTTGTAGCGTTACGATACCGTCGGGTCGTCGGGTACGTCCAATTACAAAACCTTCATTTTAATTTTGGGGGAGAATTTCTAATTTCTAGGCTTACGATTCTTCAATTCAATGAGAGATTGAAGTTTTTCTAATCTAATTCTGGTTTTGAAAAATTATGCAGATGTATACCGTACAGATACAAGAAACATGGTGGCGGAGAGATTGAAGTTTTTCTAATAAATGCACAGAAGAAATGGAAAGGGATGTTATTACCCAAATGAGGTTGGGAGATTGATGAATCAATGATGAATCAATGGAAGAAGCAGCTTTGAGGGAGACAATCGAGGAAGCTGGCGTAACGGGGCAGCTCGAAGAAACGCTTGGGAAATGGCAATACAAAAGCAAAAGGCACAACATGATTCACGACGGCTACATGTTTCCTCTGCTTGTTAGCCAGCAGTTTGAGCGATGGCCCGAGTCAGAATTCAGACAATGTAAATGGGTCGATTGAGTTGTGTCAGAATTGGTGGGTGAGAGAAGCTTTGGAAGTGTTCATTAATGGAAATGCCAAAGATAATGCATCATCTTCGTTTTGTGTTGTTGCTGTTAAAAGAAAAACAAGCAAAAGAAACGATGTTTAAACCTGGTGAAGCAGAGAGGTTAATTAGATAAAGCGGATGCATCATACAACAAGACTTTCGATTGTCTAAAGCTTTATGGGAATTCCTCAGCTTTAGGGGATGTGGAAAGTTCAAGTTTTAGTCTTGGGATTTGATTCATTCATTTGTTAATAATATAAGTAGGTAGACTCATTCAAAATCACTAATTTCTCAAATTGACCGAATGATACTTTGGTCTATTGGTTACACAAATCACTTGCGAAACTGTGAGTTCTCCGAGCCTCATGTTCGTAACTATATGTATGCATAATTTTAACAGATTTGTTTTTAGGAAGACATTCCTAAACATGTAGGATTGTTGTTTTTGTTTTCTAAATTGTAAGTAATCTTACATGGTAACTATCTTAATCTCTATACAGTATTTCTTTTTCTTTGGAAGGCATTCTTAAACATGAAGATAATTTTTGTTTTCAATTGTAGCTCCTTTGTCTGGCTCACTTCCGATTTTGTATAGCAATGAAGGCAGTGAAATCTTTAAAGAGAATGAATCATCTATATTTGCATCTACATGAAGAAAAAAATCGTTGGACAGATTTTTAACGATTTAGGAAAGACTTCCTAAACTATAAGAAAACATTCCTTAACTTTCAGAAAAGCTTCATAAATCGTCAATAAAGTTCACTTTTAAGTTTAAACCAATCTATTGGTTATTTAAGCCAGTGTAAGCTTCATTTGATACCCTAAACAACTAAATCTCAAGAATGATTAACAAAAAAAAATAGTTGAACAATTTTTTTAAAGATCCAGGAAGACCTTCATAAACTATTAAAAGTCATTCCATAAATTATGTAAGCCTTTCCGAATCAAAAATACTAAATATACTGAAAAGTTTTAGAATTTTAGGAGGCTTTTCTAACGTTTTCTGAAGTTTTTATAAACTTTTAGGAAGACTTTATTGAATATTTTTTTGTTGGTCAATCATTTCTTTTTAGGAAGGTCTTCCTAAATATTTATAGGAAAGTATTCCTAAATATTTATAGGAAGGCATTCCTAAATGTTATGACCATTGAAACTCACACTAAACCTACTACTCTGAATCTAGGTTTCACAAAATCTAGTTCCTATTATAGGAAATTGTCTTTTACATTTTGGAACGCTTTCCTAAAATCTGTTAAACTATATAATGCAGCTTTTATGAGTTGTACCAACAAACAATACATTTAGGTATGTATGACAAGACGATATGTTAAACTTTATAACGCAGCTTTTATGAGTTGTACCAACAAACAATACACTAGTTCAATCGAGAATGCAGTAAATGCTTATTTATTTCTCGAATTGTAGTTGATAAATTGAAATATTTTGTCTTTAGTACAATTTGGTTAGGTATGAGAGAATGCGAATGAGCTTATGTAAGTGATTGAATGTTTGAGTATGTTCGTGTTAGGACATCATTCCTAAATGTATATAACGGCTTCCTAAATTTGAGTTGTTCTTTGAATNTTTTTTTTTTTTTTTTTTTTTTTTTTTTTTTTTTTTAACCAAACCATACCAAACTATACCGAATTATACCGAACCGAAGAACCGAATTACCCGAAAATACCCGAAATATCCGAATTTACCCGATTTTACCCGAATTTAACCGATTTTAACCGAATTTAAACCAAAATTAAAAAAGTTCGGTTAGTTTCGGTTTTTAAAATTAATAACCGAACTATCCGAGAACCGAACTAACCGAACCGAATTATGTTTCGGTTAGTTTCGGCCAACTTTTCTAAAACCGAACTATCCGAAGAACCGAACTATCCGATCCGAACTACCCGAAATAACCGAACTCGCAGGCCTAATATAAACGTTTAAAATAGTGATTATAAACATGTTGAAATAATATAATAAACATTTATAAAATATTTTGAGATGTAAAAATTGATATAAAAACAATTTAGGGAAGGTATACTAATATTTAAGAAATGTTTACAAATATTTATGAAAAAGTTCTTAAAAAATAAATTTAGTAAAAATTTACCGATATTTAGGAAGGGTTTCCTAAAAAATTTGACAAAAATGTTTCGTAAAAAAAAAATTCAAACAAATATTATTATAATATTTTTTGTAAATATATTTTTATAATAAATACTAATATATTTTTTTTTAAATTAGTTTACAAAAATAAAATGGTCTTTTGAATTACAGCTTCGTTTCAAGTTTCTGAAGCTGTGTTCGCGAGTGTCTGCGTGTAAAAAGTGTTGATCCTATTAGGCGTTTTCCCAGTTTGTTTTCAAGATTCTGCATATTGAGCCATGTTCTAGTTTGAAGACTTCTCTCCATAAAGTTCTTGTCTTGGATGGAGGTGAAGTGTTGCTTTGTTGTTCGGTTTTCTTGTCTCTTAGCGGACTGCAACATTAACAAAGTTCTATGGTAAAAATTGTGGTTGGTGTCTTTGCAGGTTTTAGCTATTGCACTCTGTTTCTTCTTTGCTTTTTCTCATTTCTTCTAATGATGGTTTGTACTTTATGGCTTGTTGTGTGTGAGTTAATGTATTTCAAAAATGTATTCCACAGTTGTATCAACTTTGAAGTATCAATATTATCAAATGGAAAAAAAAAAAGAATTAATGATTTATGTTATATTATAAACATAAATCTTTTGACAAAACTTGAATTTAGTGGTATTTTAGAGAATTGCTCCATGACAATTGTTTCATCAACAATTTACGTCCACCTATATGCTAAATTATCTAACTTATATGATTATATTCTTAAATTTATATTCCATTTTATTATTAGGCAAACTCAACTTCTTCTTTTTTGGGTTATTATTATGTTTTAAAATAAAATTATATTATCCCTATTGCTTCTGCTGCCCTAAGAGAACCTTGTTAACAACTATCTCCAAATTTAATTCCGACGAACCACGCATATGCTCCGTCGCTTTCTCCGCCAAGCCCCTCCACGTTTCAGCCCTCTCTCTCATTTTCTTTCCTTTCTCTCCATCCATCAGCTCTCTAACCACCGGCTCGACCTCCTCCCTTTTCACATCTCCGCCGATCTCCATGCCCACCTCCCATTCGTCACGACAAAACTTACAGTTCGTGTGTTGTTCCGCAAAGAAGGGCCAACACACCATAGGAACTCCACCGGAGAGACTCTCTAGAGTCGAGTTCCATCCACTGTGCGTTAAAAACACTCCGACCGCCGGATGAGCAAGAACCTTCTCTTGAGGACACCAAGACGCTAGCATCCTCCGGTCCGCCGTCTCCGTTAAGAACTCTGGCGGAACCACCGCCACGTCACCAGCTACTAAATCCGGCCTTATCACCCACAAAAACTCTTTCCCTGTTGCCGCTAAACCCCAAGCGAACTCTTGGAGTTGTTTCGCGCTCATCACAGTTATGCTACCGAAGTTAACAAAAACGACACTGTTTCGAGATTTGGTATCGAGCCAATCAAGACACTCCGTCTCCTCCCTCCAAAGATTCGATTCCAACCGTCCGATCTCGCTACCTTCGTCGATATCACGATTCACTAGTAGATGGAGCGGTCCAATAGAGTAAACCGGAGGTAGAATAGATTGCAAAGATTGGATGGTGTCATGCTCAAGATCATCGAACGTGTTGAGAATAATAGCTGAAGCGCGTTTGACTTGGTCAACCTCATGGACAAAAAAATTGAGCACTATGTCGTCAGGTTTAGTGGCACGGATGAAGCTAGGAATGTCTTTTAGTCTTAGGTTCCTCATCGATGGAATCCAGTCTACTTTTGTGTCTAAGTAACTCTCATCTGCAAAAATTAATACCTTTTATTAGTAATAAAATGGTGGTTTCTCATAAGGGTTTCTACGTTAATCAATATAATCATAACACGGATTAAATCATATCAAAATATATAATAATACAAACTTTTTTTATTTAAGTACGTACAAACCTTTTAATGGACATAAACCCTTTTCGATGAAGCTATTGAAGTATAGATAAGCCAAGAAGCCACAAGCACTTGTGGTCCAGAAAAGAACATCCGGGACACCGAGCTCCTCAGCAGCGTCAAGAGTAAAACTCATCACACCGTCCGATACAATACAGCTCACCGGAGGAACATCATCCNGACTCAATAACTCTAAAATAGATGCAAACTAGACTATATGGACAAGTTATATACATGAAACAATGCAAATGCTTTACTAAATAAATGTTAAAATGATGTAAATATGCTAACTATCATATCCCATTTTCTTTCCTTCTTATGTATTTGTGATTGAACTGATATGATTATTTTAGGCTCTAAAGGACTCCAATTTATAGGAAGGTGATTGGCAATTATGAGACAGCTAGACCATTCGATTCTTTTAGCCTCACAAGTCACATTCCCATATCGGCGGGCGTTAGCGATCTCGAGGGCGAAATTATGTGTAAAGACTAAAATTATTTGCCTGCCAAAATTAAAATTTATCTACAAGATGAGTTGACGGTAGTCTGTAGGTGGAATAATGGTCCAAACTAGTGCCTCAAGGAACTCATAAAATAATAAAAAAATATTACAATTATATAACAATTTACGTCACTAGAGCATGTTCAATGCAAGGTTGTTACAAGGGATTCTTAACCAAAAAAATTAATAAAATAACAAAAAATAAGAGAGAGGAAGAAAAAGAGGTTCTTAAGTTTTTTATTTAAAAATCGGTTTTTAGGTTTTTAAGAGACTCATTTAATATGTGTTATGTTGTGATTAGTTTAATTTTTTATGATTTAAAAACTAATCTTTTTTTTAAGAACCTTTCAAAGTATCTTAAGCATTGAACATGCTCTAAGTACTTATTAATCTTCACTTTTTCTCTTTTGCTTTCTTATCTCGTTTTATTTACTTTTCATTTTTTGGTGAACAGGGAGAATCCCAACCTAACAACCAAACTTATCCCCGAATGTTCATAGAAAACCAGTTGTTTTTGTCAGTGAAATCGTTACGGATGGCCAAAATTAATTACTTTCGACTTTTTTTGTTAAAAAAATAGCTAATTTAAATTCTCCTTTTTAATAAAATATATATATATTATTTTTTGTCGCAGATGCCATGTTAAAAAAAAAAGAGCCTAGTCTAGATTTAGTCTCACAAAACTTTTATTTTACTGTTACTAGAAGAGAATCCACGCGATGCGCGAGTTTTATTTTAATTTGACTTTTGAATAATAAGTTTAGATTTATATTTTGACTATTGATTTTATATAGTTTTTAAAAAAATTATTTGCTAATTTTTTTTGATGATCTGTGTAATCTCCTTCATACATTATTTTACGAATCTTTATTTATTCTTCAATTTTCATACTCTTTTTATTTTTCTAAATCTTATTGTTATAATAATTTTTAATTTTGAAGATTTCTTTTGTATATCTTTCATTGAATCCATGTATTTTTCCATGTTTTAAAATTTTTGTATACTTTTGTATCCATTTTTCTTTTTCTTTATTTTTCTTCTTCTTCTCTATATTTTTTTAATATAATTTGTTATCTTCTCGATTTTTATTGAATATATTGTTTTGTCTTACGATATTATAGGTTGTAGTTAACTTTTAAATTTATTCAATATCATAAAAAAATTTCGTTTTGTGGTCGCGTAGATAGCGGTCGCGACCAAGCGGTCATATGTGCAATGCCTTCTTATTGAAGAGTCAAATCAGTTTTTTTGCATCTTCTAACAAACTTGATTTTTATTAAATTTATTCAAATTTAATAATTTTTTATGTATAGTTAATTGTACATATGTTAATATTTATTTTTATTATTTGATGTTTAAAAAAAATTGCTTTTCTCAATTTTTCATTTTAAGAATTTTTTTATATATCTTTTTATCATATAAAGTTGGATGCGTTTAAATTAGTAATTAACATGATCGCGACACTTGGTAAGTAAATCTGTCAGATTTTGATACGCGTCGAGATTAGAATATATTAAATGGGTAACAATTAAATTTATGAATAGTTAGATTTTAATAAATAAATGAGTGTTAGTATGTTATCAATTAAGAAAAGGAAAATCGAAACAAAAGTAAATGAGATTAACTCCAATTTAAGAAAAGATAAGCTAAAGCACTAATCCTAAAAAAAAAAATTTAACTTGAATCATTTTTTTTTGGTTTTAGGTTTTGTGAATAAGATTTAATTTGTCATTAATTACAATATATGTTGTATATAATCTAGTTATTTGGTAAATTGAAGTTATCTATTATGTTTATTTGAAGATTTTTTATTTTTATTTTTATTTTATTTAGTTATGTTATTTTTAAAAATGTAGTGTGTATTAGATAAGCATAGTTTTTATGTATTTCACTATTATTATAGTAAACTTCGTAAATTTTGTCAAGGAGCTCTCAAGGCATAATGGATAAGGCTGATGATTTTTATTGAGAGGATTGTGGGTTCAAATCCTGGTAACGAGTTTGGATAGTAATATTTGGATTGGTGGCGCAGATGTTGACTTCCAAGGACACCAACTTCATTTTTTTTTTGGACAACGGATAATTTCATTAAAAACTAAAAGCCGAAGAAGCTTAGCTGAATACAACCGGAAGTAAGATAAACGATGACACTAATACAGTAGAGTAGAGAAATAAAATGAAAGATAGGAGCATTAAGGGGCGAGACTTGCTCAGCAATGTGAAGAAACTTATGGAGAAGTTTCACCCATAACCCGAAAGTTGTTGCTCGAAAGAGCTTGACATAGTCGAGAAGAGATCCGACGTTAATACACCCAAATGGTTGGGTTTGAGAACGGACTTGAAGCACCACCATTTGAAATCGAAGCTGAACGGAGGAGGATTGCTGCCTGTGTTGGCTACCTCTAACTCCCGTCACTTGTGATCGAAATTGAATGGAGGAGGATTGTTGCCAGTGTTGGCTACCTCTAACTCTCATACCTTGTGGTCGAAGTTGAGTGGAGGAGGATTGTTGCCATCGATGGCTACCTCTAACTCCCAAACATGAAACAAACGACGGCGGAAGATCGGCTTTTGATCCGATGGATTTAGCAATTGATTTTTGAAGATTTGGACTGAGATTTATTGGGCTCCTCAAACCTATCTCAAGGCCCAAAGTTAAACACAATCGTGATAGGAGAATGCAAGAGGACGGTTTGGGATGAGTAACACCATCGGGATTACTCCCGGGAACTGCCGCAACAGAGCAGGAGCATGGACGTGTCGCTAGGGCAGTTCTGCTCGGAGGAGGTATTTGAGAAGGAAGCTTGACCTTCATATACATCCAGATCTGAGCGACGGCTAGGAGGAGGATTGCTCCAGTAGACTCGCCGGAAGAGGGACTCAAGGTGAACGCAGCGGCGAGGTTGGTGACCAGAATCACCGGCTCGGGAAAGACCATGACTGATGGGCAGTAGTGGGTCGAAGGGATCAGCCCAGGAAAGGAGAGAAACTTTGACTTCAGGTACATCGACTGAGAAGGAACTCTCGCCGGCGACATTACAAGTGCAGCAAACGGATGGGGTGACCGGAGGAGATGGGCGAGTGGCGGCGGAGGAGAGGGGGAGAGAGAGAGAGATGAATCTCGCAGTGTGTCTTGTGATGGAAAGACACACGACGGAGGAAACAATTCGGGCAAGGCTGAGAGAGAAGGAGAGATGAGGCAACCACCTGAAGAGGAGGAGTATCCGGTGGATCTGGAGGATCCGGCGGTTCCGGTGGCTGAGGAGGTGACGGCCGAGGCAAGGGGGTCACCACCGGGAGCTGAGGGGAGGCGGAGGTCCGACCTAAAGAACGCAGCGTACCGACCGTATGTAAAGGAGAAATACTCCGTCGTATATTTCGTACTCCCATTAAGGTAACCGCATTTCCCAATCCATGCAATACCACCCTATTCCCGAGTTTGCCGTTGATTCTTTTCAAGAACCGTCTATGTGACATTGGAAGCCCGTAGTAGATCGTGGAGCTCTTATTGTATTTCCGATGGTGGGTGTGGGGCATCATTATGTATTTTTGCATGTGCCCAGGCCGTTGCCTCAACTTGCACATGATTAAGAACTTCCATATATACCATAATAACTATGGGTATACCGCATTATCATCATTGTGAGGGAGTCCCCAAAACAAATGTGCCATATTTGAATATAGCGCTTCTGTTGGGAACCTATGCAAAGGTGTGGGGATAAGTGATAGTGCCCTGACCTAAAGGGCCGGTGAACACTGAAAAAGTGTATGGTTTATCGTTTCTCTCTCTACGCCACATCTTCCACATTGTGGATCACAACTAATTCCTCTATTACAGAGTATGTCCATTACCGAAACACATCTCATTAGGATTTGCCATAAAAAATGTATAATCTTTGGTGGCCATTTAACCGTCTACATTTTTCCTTGTAGAGCTGATATACCTGGCCCATAGTATTGTTGTGTGGTTTTCTTTGAGAGGTATTCTTGTTCAACGGAATACCCATATTTTACCGTGTATCTTCTCATTTTTGTAAAATGTCAACTTAGTAAATATGGTCTACTGTCTCTGGTAGTTGGAAGTCCGATAATCAAGGGTATATCCTCTGGTGCAATACATTGATTAATTAGTGGCAGATTCCACGTTGATGTTGTTGAGTCAATTAATTGATTGATAATTAGCTCGGGGTACAAATTGTACCCTTTGCATGTTGGTGATCTCGGGCGTGATGCTGGAATCCAGGGGTCATTCCATACAGAGACAGAATGACCATATCCAACTCTTTTAATAAGTCCTTTGTGTACCAGAGAGCGAGCATAAGTTATACTTCATCATACTGTCGCTCGACACCAAAACCACACAAATTAAACAGTCCCCGACACCGTTTTGACCACCATTGGTCCGAGTCCACGCTTCGCTCGGCCTAGCCCCATGATCAAAAGCTTTCTAATCAACGTTTTGAAAAAAACGCGATTATCACAGCGACCTCCAACAATATGACCGCGAACAACAATTGCTGCATATTCGTTACGATTTCCAATTGATGGGTTTCTCAATTCGTGAGGTTAAAACTCTCACCGGATCCAAATGTTAGAGTGATCAGAAACCTTTTCCGTCAATCAAAGAAGAAGAAAAAATTGAAGTCGTGAGGAGATCAATGTTTTTGTGAATTTGTGTGATCTTCCTATTTGTATTATTTTTTAAAACGTTTCGGTAGTTATTACGTTAGTCCTTGTGTTTTTATGGAATTTGAAAATACCTCTGTGTTTTAAATACATTATTTTATGGCCCAAACAAATGGTGACCCCCAAAATTTCTTCATATCCAGGCGTAAACGATATTTTCTTCTTCCACTTTCACGGACTCAGATTTCTACCGTTAGAACTTGTCACGTTTCGTACTCTGTATTAGAAATTGCAAAACCGAAAATTATTTCCCTGTTCGAACACTGTAAACCGGAAATGTTTGTTCAAAAACTGTAAACCGAATCATTTCCATACGTCATCCTAATCAATGTTTACTTGACTATCTGAATTGAATTCCAAACCGAAAACATTTCCCGGTTCAAATATCATAAATTGGGAATGTCTGAATCGAACCGAATTATTTCCGGTTCAAATACTGTAAACCGAATTATTTCCATACCGTCCTCCGAACCAAGTTTACCTGACTATGATTCTGAATTAAATTCCAAACCAAAATTACTCCGCGGTTCAAACACTGTAAACCGAGAATGTACGAATTGAACCGAATTAATCTCGGTTTAAATATTCTAAACCGAATCCTTTCAATACTTCCACTTAACCAAATTTACCCGACTGGTAAAATCCGATTCGACCACCTCCATTTCAAAGCTAGAGGCTTTTTGGTTTTTGATCGCTGCAATTCGAGCTCTTCGCCGTCGACGACGATGAGCCGATCACGCGGTGTCTTGTTGATGTTCAGTAAGGCGTATCGACCATCATGTCTGCAATGTTTATGGGCAAACTCTTTCTCTTCTTCGTTTTCGTCAAGCTTGGGTTTTCGAGCGACGAACAAGGAGTTAAACCAGATGATAAGATCGGGCTATATCGCCGAAGCGAGAGAAATTTTCGAGAAACTGGAGGCGAGGAACACCGTGACATGGAACACGATGATAAGTGGGTATGTGAAGAGGAGGGAGATGACGAAGGCACGGAAACTGTTCGACGAAATGACTGAGAGAGATGTTGTGACTTGGAACGCGATGATTTCGGGTTACGTTTCATGCGGCGGGGTTAGGTTTCTTGAGGAAGCAAGAAATCTGTTCGATGAAATGCCTTCAAGGGATTCTTTTACTTGGAACACGATGATAAGTGGTTATGCTAGGAATCGGAGGATAGGTGAAGCTCTGTTGCTATTCGAGAGAATGCCACAGAGAAATGCTGTGTCATGGAGCGCCATGATCAATGGTTTTTGCCAGAACGGTGAAGTGAATCACGCGATTGAGCTGTTTCGAAGAATGCCCGAGAAGGATTCGTCTTCTCTGTGTGCACTTGTGTCTGGTCTTATTAAAAACGAGAAGCTTGAAGAAGCTGCGTTGGTTTTGGCTCAATATGGGAGTGTAGATTCAGGAAAGGAAGATTTGGTGTATGCTTATAACACTTTGATTGTAGGATATGGGCAGAGAGGACAAGTAGAAGCAGCTCGGCGTCTGTTTGATCAGATTCCTGATCACGGAGGAGGATTTAGAGAGAGATTCTGTAGAAATTTCGTGTCGTGGAACTCCATGATCAAAGCCTACTTGAAAGTGGGTGATGTGGTCACTGCGCGGTTGCTGTTTGATCAGATGAAAGACCGCGATACGATTTCTTGGAACACGATGATCGATGGATACGTACATGTATCTAGGATGGAAGATGCTTTTGATCTGTTTTCGGAAATGCCAAACCGGGATACGCACTCGTGGAACATGATGGTCTCGGGTTTTGCAAGTGTTGGCAATGTAGAGCTTGCTCGTGACTACTTTGAAAGAACGCCTGAGAAAAACACAGTCTCGTGGAACTCGATCATAGCAGCCTATGAGAAAAACAATGACTACAAAGAAGCTCTTGATGTGTTTATCCGGATGAACGTTGAAGGAGAGAAGCCTGACCCCCATACTCTAACTTCTCTTCTCAGCGTATCAACCGGGCTTGTGAATCTGCGGTTAGGAATGCAGATGCACCAAATCGTCCTCAAGACTGTGATCCCCGACGTTCCAGTCCACAATGCCCTTATCAGTATGTATTCGAGATGCGGGAATATAATGGAGTCGAGGAGAATCTTCGATGAAATGAAACTCAAAAGAGAAGTAATCACATGGAATGCAATGATAGGAGGGTATGCTTTTCACGGTAATGCCTCAGAGGCCTTGAATCTGTTCCGGTCAATGAAAAGCAACGGGATACGTCCTTCTCACATAACATTCGTCTCGGTTCTGAACGCTTGTGCTCACGCGGGACTTGTTGATGAGGCTAGAGCACAGTTTATGTCCATGGTAAGTGAATACAAGATCGTTCCGCAGATGGAACATTATTCTTCACTGGTCGATGTAATCAGTCGACAAGGGCAGTTCGAGGAGGCCATGGAGGTCATAAGGAGTATGCCATTTGAGGCAGACAAGACGGTATGGGGTGCATTATTGGATGCTTGTAGGATTTATAACGATGTGAAGCTCGCACATGTTGCAGCCGAAGCAATGTCGAGACTCGAACCAGAGAGCTCAACACCTTATGTACTGTTGTATAACATGTACGCGGGCATGGGACTGTGGGACGAAGCTTCCCAAGTGAGAATGACGATGGAGAGTAAAAAAATCAAGAAGGAAAGAGGATCAAGTTGGGTTGACTCCTCAACGTAGAAAGCAGCTTTTTTTAGAAATGTCTGGGATCAGAGTCGAGAGATCATCAATTGGTTATGAGCCTATTGGTCAGATAGAAACTGATAAAGGTTCTTCTCTCTTCTCTTCATCAATTTCACTAATGTTCTTGTGTATTAAGTTGGTGACGATGTGGATATGTTCAGAGATAATGTTCTTTTTCTCTACCTGAACAGCTTTTGGCTAAACAAAGGTGAAACCTTTAGAGCTGCAAGAAGAAGCCTGTGGAGTTTTAAACGAGAGGAAGAGGAAGAAAAAGATAAAACTTGTCGCCGAAACTTTACATCCCAAAGAGAAGCCTAAAACTCATTCTCTACCTTCCAAGAGAACAGAGGACGAAGGGTATGATGATCAAGAACTAAGAGTTTGTATCAAATTCTATATCTTTGTGGATAAATTCCCTGAATGCCTTTGATTTAAGAGAATCATAGCTTTCGTTCATATGTTTAGATGTTTAAGGTTTTGTTAGGTAGGTACTCTCGTAGGTTTCTATAGAAAAGCTTTTTAGCTTTTAAAAGAGCCAAAAGGGAAACCACTTTGTCAATCAAAAAGGTGACTCTTCCATAGCCTGAACGTCGTCGTTTGGGACCCCACGATTCTTCCTGGATAAATTTATTAATTTTTTGGCAGCCATTCAAAATATTGGTGGCTTCAAATTCACCTCTTAGTTACGTATATACACGCGTGTAATCTAATAGTTTCTGCAATAAAACCGAAAATTCTTTGCCGGCGCTTTAAAACCGAAAATTCGCAGTTGAATTGCTGAATCTGAATCTGGGTTTCTCAAAAGGGTAAGCCTTTTTTGGTTCATATGAATTAAAATGATCGTAATTGAGATGGTCTTGTGCTTCTGAATAGTGTGATTGGGAGATTCTTGAGACTTTCCAAAGATCAGAGTTTTCGATTTCCTTTCTTAGCTCATATTCAAATTCCATGATCGCAATTTTAGCTAATCTCCAATTCATTTGAGGATTTTCTTTTTGTTACTTATAGTTATAGAAATCTCTAATAGTGTCTTGAGATGAAATCTAGGGTTTTGATTTGAACATGTAAGCTGAATTTGTTTTGTAGAACATCAATTTTTTAGAATCTTATACATCTTATTTCAAAGAAGAAGCTTCTCTCTGTTTTGCAGATTAGGCCATTGCTTCATTGATATGGTTCAGAAATGTTAGCTGCGTATCCTTCGGGAACTATCAACAAATTCCAAATCCCTTTTAGCTGCAAAGCCGCTTTGCGCGGATTCAAGACAGGGCCTTTTGGTCCTTTGATTAGCTGTTCTGTTTCAAGGAGTTCTTGGAGCAATGTAGAGTGTCATCATTCATCTTTCTCTTCAAAATACCAAAGCCATCACCAAAGGAAATGGATGGTTAGTGGTTTTTAAAGTTTGTCACTTGGATACAAAGTTTATGTAGCTTCTAAGCTTTTTTTGTATTTGTGTTTTTTTTTTTTTTTAATCAAGTTTTGTCGCTCACTCAAAAACACGAATTCACCGGATGATGATGAGTACCGTTCATCACGCAACATAGCTATAAGTCTCTTAAGACGTTACAGGACTGTGATCGAACGCGGTGAAGGCGAAACCTTAAAAGTAATAACTTCCCTTTTGTTTTTGCTTCATTCTCGCTGTCTTCTCCATCATATTTAGCCAACTCTCATTATCATTTTGTGTGTGTGTTTGTGTATATCTTAAGGAATTCATTTCCGCTGGTGTGAATGCGTACGCGCTCGGTTGCACAGATGAAGATTTGAGAAAAGAACTTATGGCTATGAAAGAATCGGGTTTAGAGATCGAACGGATGGAGAGTTATTACCACGGAAGCACACAGACTAAATCCTCCAAGATTCTGCTGACAGAGGTTAGCTAGTTTAGTTAGTTAGTTACTACGAGCTTGTGATATGCGCTAAGTCTTATCGGATTGCCTTATCAGTTTAATACTCCTTAGGTAGATGAGTGCATGTTGTGGCTTAGCATTGTGTTCATCACGATATTGTGTACGCCGCAACCAACGGTGGTGAGATGGTCATCGACTCCTTCGGTTTCCGATGAAACTCTGAGTCAATGGAGAGGCTTTTGCGCGGTTATAGCCAATGCATACTATATTAGGGGAATGGCATGGTAAGATTTTTGGTTTCTTATAACATTCTTAAGATGAAAATGAGATGTTTGTAATAAATAGTGGTATTTACGGAAAAATGCCATTATGGGACCATCGGTTGAGAGTAGGCTGCCGGTGAAGACTCTTCAGTTGGAGCAGATGGCGGTGACGGGAAAAGCGGAGGAACCGTCGGTTGTGGCCAGCCGAATGCGACTGGTCTTTAGCACTCTCGAGGTCAGTCTCATTGTTTGTTGTTCTGAGATGTGTATATAGTCTCATCTACTATATTATTGTTGGAGGATACTAATTAAGGGTTTTCTCAAAATCAAATTAAATCCAATTTTATTATAATTAATCGGTAAAAATGATCTGGTTTGTTTTGATTTGTTGAAAATTAAAAGTTTATCTCTTCTATTCTACGATTTGTTGTAAGAGTAATCAAGATAGTTAAAATGTGGAGATATGAGGAGAAAAAAGAAGAAGAATTTAATTGATTCTTTGTTTGTTGTAGGTAGTGAGTCCTCAATGGCCACGGGTTTAAATTTGATCTACAATATACGGGTTACACATGTTGATAACGAAAAAATGTTCTTGTCGTTTTGTTACTCTCCGATGTTGTAAATTGTTGTAGGATATAATATACCATACCAAAAAAATGCAGCCTATGCCATGTATGAAAAACACCAAGGAACGTTATTATAGTCATTTAGCACAAAAAAAATTCGTTGCATTCTTTGATTCCTATCGGGTTTGGAATATATACTATAATGGTTGACATCTCTAACATTTAAGAACAACGAGAAAATGACATGTGTCTAGTTAAATATTAAGTATATATAACGAAAATATTTAATTTAAATGTAAGTGTTTGAAAAATTTGAATTTAATATTGAAAAATCATTAAATCATAAACATAAAATAAATAAAATTCGAATTTAATATTGAAACATCATTAACATAAAAATATTAGATAATATAAGATTTTAATCAAGATTTTCATGTGATTTAATAGTTATCTTAGAACCAATCTCAATGTAAGTGAAAAATAACAAATTATGAGAGATAAATGACAATAAGTTAAAAAAAAACTTTTAAGTAATTAAAGAATAAAAATTAGAATAGAAATTAAAATAAATAATTATAACGCAAAAAATGATATTCAATAAACAATCAAAAATATAACAAGTTTTTAAGAATGAAGAAAATAAGCTTGTAAAACAAAATACATAAAAATATGAAAACAAAGATAAATTAAAAACGTAGAAAAAAGGATTCGAAAAAAACATACGAAAGAAATTACTAAGGTCATTATGAAAAAAAACTATAAAAAATAATACATGAAAAGTTGATAGTCAAATTAAAAATTTAAAAACATATTATATAAATTAAACTAGTGCGTAGTGCGGATTCTTTCCTAGTCCTAAATAAAAAGTCCATCCGTGTGCTTAGCTTGGCTTTGACATATAATACGTCAAAATTTTTGATGACATGCTCTAACTGGTGATTATTAAAGGAACAATAGAAATAAAAATGAAAAAAATGAAAGGAATAAATTAGTAGGAATGAGTGGGAAATGAAATACATAAAAAGAAACAAATAAACATGTTTTATTCTTCACCAAATTTGATAAGGAATGATTTTGTTCTATAATTCATTTTAAAATAAGAAATGAGAAGTAATTGTTCTAAAAAATTTTACTCATAAAAGGAATGAAGAGGGAATCTACTATTCCTCATCATCCTTTGTTCACCGGTTAGAGCCTAAAGTTCGATCCGTTGTCAATCGAAATTTTATTAGTTCATGATATCACATCAATTAAACGTAACAGACGATACATACCACATTCTTATAATTATTCTTATCTTTAAAATAGATTACAGCCTCCCAGTTGTTTCCTGCTGCCCTAAGAGAACCTTGTTAACAACCATCTGAAAATTTAATTCCGACAGACCACGCATATGCTCCGTCGCTTTCTCCGCCAAGCGCCGCCACTCTCGCGCCTTCTCTCTCATTTTCTTTCCCTTCTCTCCATCCATTAGCTCTCTAACCACCGCCTCAACCTCCTCCCTCTTCACATCTCCGCCAAGCTCCATCCCAACTTCCCACTCGTCTCAACAGTATTTACAGTTCGTTTGCTGCTCTGCGAAGAACGGCCAGCACACCATCGGAACTCAGCCGCAGAGACTGTCCAGAGTCGAGTTCCATCCACTGTGCGTTAAAAACACTCCGACCGCCGGATGAGCAAGAACTTTCTCTTGAGGACACCAAGACGCTAGCATCCTCCGGTCCGCCGTCTCCATTAAGAACTCCGGCGGAACCACCGCCACGTCACCAGATACTAAATCCGGCCTTATCACCCACAAAAACTCTTTCCCTGTTGCCGCTAAACTCCAAGCGAACTCCACGAGCTGTTTCGCGCTCATCACTGTTATGCTACCGAAGTTAACATAAACTACGCTGTCTCGAGACTTAGTGTCGAGCCAATCCAAACACTCTGTATCCTCTCTCCATAGATTCGTTCCCATCCGTCCGATCTCGCTATCCTCGGCGATATCCCGATTCACTAGTAGATGGAGCGGTCCAATAGAGTAAACCGGAGGTAAAATAGATTGCAAATATTGGATGGTGTCATGTTCAAGATCATAGAACGTGTTGAGAATAATAGCTGAAGCGCGTTTGGCTCGGTCGGCCTCACGGACAAAAAAGTTGAGCATTATGTCGTCTGGATCAGTCGCACGTATGAAGCTCGGAATGTCTTTTAGACTTATGTTCCTCATCGATGGAATCCAATCTATTTTTGTGTCCAAGTAACTCTCATCTACAAAATCAACCACCATTTTATTAGTAATATTTTGATATCTCGATATTTATTAAATAAAAACCGTATTATATATTATGCAAAGTTTGTTACTGATTCATGGTGGTTTTCTACATTAGATTTAATATCATGACGCGGATCTAAATCACCTGCTAATCAAAAAAAAAAAAAATAATATATATATATATATACCTTTTAGTGGTGATAACCCCTTCTCGATGAAACGATGGAAGTAAAGATAACCCAAGAAGCCACAAGCACTTGTGGTCCAGAAAACAACATTTGGGACACCGAGCTCCTCCGAAGCTTCAAGTGTAAAAGTCGTCATACCGTCCGATACTATACAGCTCACCGGAGGAACATCATCTCTGGCGTTGATCTTACGGAGAAGTTCCTTGAACGGAGCTAGACAGTTCTTCATGGTGGCCTCGCAAAGGGAAGGGACGTCCTGCATCGTATCACCATCGGTCTCTAGAAGACCATCAGGGATGGCCACAAACCGGAAGGAAGGAAGCCCGTCGAGGGCGTTTGGCCCACGGGACCGGAGTAGGCGGTTTTGGTTGTAGACGTTGTTGACAAAGGTGACGTGGAAGCCTTTGGCGTGGAGGAGGGTTGATGTGGCCTTGAGCAGGGAAAGGCACGCAAACTACGTGTGGTTTTTGTCCGCTAGAAACTGCGTGAGATGCCATTTTCTTTTTCTCAGTGTGCCAAACAAAGATGAAGTAATGATATATGTATGTGATTGATCTAGAAACGATTTTGCTTGGTTTTAAAGGACTTCACGAGAATAGGACGAGACCATATGATTATCGCATGTGGAAATCGTCGACAAATCTGCTCATGAGCAATCTCGCCAGGACCCACGTAGTTTGATGTGGCCCTGAGCCGGAACAGGCACGCAAACTACGTGTGGTTTCTGTCCGTTATGAACGGCATGAGTTTCCATTTTCTTTCTCTCTTCCGCCAATACAAATGTGAGAATAGAAAAGGAAAGCGACACTGTGTGTTTCTTTGCGTGCAAATTCTACGTGACGTGCGAATATTGCCCTGCCCATATATTCAGGGCTGGCCCTGGGGCAAGTGTGATGAAACATTGGCCTAGAGCCCTCATTTTTTTTTAGTTTATTAGTATTAGAAAAAAGCCTCCGATTTTATTTTATTAGTAATAAAAAGCCCCCAAAACTTTAAAATTTTTTAATACCCCTAAAAATTATATTTTTTAACTTAGGCCACCAAATTTTTAGGGCCGGCCCTGTATATATATCGTCCATAAGCCACCTCAAAGGCCGAAATTTGTCGATTTATGGAGGTAGCCTTGATCGTCAGACATCTTCGAATGGACATTTAGTGATTGATTAATGCAACAAAATATATAGGTTCCTGTTATTCTGTAGCACCAGATCTGAATATATTTGCAAAATTGTACTTATATTTTTGGGAAAATTAGAAATAAAATATGTTTTTTTGTACCTTTTTGTCCATCTACACTTTTATTTTTGTAAGTCAAATTGTGACTAAACTACCCCAAAATCATATATTAAAATATTTTAATTATTTTAAAAATTTGTTTTTTTAAAGAAAAAATATTTATTTAAAGGAACAGATAATATCTATTATTCCAAAAAGTAACAAAAAAATATTTACAAAAATCAATGGTGTAAACCATGTTTGGAATTAGGAACATGTTTTTCTTCATCTTTTTCATGCCGTCTTCACAACTATACTCTATGTTTATGATTTTTTTATATCTCTGCAAAAATCAATGGTGTAAACCAAAAAAAGTATTAGATAGGTTTTACATAAATTTGATGAGTTTATTGAATTTTTTGTTTGTTTTACAACAAATTGATCTGTGCAAATTCTATTTGGGAGAATTTATCAAAAATTTTTTTGTTTATCTCCTATAAATATGCTGGAAATTTATGTGCCGTACGTGTATAGAGATCATTTAACAACAACGAGTGGAAATTTATTGTTGATTAAAACAAATGTGTTAGATTACTTACTTTGGAGCTACTAGCATTGATTTTAGGGTTTTTTGGTTAAATGATGTGTTATAATGTTTTTTAATAATTATATTAAAACAAAATTAATAATTTAGAGGATATCATCGGATTTAGATTAATATGAACTATAAAGTATAGAGACACAAGACTTAGTTAAAAAGGTGTAGATAGACAAGAGATACAAAAAACATCATTTATTTATAATTTTCCCTATATTTTTTGGTTGTTTGATGTCCACTTTAATGTTTTTGTTAGCATTTTTTGTTTTTTAAGAATTTTGTTAGCATTTTTTATCCACGTATGGCCCAAAACGTAGAGATTATCACTAGCATATTTGAAATATTAAATGAAACTTTATAGTATTAAACTAGTAAAACTGTTATTGGCTGTATAAGTTTAATTCAACTCCAATAGATTTAAATTAGATCAGATTTTAATATTTTTTGGTTCATATAGAATGATTCATTATTTATTTTACACTCTCTTTTATATGCTTTTTATATACTTAGCAGTGTATTCATAAACTCAATATATATGATGTCATTCGATTTTACAATAAAATTAGAATTAATAACAACAAAAACCAGAAGTTTACAAAGTTAACATGATGTTATATTATTTCAAGCGTCTACACGTTTGTATGATTTTCTTTTTATTAATTTGTGTTTTTTACCCAATATAAAAAAATTCTGGTAAAAAATGTGATTATTATATATTTTTTTGTAAATATGTATTTTTAAAATAAATTTTAATTTATTTTAAAATTTTAGTTTAATAAAGATAAAATGTTCTTTTAAATCACTGATTAATGTTATATTAGGAACATAAAATTTTCGATGGTACTTTTGGAACCAAAACTTGATTTACTGGTATTTTAGAGAATTTCCCCATGTATCATGGCATCAACAATTTACGTCCAGCTATTTGCTAAATTATTTAACTTATATGATTATATTTTATTTTAGTTAGGACAATTTTCTTAAAGATCACAAAATGAAGTTTTTTAATCAAAAATAACTACATACTCATTTTTTCATAAATAGCATTTATTAAAGTTAGAAAGCCTTCATCAATGTGTTTAACGGTTTCCTAAAATTTTATTAAAGTTAGGAAAACTTTTTTAAATGTGTCTAACGGCTTCGTAAGTTTGAGTTAGAAAAATCTTCTTAAATATGTCTAAAGTCTTCCTAATAATGCTAAAAATGATTAATAAAATTTTTAGAGCTAACTGAAAACTTAAAATGGAGCTGTTTGAAGTAATTTTTCTTTTAGTTATTAGGCAAATTTTAACTTTTTTGTTATCATCTTATGTTTTAAAATAAAATTATATCATTGAGATAATGTTTATCTACAAGATGAGTTGACTGCAGTCTCTAGGTGGAATAATAGTCAAAGTAGTGGTCCAGGGAACTCATAAAATGATAAAAAAATATTACAAAAACTGAATATTAAATTAACCATATATTTGGTATTCTCTATCGATCAACTTATAACATATAATGACAATTCTATCATCAACAATTTACGTCCACCTATTTGCTAAATTATCTAACATATATGATTATATTATTAAATTTATATTCTATTTTATATTTGGAAAGTTCAACTTTTTGTTTTTTGTTTTTGTTATCATTTATGTAGGTATGTCAATCGGATTGGTCTGATTTGAAATCTGTAAAGTCTGCATATATAAGTTCGCTCCGGCCAGGCTTAAAATAATATTGGGTCTAAATTCTAATATCCGACCCGGTCCTAACAGAGTTATTGGGCTATTTCGGTTTTCAAACTTTTAAAAAAATAAATAAATAAATTCTAAGTACAAAATAAACTAAAAGTAAAAGTATTTATTATAAATAAATCCAAATGAAAATAATCTTCAATATAATTTTGTGAAATTCAATTTAAGTTAAAAGTAGAAGTTTGAATTAAAAAATTCAATAAAATCTAATATCAAATAAATAAATAAATGTTTAATCTAAATAATAGAGACTGTAGAATCAAGATGAGAGAATATTCAAGATTGAAATTTTCTTTTGCATCTTCTTAATTCTCATCATCATCAAAAGTTACTTATAAAAGGTTAAAAGAAAAGTTTATTAGGTTTTAACATAATATAAAGAGAAATCATTAAATGTTATAAATTTTATTACATGGATCACGAAACGTAAATCTATTTAACCAAGTGCATGTACAAATAAATATTTCAACATGTCTCGGTGAAAATTGTAAGACTCCACGAGAAGAGGGCGAGATTATATGACATGAGCAAGCTCGCCATGACTCATGTAATAAATTGGGGGTGGGGGTGGGGGGGGTCAGTTGCACCCAGTAAATTTTTGAAATGCTTTAGTAATGCTTAATAAAAACATTGAATGCACCCGTTTAAACTCTCATGCTTTTCTTTTTAAGATATGGCGGCAACTCTTATGCTTTTCCTTGTAAGATAAGGCAACTTGAGAGAGAAAAACCAATATGAGAATATGATGTATCATGTATTTCCAAATTCCAATTATATTTATGTTTTACACCATCTTCAATGGTTTATTCTATTTTTTACTTTAAAAATAGAGAAAAGATTTACTCGAATGATTACTTCTATTTTCTACTAAAAAAATATTCCAAGTATCTTTAATTTCTATTTAGTTATTATTTTTTTTAAAAAAAATTTACTTTACAAATATACAAATTTTATCCATTTATTTTATATTTTTAGCAAATAATTAATACAATTTTGTAACAGAAAAATTAATACAATTTTGATCTTATTAAAATTAACAGTTTACCACACAAATAAAACCTCATTACATAACTAGCTATTGTTATTGTAATTCTATTTAAGTATAAAATAAAACCTATAATTTTTGTTTAGTTACAAAAAAGAAACATATCAAAATTAAAGGAGTGTTTTGTGAAAAAAATTTTTACTCTAAAAAATAGAGATATCTATTTTTAGAGATAAAGAGTATTATTGGAGATAGTTTTACTCTAAAAATAGAGTTTAGAGACAAAAATAGAGTTTCATTGGAGATGCTCTTATTACGACACAATTGGAATTTGAAAATACATCATATAAGGCAATAATTCGAGGAAGCAATGTTTCTTCGTGTTAGATTTCTTTTTTTCAACCTCATTTTATATTAAACCGTAAATTGGAAAATCCTTACAAACAAGCCAAAACCAAATGCTCTTTACCAAAGAGTGAAGAGCCAACATACTACCCCTCTCACAATCTCACTACCCCCACCCCCCCCCCCCCCACCTATTATTCTCTCTCTTTTACCCTTCCTTTTTAATTAATAAACAATTTCTATTTTCAACCACCAAATAAATTACCCCAATTACTGCGACCCAATTACCTCAACAACAAACTCAACTACCACCAGGCTCCACAAACTCAATCCAGTTAATGAGGAATCGATCTCGGTCTCCCTCCTTCCTCCTTCCTCCTTCATGTCCCCGAAAAACAAACATTGTTCTCCATCTTCTCCAACTTTTAAGAAAACTTAGAAAGGTGAGTCTTTTGCTGCTGTTATGGTTATGCGCTTTGAATCTTAGTGAAATCGTGTTTAGGAACCATATTAGAGTCTTACACATTGTTCCTTTTCCTCTTAAATGGTGGCATAGTTTTTTTTTTTGGATCATTGGGTTTTTAAAATTCTTTGCTAAGTTGATTGGAAAGGGGCTTACATTGTTAAATAAGAGCAGTTAGAATGGGTAAATGCGCATCGAATCATTCTGAATCGTAGTAAATCATAGTAGATTCGTAGATAAAAATAATTTTTTTTTGGGTACACGAACTGGGTATTACTGAACTGCAACTGGTATTACTAAGACAGCGGGTATTACTAAGAGCAACTGGTATTACTGAGCATGCTTCGAAAACTGGTATTACTGATATAACCAGTATTACGAGAACAACTGGTATAACTAGGTTGTATTACTGAGAGAACTCATATGATTGAGACATATGCTAATGATATTTGTTATTCTTGTTCCGGAGGAAATGAATAATGGTCGATGCACTGTTATTTGTTTTGATTATGGGGGATGTTATGAAAAGGACGGTGAGGACATAAGATGGGTCTCAGGAGAAGATGAAATTCACACTTTAGTGGTAAAGACATCTGTTGAGAAGGTCACTTATGATGGGTTAGCTGAGGGAATTTGCAGGAAGATTAAGAAAGATGAAGCAACGACGCAAATGAAATTTAGTTACTTTCCATTGGTAGTGGATCCTATGAAACCATCATATATCTGAAATGATGATGAAGCTCTTGGCTACCTAATGCAAGTTAATAACCAAACATGTAAAAGTGTGTTGCATGTGAAGATCGTGAAAGAGCTTGATGAAAACCAGGGAATTGGGAAACCAGATGATCATGAAAGTGATAATGGTGAAAGTAATGAAGAGCTGTTTGGTAGAGATGTTAATGATGGCAAAGATGGTAATGATGGTAGATATGGTAATGAAAATAGAGATGGTAATGATGGTAGAGATGGTAATGATGGTAGAGATGGTAATGAAGATATAGATGGTTATGATGGTAGAGATGGTAATGATGGTATGGTTACTCTCTACAGAGGCGAAGGATCGGAAGACCATGAAGAAAGAAATGTTTCAAGGGAAGAACTTGGTAATGTGTCTGATGAAAGTGAGGTTGCAGCTGCTATAGAAGAAGAATCGAATGTAAATACTGGCTGGGAAGATGGTATTGATATGACTATAGGTCAATAATTTCGAAGTAAGCAGACAGTGCAAGATTTAGTTCATAAAGCTTCACATCATAATTGTTTTGAGGTTGAAATAATCAAGTCTGACAGAAAGCGATATGTGGTAAAATGTCGTGAAGTTAAATATGGTTGCAAGTAGTCATTACGAGCTGCAAAGCTTATAAATTCAGATAGTTTCTCGGTTAGAACTTACAACAAGATGCATACATGCTTTAGAGCTACTTCAGTTACAAGCAAAAATAGAATGAAATGCACACCACTATTAGTTGCATCTGTCTTGCATCAAGATTATCCAGGTCAATTCGACACTCCAACTCCCAAAAATTTGATTGGTATGGTTCAAGGGAGACTTGGTGTTAAAGTATTGATGTATTGCATTTTTAGCGAATTCTAACTATTGTTTTTGACAGTTTTTCGAGTCTTTTCTATGTTTTTAGAGTCATTTCAGGTTGAATCACGTTTGGATGGAGTCTAAGGCTTAAAAGGAAGGATCGGAGGCAAAAGATCAACAAAGTGGCAATTTCCGGAGGACGGATCGATCGTTCCAAATTTGGATCGATCGATCCATGGTTGACGTACCGACAGGAAGATATTAGATCGATCGTTCCAAATATGGATCGATCGATCTAAAGCAGAAGAACCACCCGAGAAGAATTAGATCGATCGTTCTAATTTAGACCGATCGATCTTAACCTGACGTAGCTGCCAGAGAGGAAATAGATCGATCGTTCCACTATGGATCGATCGATCCAAAGATGACGGAGCCACCCGAGAGGAATCAGATCGATCGTTCCAATATGGATCGATCGATCCAAATGTCGAAGATTTCCAGGAGTTTTTTAGATCGATCGATCCGAATTTGGACCGATCGATCTAACCCTTAACCGACCGGTTTACCTGCGCAGAAGAAAAGGAAATTTCCGTTTTTCCTATTTTCGATTGGTTTTGGGATAGACTTCGACCCAGAACGTGATTATACCTATATATACTTATTTTTGGCCATTGTTTAGGCCACACTTTCTTTCACATTCATACTTTTGGCTTTTGGCAATTTGTAAGCTTCGGGGAGACGAATCTCTGACTCTACATCTTTGAGAAGATTTCTGAACCCCTTTGGATTTATATTTATTTGATTATGAGTTTCTCTTCATCTCTTTGTTGTTTCTCTATTTCCATGTCTGAGTAGATCCATAGTTAGGTTTAGGGTTTCAAGGAAACTTAGGAATCATTGAATTAGACATAGATAGGGATTTATCAAACGTTGTCTTCACCTATAGTTGTGTTCATTGCTTAGACTGAATTGATCACTTAGTCTATGAATTAGGGTTTAATCTATTCATCAAAAGTGTTATAGATTGCTTGAAAGAACATAGGTGAGCGGTTTGTCCTTAGCCAACGAAAGCTGATGCTAAGACAATCCGTGAACAAATTGAACCTGCTCGTTAATGCTTGTTTAGAATTCTAAGTTCAAACGACAGTTTAGATACTTAGGTTGCTAGATAAAGTGATTAATACCACGACGGTGGATTGGTTAAACATTCATGTTTGAGTTCTAGACTGAGCTTATTTATTCCTTGAATAATTGTCTGATTCATGATCTCCGAATTCCTGCGAATTGCCCTTGACCTAACGCTTCGTTTAATTGATTTTTACTTCGTTTATTTGCTATTTTCGTTTTTACTTGCAAACATAAAACCATATCTTTGTCTTAGCTTAATTTTGGTCCAAAGAATCGTAGTGTAACCTTCGGAACTTGTGGATTCGATCCCTAAATACTACGACATTGCTGTGCACTTGCAGTAGTTCTTTTAGGGTTAAAACTCTGCATATCAAGTTATACTCTACTGCATTGAGGGGAAGACAACAAGCTGCGAATGATGTGCGGGGAAGTCCAGAGGAGAGTTACTAGATGGTGTATTCTTATATGTACATGCTAGAGTTGATGAATCTTGGTACACACACTTATGTGGAATTGGATGAGGGGGAAAAGTTTAAGTATCTATTCTTTTCTTTGGGAGCTTCCATTGAGGGATTTCAAGCCATGAAAAAAGTCATTGTAGTGGATGGAACCCACCTTAAGACTAGTTATGGTGGTATTTTAATTGTTGCTACAGCTTAAGATCCTAATCATCACCATTATCCAATTGATTTTGGTGTAGTTGACGGTGAGAAAGAGGCTAGCTAGATGTGGTTTTTGAATAGGTTAAAATCAGTAATACTAGATGATCTTGGAATGATGTCTCTTTCTGATGCAAATCCTAGCCTCATAAAGTCGATGGATGCGGTGTTCCCATTGTCTGAGCATGGGTATTGTATACAACATTTGTCTCAAACGTGAAAGGAAGAATTTATTACTTCAACAAAGATACATGCGTACATAAATTCAAAGAATGCGATCATGCCTATAGTGAGAGTGAGTTCTTGACTCTTTATGCTGCTTTTAGAACCAAGTATCCTGCTGCAGCAGGGTATCTGGACAATAGTGTTGCTGTGGAGAAATATGCGAGAAGATATTTTTCAGGAGAAAGATACAACATAGACACCTCCAATATTATAGAATCTATTAATGGCGTTTTTAGGAAAGCAAGAAAGTACTCGTTGTTACCAATGATTGATGTGATTGTTGAAAAATTGGCTGAATGGTTTAACAAGCATAGGAACACTGCTGATGCTACAAGATCAAACACACCCAATGTTGTGCCTTACGTGGAGAAAGAACTGCATAAAATATCACCGGAAGCAAAAAAATTAACGGTTTATGAGTTGAACGGCTTCTTCCTTGAATACAACGTCATTGGACGTGATGGCAAGTGTTATTTGGTTGATATGAGAAGGAAAACTTGCAGTTCCAAGTACTTTGATATAGATAGATACCCATTTGTGCATGCAATTGCTACTGCCATCTTCATGAGTGGAGAGACGGAGACGGAACTCCATCTCCAAGAGTTTTGCTCCAAATATTATTGGATGGAGGTATGGTCATTGGCGTATTGCAGGACGATTTATCCAGTACCCCATAAGTCTGATTGGATTAGTCTGATTGGATTGTTCATGAGCATATACGAAATTTGTGTGTCTTTCCACCGGATTTGGTCAAAAAGAATGGAAGAAATCAAGAAAGAAGGTTCCCATCAGCTGGAGAACACCGAGGAACAGGGAGAGGCAGGGGGAGAGGGAGAGGGAGAGGACTATCGGGGTTGTATTCATATTTTCATAGTGGTAGTGATGCTTAGTTTATGTTTGTAACTCGTCTTGTGTATGTTTGTAACTTTGAAATATTATGTATAACTGGTGTAACTAAGAATATTTGCTTTCAAAAATTTTATTTTATTTTATTAAAATATTTCATTCTTCAATATGTAACAAACAAATTTACATTAGATAAATAATTATTAAATGTTAAAAATATGTGTATCAACTCGGTAAACAAAAATTTGGGCATTATGGTTTATTATTAACATATTTACACAAACAACACCTTACACATCTATGAACACTTTGTTACGACTAATCACTTTAGGAAGCCAAACGCACAGAACATGAGTTTCAAAACATGTTGATGCATAGAAACCTCCGGATTGTGAACGTACTGCCTAAAATCATCTGTCAAACTACAAATATAATATTTGTGGTATAGTAAACCTAATTAAACTTGAAACACCGAAAGGTACAACTATTTGCAAATTGGTATAACTAGAAAATTGTGGATAACTAAGTGTAATTTCGGCGGCGTCCACGTAAGCAAAAAACGGCGCACGTTTCTACATGGCAGCGCACATGTATTAGGAGCGGGGATTTTAATTTTTTAGCATTTCAGCACGGTTTTTAGCAATTGGAATGGCGGGGTCCACTTCCATTCCATTTCTCTCTCTGTCCGCTCGGACTTCTTCCCCTTTTTTCCATTTTTATTTTCAGATCCACTTCTCTCTCTCTCATCATCTCTCTCGAGGTCATTTTCTTCTTCCTTCCCCATTGCAGCGATTTCTGGTTTTGAAGCTGCAGGTACTTCGATTTTCAATATAATTGCACACATGTGTTCTTCTTCTAATTTCCGTCTAGGGTTGACAAAGAAATTCGCGACTCGAGTTTGTCTAGGGTTTGTAAAGAAATTCGGGTTTGGGGTTTGTCTAGGATCCGTTTCTCTATGTTTGTCTAGGTTTGTGTAGGGTTGGCAACGAAATTCGGGATAAGGGTTTGGCTAGTGTTTTACATATAGTAATACTGAATGCAAGTAGTACTTGGTTTTACTTAGTATTCCTGCTCTCTTCTGACAGTGACTATGGACCCTATAGACCCAAACTACGGTGACGAGAAGAGGGCTAAGAAGCTAATCGACAGACTTTATCACATAGCTGATGGGGACTACGGCATTCCAAAATTTGGTCCATGTGGTGGACAAATCATCGAGCAGACCATTAAAGCCGAATCTAACCTAGGGAGAAGATACTTTACATGCAATGTGTATAAGGTGATATCAATTTTTATTATTATTGAACATCCGATTTTCGTCTTTATGTACAAAATGATGGCTACCACATTCACATATGCTGGGATCATGCTGTTGATGAAGAGGTTTCTAGATTAAGGAACGAACTTGATGAGCAGTCCAAGATGATTGGAAGTTTCAGAAACAATCCTTTTCAAATTGAGCAAAAATGCGTTAGGAGCTGGACAACAATGGTGAAGAGATTGCAAAGCTGAAGGAGTTAGTTGCGGATATTGTGGGTCGTAATGTTTAGACCTATGAGTGTTTGTTTGCGATTGAACTTGTATGGTTTTATAACTCTTTTTGGTGTTTATATTTGAAATTTATGTTAAACTTTGTTTAAAGTTATTTCGTCATATACAAATCAAAACACCAAACAAACTAAAACACATAGCATAGTTTTTACCACCAATTCAACTACCAAATTAAAACAACATAGTTTTAAACACAAAATGAAAAATACTAGTATCACGAATTCAACTACAAACTAAAACACCATAGCATTGTTTTACTTGTTACTAGTCAAAATATAGATCTAAAAAAATATTATTTAAAACTCAAATTAAAAATAAATCATGCGTATCATGCAGGTTCTCTCCTAGTTTATACTCCATCTGTTTCACAAAAAGTGTCATTCTACTCTTTTCACATAAATTAAAAAAACTAATAAAATTTATATTCTACCTCTTATTAATACTTAAACAAATTTTTATTTCTAATTAATACATCAATATAACAAAATTAAAACTGGATTTTTGTTTCAAAAATTGCATTGAAAATATAAAGTGACGTTTTTGTAAAATAAAAACAAAATCTTAAAATGACACTTTTTGTAAAACGGAGGGAGTAAACTGTAAACTTTTTAATTCAGGTTAAAGATAAGCAGCATATGAAATCATCATCATGCACGTTTAGTGAGCCTAACCAAAACTCATGAGCCCATAATTGAATTTAGAGACATATAATTCTTGTGTAAAACATACATTCGGGTTTTTTTTGTCCAAAAAGAGGCATACGAGCTAAACTTTGCGATTTAACAAAAAAATATAATGGTTGAACAGAATACCATATTTTTCACGTTTTTAATATGTTTATACGTTTTAAATATGATTATGCTATTTTTTACCATTCATAACTTTTTTACTGTTTTACATTTTAAAAAAAACTGATTCCGATGATATAATAATATCCAAGTTTTTAAAAATATAAGTTGAAAACCGAAATGCATCAGTTTACGTTTCATTATGGATGTTTGTGGACGTTTAATTATTATTTTCGGAAATATTCAATGCTATTCGATCATTTGAATATTTTGCTATTCCAGTATTCCACCTTGCGTAATACAAAAACCCAATATAACATTGAGATTTGCGACTTGAAGGAATCATCTATTTCCCAAACCAAAGCCACCGAAACTGTTTTTATACCCAAATGTTTAAAAATAGCGATCAACATATTATGATAGAAGAATAGCTTACTGTGGATATATATATATATATATATATATTATCAGTGGACTTATTTATTACGTACACATAACATAAGACGAGCATGGGACTAAAGAGATTATTAGAATATTACACAACAAGCTTAGAATAAGGATTCATACATAATTGCCACCATGCATCATCTATCCATCGATCTATATTTTCTCTGTCACTTTATCATTGCCACTTCCGCTTCCACTGCCACTACCACTGCCACTTGCGCTACCATTAATACCACCACCGCCTCCACCTCCACCTCCACCACCGCCTCCACCTGCACCACCGCCCCCACCACCTCCACTAACTATGATATGTACGCCAGGACCATCAGCGCTTCCACTGCCGCTGCCACTACCACTTCCGCTTCCACTGCTGCTAGTACTGTTATTTCCTGTGCCACCACCTCCACTACCGCCGCCACGGCCTCCGCTTGAGGCATACACACCGTGGCCACTGACACCACCGCTACCGCTACCATTGCCGCTGCCGTTACCATAGCCAGTGAAATCACCACTACCACCACTGCCAGCACCTCCACCACCACCACCACCACCTCCACCTCCAACAATTATCCCTCCGGGACAGCTTTTGCGTCCGCTCGCGTTTCCATTTCCATTTCCGTTGCCGTTTGCATTGTTGTCGCTTCCGTTAATGGCAACTCCTGCACCGCCACCTCCACCACCTCCAGCTTCACAAATAGGCGGAGTATCTGATTTTTGATCCATGAATAATTTGGTAGATTTGGGCACTCCTTGGAATTGCCTTGCGCCAACATTGGCACACACAACTCCAATGAACACCACCACAAGCAACTTAGTGATTTTCATTTTTTTGTTTTGTTCTTTATATTTTTCTGAAATATAGAATTTTTTTTCTTTTTCTTTGTGTGACAAGTTTGTGTTCGCAACACCATTGGCTATATACCGTCACACACATACACACACGTACATATATGTGTATTTGTTAATTGTTACAGCTAGANGCAGCTTAGTGATTTTCATATTTTGTTTGTTAGATTTTTTTTCTTTTTCTTTGTGTGACAAGTTTGTGTTCGCAACACCATTGGCTATATACCGTCACACACATACACACACGTACATATATGTGTATTTGTTAATTGTTACAGCTAGAGATTTGAATTTAATTGGTTATCTGAATCACTTGGAAAACATTTAACCTGCCGTATTGGTAAACTCAACATCTTAAACTGACAATAGTATAGTATTCATTTTTCCTTTTTTACGTAATGTTCTCAAATATGATTCTTGGATATTTATATATATATATATATATATATATATCTATATATATATATATTATTTTGGATTGATCTTGCATTTAAATTTAAAGCTTTACATATAGACGGTCTTTAGTTTGCTGTTGGAATGACTATAATTGTTTTCTTCAGAAGAAATCTTAAGAAGACTGAACAATCTATACATTATCTAGAGTTTAACAACAACCGATTTTTTTATATATATTCATCTAGAGTTTGAACCAAATCTCGATCGAGGTCAAGAAGCTTCGTTTTCATGGATTGCTTGATCTCAAGTTTGGATAGAATTTATAACTTCTCAGACTAAAAATGTGTAATTCTATAATAGCGCCACACATGATCTTTAGATTCAAACGTCCATAATAGCCACGAGCGATCAGAGCCATCTTAATTATTGTGAAATATTTATATCAAAACGTATATTGGATATTGTAAACACATGTTTTGTTTTAGGTGTCCCAAATTTACATACATATAAATTAATATACATATATATATATATATATATATATATATATATATATATATATATATTTATATTCGAACATGCTTCAAAGAAATAATTTAGAATTGGATATAATAAAAAATAAACAGATAAAACTAACTAAATCTGTCGACAAGTGATCCAGCTGGTGTATTATAAAATATAAGAATTACTAGAAAACATAATACTCTTTTGAGAAATATTCAAAAAATATATATATTAGGTGAAATTAGAATTATGATACGTATATATATATCTATGAATGCAGAATGGTTTTACGTAGTATTTTAGATATTAATTCTTCCATGCGTGGTTTTTGTCTTGAACGACGACGCATACGTAGTTAGGTCAAAAACATATGTACTATTTTAGATCTCATTTCATAGGAGTTAATGCAATCCTCTGGTGTCAGCATAGAGAATCTAAAAAGAAAGTTACATTTTCTCACGACACTGGAATATACAAAGCTGATCTTACGTTGGACAAATAAGTGATAACTAATTAAATATTTGACAGTCACGGGACAATCTAGAAACATATAGTTTCAAAATCTGATAAAAGTTTAAAGTTTTATAATTGATATAGTTTTTGGCAAGATGCGTTTTGTTAGATTTGTAGAGTTTGTTGGGAGTTGAATGTATAAATTAAAAGTTTATTGGTTTTAAAAATTTAGAGATTTGTTAAATTTGTAAAGAGTTTTGTTAGATTTGTAGAGAGTTTTGTGTATTTAGAAAATCTTTCAAAATACTTTGTTATAATGATTTTAACAATCTAATAGATATTCATATTATTTTGAAAATTTTGTTTTATAAGTTAAATTGTTAACAATTTATGTTCTAATAACACTAGATTTTGATAGATTGATAGAATCATTAAAAACCAAAAGTTTTGAATAACAATTGATTTTATATAAAATTTAAAAATCATCAAAGTAATAACAATGAATTTTAATAAAAATATTAGAATTTATGATCATTTTAAAAATATATCTCCCAATAACATCCCCTATAGTACATCCCATATAGTACCATTGTTTTGACATCTTAGCCAGACTGCTAGTTATGGGTTAAAACATTAAATAATGCCATTGAAGTATGTATTTGTCTTGTAACAAAATGCACACGTTTCATAATAAATACATGTGTGTATATATAGTGGCTAAAGTGTGGGAGGAAGACAACACAACTCACAAGAAAAAAACATATTGATCACTAGAAACAAATTAGAAAAAAAAAAAGAAAAAAAGAGAGAACCCGAAGATGAATGCCACAAAGTTCGTTATGCTTTTGATCTTCGTTGGAGTTGTGTGTGCCAGTGTTGGCGCGAGGCAGCTCGAAGAAGTGTCCAAAGAGGCCAAATTAGGCATCTCAATTCCTAAAATTGTCATTACCGTTACCAACGGCCTTGGGGCTGAGCTTTCTACTGTTACTGCTTCCACTGACGCTTACCATTCATCCTATAGCGATGCTGGTGCTGATGCAGGTCCCCGCGGTCCTAGAGCTGATGCAACTGGAAGTACCTATGAAAGTACCCACGGTTCTGTCACTGCGGATGGTCCCAGCGCAAGCGCTTCTTCTGGCAGTAGAGCTTACGGTAAAACCGGTGCTGGTGCTGCAGCGGGTCGCGATGGTGCCACTTCCAGTGGATTTGGTTACGGAGATGCAAGCAGCAGTGCTGGTGGCACCACCGGCCCTTGAGCGATTGGTGACGAATCTCAAGTCTCTGCGTATATTATCAGTTAATACTTTAAAAACCCAACAATCTCTTTTGTAATCATAAATAAAACCTAGAGATTGTAACTTTAATAATTGTTATGAAATATTACTACCCCTTTATGTGTAATGTCTATTGTATATGAAATAAATGCAATAATTACGACCTAATAGATCTCCGCGAATAATTAATATACTAGGTGATAACCCGCACCCTGCGCGGGATGAGAATTTTTTTTCTTTTTCGGGTAAGTGAATTTGAATTTAAAATATAATAATTTCTAATTATTTTAATATCAAATTTTTATTAAATTCTTATTAATCAACGGGATGAATAAAATAATATTTAGTTTTGATTAAGTGAAGTTGAATTTATTTTAATTATACCAACTAATAATTTTCCTTACATAATGAAAACACAATAAATAAAAATTATAGGTCGACGATTTTGGTAAGTGTTATTGTAGTCTATGAATTCGTACTTAATATAATTAATTGAATCAGACTTATTTTGTGACTTAATGAAAGTGGCAGCCAAGGAATATATTTTCGTCGATTTGTTTCCCTAAACTTCTTTTGTGAATTAATGAAATTGTTTTTAATTAAGTCACTTAATAATAATAATAATTTTGTTGGCCATTATTCCATATTTTTGGAATAAATAGTAATTTTATATTATTCTATTTTTTATTACTAATGATGCATAATATTTTTTATATAAATTTTCTGGTTATATCAAAAAAAATTTAATGGGTAAATTTATTCTATTTTTTATTACTAATGATGCATAATAATTCTTATATATATTTTGTAGTTATCTCACAAACAGAAGGTGGATAATGGCATATAATGTAAATAGTTTATAATTTTAATATCTAAAGTAATTTATAGATATCTAAAAGAAACTGATTGGAAAACTTATGAAATGTCTTAGTGAGAGTGGTTGTGTGCTTTTTATGTTGTCTTCGATGTCTTAAGTTCAAATCCCCAAAAACTAAATTAGTATTTTTTTGATTAATAATTTTAATTTTATTTTCATTAAATGATATGTCAGAATGAATGTGGTGGTGACACATCAGCAAAATGGCACCATTGTAAATTAAAGGATTTGTGAGAATGTTTCTCAATTAATATATAGAGGATATGACCAAAATATACGACATTGTTTCATTTCATGCCTGAATCTAAATGATTAGCTCAGCGGTTGGAGGACGAATGTTCGTATGACATGCTTGTTGTTCAACTTGTATCTACAGCTCACATCAATGCGACCACTTTTTTTAAATGGAACCAGTCCACGTCCTTTGAATTTTCTAGGATATCTAATTAGCTGACTCATGAATCATTCATTTGCATCATTATGTTTGAAACTCATCTTCCATCTTCTGTTTCATTCTTTTGTATGGATTTTCTTAAAAACTGACAATATGTACTCGTTCAATGAACCTGCTCTCTTCTTCTTCATATTTATTCTTTAGTTTAATAGGTGTCTATATTTGTCTGCTCTGACATTGATTTGGACATCAAGATCGTAGTTCATATATGTTAATTATCTGCAAGTGCCTTTCGCTGGTTTCTTCTAGCCGGATTTCATCTTATTGGTTTTCTAATTAACCCCATTTTTTGCCTTTTACCCAATTAACTCTATATCTTTTTATTATATGATTAGAGTAATATATCAAATCATAGTCATAGAATATCAAAAAGAAGCTTTTTCATTTCTTCCTTTCCTTTCCAAAGCTATCTCTTTTTTGTTTGTTTGAAATCCAAAATTATCTTTATATTCAACACAAGAACCCTAGGAAGAAGAAACTGTGCCACATCCTGTATTGAAAAATGAAGAAAACAAAGAAATATGAAAAATGATGGGTGCATTGGCGTCATCATGTTGTGTGTTGAGCTGTGTCAATAGATTCTTGTTGTGAAATAAGAACGAAAAAGTAAAGAGACGAAACGATTTGAGGTAAATACCCTTCTAGGGTTTCTTATTAACTCGTGTGATGAATTATTTACAAACCTAAGAACTTGTATTTATAAGTCCCAAAAACCCGATTCCTAAACCACTTAGAAAAGGAGTTTCTTTTTCCTACGAGTTTCCTTTTTCTAAGAGTTTCCTTTTCCTAAGCCCAATTAGAAACCGTACCATAGACCCTTTGATTATTTGTCACCAGAAATAACAAACTTCACCTTGACAAAAAATCTCTTCATGGGTCCTCTTGCTTCTTCCTCTAGCATTGGAAGACATGGAGCAGCTCCAAGCAGTGCTTGAACTTCTCCACAGTAACTGGCTTGGTTAGCATATCAGCCGCATTCTCTGACGTATGCACTTTCTCCAGAATGATCTCACCAGAAGCAACCAACTCCCTAATTTTGTGAAACCTCACATGAATGTGCTTTGTCCTTGAATGATACACTTGATTTTTCGCCAGAAATATTGCACTCTGGCTATCACAGTGTAGCTGAACTCCACCTTGCTCAATACCCAATTCTGTCACAAGTCCTTGAACCCAAAGTGCCTCCTTTGCCGCTTCCGCCAATGCCATGTATTCAGCCTCTGTCTTAGATAATGCAACAACAGACTGTAACACAGATCTCCAACATATAGGTCCTCCAGCTAGTAAACACAAAGCCTGTAGTGGACCTCCTGTTATCCAAATCTCCTGCATAATCTGAATCAACATACCCCAAAACTGAAACACTCTCTTGGCCTCCAAACATAAGCCCACGATCAGTTGCACCCTTCAAATACCTGAGAATCCATTTCACAGCTTCCCAATGTTCTCTCCCAGGTTTCGACATGTACTTGCTAACTTGACTAACAGCTTGAGCCAAATCTGGTCTTGTACAAACCATGGCATACATAAGACAACCAACAGCACTAGCATAAGGAACTTGTTTCATACCTCTGATTTCTTCTTCGGACTTAGGAGACTGAGCAGCTGAAAGACTAAAATGATTCGCCAAAGGTGTAGAAACAGGTTTAGCACTTGCCATGTCAAACCTTTCTAAAACCTTCTGTATGTAGCCCTTCTGAGACAGCCATAATCTCCTAGAGCTCCTCTCTCTGCGAATTTCCATCCCAAGGATCTTCTTGGCTGCGCCTAGATCCTTCATCTCAAACTCTCTGCCCAGTAACCTCTTCAATTCCGCAATATCACCCATATTGCTCCCAGCAATAAGCATATCATCAACATAAAGCAACAAGAGTAAAGGAGGATGACCATCACGACACTTCACATAGACACAACAGTCATACTCACATCGTTGATAGCCAATCTTTACCATGTAGGAGTCAAACCGCTTGTACCATTGTCTTGGAGCCTGCTTCAACCCATACAGAGACTTCCTCAATCTGCATACAAGCTTCTCCTTACCTGGTTTCACAAGCCCCTCTGGCTGCTCCATGTAGATCTCCTCCTCCAAATCTCCATGAAGGAAAGTTGTCTTCACATCCATCTGTTCAAGATGAAAATCCCAGCTAGCTACCAAACCAAGCACAATTCGAATTGAAGTGTGCCTAACCACAGGAGAGAAAATCTCGTCATAATCTACTCCCTTCCTTTGTGAGTACCCCTTTGCGACCAACCTTGCCTTGAACTTCATGAACTCCTTTTCAGACATCCCTGGTTTTCTAGTGAAAACCCACTTGCATCAAATCGCCTTCTTGCCCTTTGGTAAAGGGACAAGATCACAAGTACGGTTCTTGCTTAGACACTCATGTTCTTCCATCACAGCCCTTGTCCATTCCTCCTTATCCAGACTA
The DNA here is from genome assembly GCA_020283515.1 of Alliaria petiolata. NCBI lineage: Eukaryota > Viridiplantae > Streptophyta > Magnoliopsida > Brassicales > Brassicaceae > Alliaria > Alliaria petiolata. The sequence continues at coordinate 315,806,572 of JAHZTW010000001.1, read as the reverse complement.
GCAATAGCCTCTTTATAAGTCAATGGAACATCTGACTCAATAGAAAGAGCAAAACCGAGCATGTCTTCAAGACCATATCTTACTGGTGTCTTTTTGATCCTGTTTGGTCTGCATGTATCACTACTCTCCTCTGCTTCCTCCTGTTCTTCTTCCTGCTCTTCTTCCTGCTCATCCTCCTGCTGAACTTCCTGCTCATCTTCAGGAGGCTTATCAGGATTTGCTGCTACTAGCTTAGCCTTACTAAGCGCCTCCTGAGTCTTCCTAGATTCGTTTTCAGTCTCAAACGTAACAGACATTGGTTCTGACCTCGCCTGTTCCACCATGTACTGCTCATCGAACACCACATCTCTACTGAAAATTCTCTTCTTAGCCTCAGGATCCCATAACTTGAAGCCCTTAACACCTTTCTCAAAGCCTAGAAAGATGTTCTTCTTGGATTTCGAATCCAGCTTAGACCTTTCATCGCTTGGTATAAGCATGTAGGCTGGACATCCAAAAATCCTCAAGTTTGATAGATCAATATCTACCCCAGTCCAAACCTCTTCAGCGACCTTTCCTTCAAGAGAGCTCCTTGGCGATCTATTGATGAGATAAACCGCCATGTTTACTGCCTCTGCCCAGAACTGCTTTGGAAGCCCTGCATTCAACCTCAAACACCTAGCCTTCTCAGCGATAGTTCGGTTCATCCTCTCGCTGACTCCGTTTTGCTGTGGCGTTTTCCTCACTGTATAGTGCCTTTGAATACCATGCTCCTCACAGAACTTGACAAATTTCCCATCAGTATACTCTGTGCCATTATCTGATCTTAGATACTTCACCTTTCTCTCCGTCTGGTTCTCAACTTCAGCCTTCCAAGTCTTGAATTTTTCAAATACCTCAGACTTCTGCCTCATGAAGTATACCCACACCTTCTTTGAAAAATCATCAATGAAGATAACGAAGTATCTAGATCCTCCCAATGACTGCTCTCGAGTTGGTCCCCACACATCAGAATGGACATAGTCTAGAAGACCCTTTGTCGTGTGTAGACCTGTCTTGAAAGACACTTTGGACTGCTTTCCCATCACGCAGAACTTGCAAAAATCCATCTTGCAATTCTTCATACCTCCCAGCAGACCCCTCTTGTGGAGCTCATTCAACCCATGCGTACCTATATGTCCCATACGCATGTGCCATAGAGTCGTGCTGTCTGATTCAGATACTGCAGCTGCAGCTCCACCTACAACTACACTTCCTACCAAACGATAGGTGCTTCCTCCTGTCATCGTTCCTTTCATCATTACCATCGATCTCTTGTACACCTTCACCACGTCTTCTCCTTCAACTGCATGAAATCTGAATCCGTTTCTGTGAAGAGTACCCAACGATATCAGATTCTTCTTGACAGAGGGAACATGTCTCACATCAGTAAGCGTCCTAATGACTCCATCATACATCCTGAACTTGATAGATCCACTACCAATGATGCCACAGACCCTGTCATCCGCCAACTGAAACGACCCCATATTCCCTTCCTTGTACGTCTCGAACCACTCCCGGTTAGAGGTCATGTGGAACGACGCACCTGTATCCATCACCCAAGAATCCACATGATGACCCGACATAACAGCAAGCAAATCGTTATCCCCTGAATCATCTCCTTGCTGCGCTACATTCGCAGACTTTCCTTTGTTCTTTCCCTTATTTGGACAATCCCGCTTGTAATGACCTGCGCCACCACAACCATAACAGATGGCCTTCTTTCTGTTCCTTGACTTTGACCTGCCACTGCTTGTCCCATCCTGTTTGTTCGTCTGCCTTCCTCTATCCTGATTGTTCGCAAACAATCCATCACCATGAGAACCTTCTGCTCCAGACTTCTGTCTTCGCTCATAATGAGATTGGAGCGAGACAGCAACCGTCTCCAAGGATATTGTCTCCTTGTTGCACGTGAGTGTTGTTAGCAGATTCTCATACGAAGGAGGCAACGAACACAACAGAATCATGGCTTTATCTTCGTCCTCAACTTTTACCCCCACACGAGCCAGATTCCCGACGATCTGATTGAAGGCGTGTACATGCTGCATCAAATCTGTTCCTTCTGACATCTTCAGCCCGTACAAACGCTGCTTGAGATACAGCTTGCTAGACAGCGACTTCGACATGTACAGATTCTCGAGTTTCTCCCAGATCTCCCTACAGATTGTGAGATTCTCCACCTGAAGCATCACCTCGTCTGAAAGACACAGACGAATTGTCGACGCAGCCTGCGCCTGCATCTCCTCCCAATCCTCATCCTCGATTGCTGGTTTTTCTTTCGTCAACACTTTCCTGATCTTCTGCTGTGTTAGAAGATCCTTCACTCACCGAAATTTCCCTTCCCATCGAATCGCGGAATCTCGAACTTAAGGGAACCTCCCGTCATTAAAACCTGGGCTCTGAGTTTTCGTGAAACACAGGCTCTGATACCAGTTGTTGTGAAATAAGAACGAAAAAGCAAAGAGACGAAACGATTTGAGGTAAATACCCTTCTAGGTTTCTTATTAACTCGTGTGATGAATTATTTACAAACCTAAGAACTTGTATTTATAAGCCCCAAAAACCCGATTCTAAACCACTTAGAAACGGAGTTTCCTTTTCCTAGGAGTTTCCTTTTTCTATGAGTTTTCTTTTCCTAAGCCCAATTAAAAACCGTACCATAGACCCTTTGATTATTTGTCACCAGAAACAACAATTCTCAACTCCTTAGATGGTCAAATATTGTACTCTTCATCTTAAGTCAAAACTCAGTCACAAATACACTTTCCATAGTTCATGAAGTTGTGCGATTATTCCTCATCAACTTTCGTTACACAAATAATTCATCGCTATGTTGCTACGGTTGAAGAACAATAAAAGGGCTACCGGGAAGAAAAAAAACCACGGATTTGTGTCATTCCTATTCGGTGTCTTTGTTATTTACGCTTTCTTGTTATATTTTATAAAACTGGATTATCAAAACAAGGTTGTATTTGTAGATTTGGTTATCGGTCACCATGATCACACATACATATATGTTATTATTCAAGAAATATTGCATTTATTTTTATGTGTATACATTCCACATAAAGAGTAGCACTTCAGAATAATTAAAGGTGACAATCTCTAGTTTTATTTATATATGAAGACAAGAGATTGAGAATCTGTTGAGTATTGATAGCTTCGAGCATTGAGCATGATCACAGCTTACGCGATCAAGGGTTGCTGCCACCACCTACATAGCTGCCGCTACCTCCCGAACCAGATCCATTGGCGGTGGCACCGCCTGGTCCGTAAATGTTAGTTCGGATATCAACAGGAAGCGCAGCTCCAATGCGGTTTGTAGCTACTTTCGGGAATAGAGATGGTTATTTTGGTTTATTTGGACACTCCTTCGAGCCGTCTTGCGCCAACATTGGCGCACACAACTCCAATCAAGAGAACCGCAAAAAAACTTTGTGGCATTCATCTTCTCAATCCTTTTTTATTGAAATATGTTGTACTTAAGATGTTTTTGTGTTTGTTGTGAGCTGTGTTTGTGTTCTTCTTCCCACATCATAGCCTGTATATGTATACACAACCTATATACACATGTAGTTTTATTAGCATACGTGTGCATTTCTTACAAGAAAAATGCATACTTAAATGCATTAGTAAATTACAGCTAACAGTCTTACCAAGATGTCAAAATGTGGTTTTTAAAAATTATTTATCACATTTTTAAAAACAAAACGTGGTATTTTTATAATATTTGCAACATCAATGTGAAAACTATGGGCTATGGGCAAAACAAGAAACTGTGTAGATATGCATGAATACAAGCACAACTCCATTTTGCCTTTAGTCACGGATGACCACTCACAAAATCTATAGCTATAAAATTGTGACTAAACGAATTCCGTGGTCATTCGTGACAGTGTAGCCACACTTTTGAAGAAAGTCTTGAAAGTATTATATAATGGCTTCAGAAATTTCGTTGTTATGTTGCTTCGGGTTAATTATAACTTTATAAGTTTCCAATAATAAAATGGATTCCTACAATATCTTTTTTTTTTAATTGAAACAAATTTGTTGAAGGAGTGTGTTTCAATTTCGATACAATATCTATCTATATATATATGTAAAAAAATGGATCCACAATTTTCAATAATCACTTTTACTTTATATCCTATCTTAATTACAAGTTTTTAGCTACATTGTAAAACTATACTCCCTCTGTTTCTTAAAGAAAGATTTTTTAGAAAAAAAAATTGTTTCAAATAGATAGTAGTTTTAGGTTTTCTATGCACTTTTTATGAGTTAATAATGATAAATTGTAAATTTCAATAAAAGTAATTGAATTTATTGAATTACTATTGGTTTAAATTTATAGGAAATTGTTAATCACAGAAAATAATACATTTATTATCAAGTTTTAATGTGTTTTCTTAATATGTGTAAAAATTCTAAAAAAACTTTCTTTAAGAAACAGAGGGAGTAT
>JAHZTW010000001.1:315781365-315795516 GCA_020283515.1 Alliaria petiolata | reverse complement strand
GCACTCGGCACCGGAGGAATCAAACCGTGTGTATCATCATTTGGTGCTGATCAGTTCGATGACACTGACCCTAGTGAACGAGTCAGGAAAGCTTCATTCTTTAACTGGTTCTACTTCTCGATCAACATCGGTTCTTTCGTCTCATCGACTTTGCTAGTGTGGGTTCAAGAGAATTCGGGGTGGGGGCTCGGTTTCTTGATCCCCACCGTGTTCATGGGACTCTCCATCGCGAGCTTCTTCTTTGGAACTCCGCTTTACAGGTTTCAGAGACCCGGAGGCAGCCCGGTTACTCGAGTTTGCCAAGTTCTTGTAGCCTCATACCGTAAACTGAATCTCAATGTCCCTGAAGATATCGCTTATCTGTATGAAACTCGAGATAAAAACTCAGTGATTGCTGGAAGCAGGAAGATAAAGCACACAGACGGTTACAAGAAAATATTTCTCCCCCTTCGATTTGAATTGAGCCTTTTAGTAATGTACTATTGTTGTTCATTGGATCATTGAACTTTTGTTTTCATCTCTCTCTATGCAGGTGTCTGGACAAAGCCGCGGTTATTATCTCAGAGGATGAATCAAAATCTGATGCTTTTTCTAATTCGTGGAAGCTATGTACCGTAACTCAAGTCGAAGAAGTTAAGATTCTGATCCGTATGTTCCCAATCTGGGCCTCGGGGATCGTCTTCTCTGCCTTGTACTCACAGGTTTCCACTCTGTTCGTGCAACAAGGACGGTCCATGAAACGTATCATCCGCTCTTTCGAGATCCCTCCCGCTACACTCGGGGTTTTCGACACGCTTACCGTGCTCATATCCGTCCCAGTCTATGACCGTTTCGTCGTGCCCTTTGTGAGACGGTTCACAGGAACACCAAAAGGATTCACCGATCTGCAGCGAATGGGAATCGGTCTTTTGCTCTCTGTGCTAAGCATTGCAGCTGCGGCTACCGTTGAGACAGTGCGATTGCAGCTCGCTAGAGACGCTGTTTCAATGAGCATCTTTTGGCAGATCCCTCAGTACATGCTAATGGGAATCGCGGAGGTTTTCTTCTTCATTGGTCGGCTCGAGTTTTTCTATGAGCAATCTCCGGATGCAATGAGAAGCTTGTGCAGCGCTTTAGCGCTTCTCAATACCGCAATGGGAAGCTACCTGAGCTCGTTTATCCTCACCCTCGTGGCGTATTTCACGACAAGTGATGGTAAAGATGGTTGGATTCCAGACAACCTTAATAAAGGACATCTTGATTACTTCTTCTGGCTTTTGGTCTCTCTTGGACTTGTCAACATTCCTGTTTATGTCTTCTTTTCTGTTAAGCACACGCAAAAGAAAGCTTTATAAGTTTATGTTTCTTCTGTAACATGTTTATGTGGTTTTGGTTCATCATGTTCATGGTGATGCTTTGTTTTGTAGTTTGTATGTATATTCATGGATGCTGGTAAATTTTTGTAAATAAATGTTTGGCCATCGGTGCAGACTGCAGAGAAACGAAAGTGAAAGGGAGATTTGTTCATGATCAAGAAGACTATTGTATATTTGTATTGGGGCCATGTAAAAATACACATCTAGATGTGTATATTGTATATTTGTATTGGGGCCATGTAAAATATGGACCTTGTACATTGAACGAAAACTATGGGCCACATATTATGATTCTTTGTTTTTAAAAGAAAAACTATTATCAAAAGCCAAATTTTATCTACACATCAATTCTCAAAATTGCCAAATTGTATGCAAAATACCACAAACTTTAGGTTTATGATGATTTAGCAACACTTCATAAAAATTTTAGAAACAATTCATACCAAGTGTAATTTTTTAGGCTTTTAAAACTTTAGGTTAATTACTAATTTACCTACAGACAGACCAACAAAATTCTAAAAAACATTTCCCTAAAATATAGTGTTCGGTTGTAAAGAAAATGATATAATACCATACCAAGTGTACTGATCAGTTTGAGTTTGAACGACTTTCCTAAATAAAATTTGGATTATAGAGTAAAAAGAAACTGGAGGGTTATATTTGTATAAATAGATTTAATTTGGGGATTCATTTCGTAACTTTTCATGTTCTTATCAAGTTGTTGGTAAAGGAAGAATTAAAAACTAATGAGCAAGGTCTCAGTGGATGATGTATATAAATCTGCTAAAATGATGTGATATTCTTAAAGTTGCAAGGTCTCAGTGGATGATGTATATAAATCTGCTAAAATGATGTGATGTTCTTAAAGTTGCAACTTGAGAATATGCTTTTATTACGTAAGGATCCAGCTGAAACCACATATATATAATAATGTGGACCGTGGTCCTAACATAGTAACATTTTATCTCAACATTTAACAAGAAATTAAGAAAAAAAGTTATTTGGTATATGCATGCTTATACCTGTTACATAAATAATTTCAATAAACAGGAATTTAGATTCGATTCTTGCTAGATACCAAAATAATATCTTTAAAGTCCAAGCTCGCAATGAAAATTTGGATTTAGACCCCAGTATCAAAATGTCATCTAAAATTCAAGATGATTAAACCACCCTTTAATTCATCAAATAGTTATTTATGGAGTACACACATGACAAAAAGGGGTAGATAAAGTGTTTTTTAAGAGTAGTTAAATAATATTAATAGAACGACGATTTGGATTTGTTGTGTAACACATACCCTTTGTTCGACGCCAAAGGTCAACAAGTTAATCTTGTGTGCTTCTCCAAAATTATTATATTCGAGAGAAAAGCATTTTTCCCCACACGAATCTTAATTTATTATCGTGAAAAAAGTAGCCACGGGATATCTTAATCAACCTTTTTGGAATATAAATATGAATAATTACTTTTAATATGCATAATTGTGTCATGGAATTAACACAACACAAAGCATGAAAAATAGTTCAACCTTTAGTTCCGCATGTTCTAAGGGTTTAAGCAGTTAGAGCAACCTCATTAGTAATATTTTTATAAGTGTCTTAAGAGTATGGCGAAATTTTTTAGCAAATGAAGAAAAAGGAGAAAATAATATTTTACCTTCCACTTAGAAAATGTAAGGTCTTTCAGTATTTTATGTATATCTTTACTATTCTCTTTTTTTTCTATATTTATTATACTAAAAACTCTCACATATATGTCGGAGATGGTCTAATTCAAAACCAGCTTCTTTTTACATTTTGCAAGTATGCCTCAATCCTCATAAAATCATGGGTTGCACATAAATATTTATACCTTTTTGTTATAACGTTGTAAATTTTGGTCCTACAACGACAACAATAGTACACTTCAATGGGATTATTGATAAAGATTCTAACCAAAACTAAAATCAAGATCAGATCAGCAATTTTTATTGTTGTCCACAAGAGTGACTCAAAATTTATACGCAGGTAGGACCTTGTTTCCGAACCACTATTATATCAGCTTCGAAACAATTTATAGCCACACAAAAAAAAAAAAATTATACTACTCGAATTTTTAAAGATGCAAATGAAACCATTCATAAATTTGTTTAATTTGCTAGAATTAACATTTAAAAAATTATTAGATTTTTTTGAAAAAAAAGAGAAAAAAAAAAATAATTTGAAACCGAAGTAGAGAATTCAAAATTTGCAAAAGCTTTTTTTTTTTTTTGCAGCCGTGTGTCCTTCCCAAATTCCTAGCCGCCACATATCATACACCAATGCTCACCACGCGATGTAACCGTAAGCGCTGAGTTTTAATTTTCAGATTTAGCTTCTACCAATCAGAATCCGACACGTCATCAAAACGAATCAGTCCGTATAATCGTCCAGATTCTTGAAGCCTAGATGTTTGCATGTTCGGTCGGCCATTATTTAACGCTGTATCTAATCTACTGATCTAGCTGAAGAGGAGGAAGAAGAAGAATAATAATCAAATAGCCTGAGATTTTCTTATTTTCTCTATCAACATTTTCGAATCCGAGAGAAAGTTTTTTGATTTTCAAGAGATATGGCTTCAGCTGTTACTTCTTCTTCAACCGCGATCTCCGGATCGAGTTTCTCTCGCTCAGGAGCTTCTTCTGATCCTAAAGGTACTGTTTCTCTTTCATTTTCTCGGGAAAACCCAAAATCGATTCTCCGATTGTTCATTGCTGTTCCCATTTACTGGATTGTGATGGATCTAATTTCGTGTTTTTGTTTTCTCTTTGCAGCTGTTCAAATCTGTTCGCTTAGGTTATCTGATCGAACCCATGTCGCCACTCTCTCTCAGAGACGTTCCTCTTTGAAATCGCTAAACGCTGAGTCACATACACGCAGCGAATCTTGGGTTACTCGAGCTTCGACTCTGATTGCTCCTGGTGCGTGACTGTTTTGTTCAGATGATTTGAATTTCATATCGTCGATGATTATCGTGTCCGATTTGTTTTTTTCTGATTTGCTGATTTGGATTCGGATTTGATGAATTATCACAGAAGTTGAAGAGAAAGAAGGAGACGTTGAGGATTTCGAGCAACTCGCGAAAAAGCTCGAAGATGCTTCTCCACTTGAAATCATGGACAAAGCTCTCGAGAAATTCGGAGACGACATCGCTATTGCTTTCAGGTAAAATTGATTATGTGGAGATTTACAAATCATTGGGCAATCGATTCAATTAGATAAAAAAAGAAAACTTCAATTGACATATGAATCTGGTTTTGAAATTTTATAGTGGTGCTGAAGATGTTGCGTTGATCGAGTACGCTCGTTTAACTGGAAAGCCCTTTAGGGTATTCAGCTTAGACACAGGGAGATTAAACCCAGAGACATACAGACTCTTCGACGCAGTCGAGAAGCAGTACGGGATTCGAATCGAGTACATGTTCCCTGACGCAGTCGAGGTTCAAGCTCTAGTGAGGAACAAGGGGTTGTTCTCTTTCTACGAGGATGGTCATCAAGAGTGTTGCCGTGTGAGGAAAGTAAGACCCCTGCGTCGTGCTCTCAAGGGTCTCAAAGCTTGGATCACAGGACAGAGGAAAGATCAGTCTCCCGGAACAAGATCAGAGATCCCGATCGTTCAGGTCGATCCGGTGTTTGAAGGATTAGATGGTGGTGCTGGAAGTCTTGTGAAGTGGAACCCTTTGGCTAACGTTGAAGGAGCAGATGTGTGGAGCTTCTTGAGAACAATGGATGTCCCCGTGAATGCGCTGCACGCGCAAGGATACGTCTCCATCGGGTGTGAGCCTTGCACTAGGCCGGTGCTTCCGGGACAGCACGAGAGAGAAGGAAGGTGGTGGTGGGAGGATGCTAAAGCCAAAGAATGTGGGCTGCACAAAGGGAACATCAAGGAGGAAGGTGGTGCCGCGGATTTAACACCAGCGGTTGTGCAAGATATATTCGAAAGCAACAGTGTGGTTACACTGAGCAGAGCAGGGATTGAGAATCTGGTGAAGCTAGATAACCGTAAAGAGCCGTGGTTAGTTGTGCTTTACGCTCCTTGGTGCCCGTTTTGTCAGGCGATGGAAGCTTCGTACCTCGAATTGGCTGAGAAGTTGGCGGTGAAAGGGGTCAAGGTGGCGAAATTCCGAGCAGACGGTGACCAGAAGGAGTTTGCTAAGCAAGAGCTTCAGTTAGGGAGCTTCCCGACCATACTTCTGTTTCCGAAAAGCGCTCCTCGGGCAATTAGGTACCCGTCGGAGCATAGAGACGTTGATTCGCTTATGTCGTTTGTGAATCTTCTCCGGTGAGTTATGAGTTTGGAAATCAAAAGAGTATTGAGATGAAGAAGTGATTTCATCTCGGTCTTAAGATTGTGGATCTCTAAAAGAATAAACAAAAAGCTTTCTGTTCTAAATGACTTTGTATATGGTATTGTAGGGGTTTATAGACTCTTTTCTCTGAATATTTGTATTTTTGTTCTTTCTTTTTGAGTTTTAGTTGAGAGGAGGGGAAATCGGTCCACCGTCCATGTAATGAGATTTTCTTGATTGTGTTTTCTCGATAAATCTTGCTAAAGTTTTTGATACGTGCACCTTCACTTTACAGCATCTTTGGATTTAAAAGCTCAGCCAAGGCCCAAGGCAATACCATACTAAACCTGATTTCACAAAACTTTTAACCTAGGGGAAAGAAACCCATTAGTCAATGGGCCGCAGATTAAAAAATATTTCACTAAATTAATAATAACTATTAATATGTCGATAAACTAAAAAAATTTTAAATCAACATAATATCACATTTTCGATAGTTGACCCAAAAAAAAAATATATCACAATTTCGATATTATTTATTTATACAAAATTTAGTTTAGTTGTACTTATTTATGAGACAATCTTATTCAAATCAAAGAGTAGAATCATTCACATGCAATTACCTAAACGGCTAAACTTAATTGGAGAGAGTTTTACTTAAGCCACAACCTCAATAAGTGATTTTTTTTTTTGACAGCCCTCAATAAAGTGATTATATTCAATAAACAACAAACAAACTCATTTGATTACTGTATTGTTTATTTTTATTTAAAAGAAAAATATTACAAAGGAAAACATTATCAAATAGGAAAAAAATTTGAATGTAAATTATATAGTACCAGTAAATTTATCAATAATTAAGGCTCTCATATATATTAATAATAATGCCAACAGCCTAATAGAGAAACATATTCGAAGTGGCTGAATCTAAATCTCAAGAAGTGATTAGGCTTTAGCAGTAATACCCCTTTTTTTTTGTCAACAAAATAACAACATGTATTATGCGGGTTTGAATTTGGGTAACGCCACAAGTCCCACAACCATTATAATACATGTTCTTATCCAACACCAACTTATTTAATAATTGTAATAAAATATTTTAATTTAAATAATTGAATACAAAAATCAACATCATGTAAAAAAAATTTGAATATAAATCGTATAACCGACTCTAAATTACTACTATTTAGATATTCACAATTGGTGGAAATAGTTAGTAGAATAATATATTATAGGCTTATTTAGTTAGATAGCAAAATTCCATAGTATAACTTGGTAAATGAGAAAAACAAATTATTTGCGTGGTTTGACTAAAATAAATTTTGAAAATGTGCTAAATTGTTCTATTAGACTAAATAAAGACATCAACGAAAAAAGTGTATTACCAAGTAAAATGTCAATTATTTATCAGTGAGTAAATATATTCAGTAGCGCGCCTCTAAATAGATAATATGACATTGAGTAAAATAATATATTATTTGTTTCAAAAACTCATATAAAATTATCATGAAATTAATATGATACATATAAAATAGTCATGTTACTTGTTTAAATCACGCGAATTCAATGATATTTTATAGTGTATGAATGTAATCTAAACACTCATCCACTTAAGATTATTTACTTAATTAAACAATATATATTCTTTAGAGAACTTATATATATAGGACTAATGAAGGTTTTTGAGTACTACTTAGTTTCAATAGAAAAAAAAAAAGACAAAACAACACAAAACAAAAAGATGGTTTCATTTGGCAAATGTTTCTTCCTTATGGTTTTATGCCTATCTCTTCTCATGTCGCCAAGTATGCCAAAGCTCTTGTTTAGTTCTATTATATATGCCTACTTATACGTATAATTGTATATATTATATAAGTTTTTCTTTGTTACAAGATATTTGGGATATATATTGTAATCTAACCAAAAGGGGCTAGATCCATATGTAAGCCGTAACATGTACTCCTCCTATTAGATAGAAAATGTTGTTTTCCGTGTTTTTACACATAATAATAATACAACTGAAATTTGTATTTTCTTAAAAAAGAAAGGGATTCTTTCCTTCTTTTTTTTTCCCTTCCAATTTTCAAGTTAAGTTTTGCAGTTATATCTTTCTACTCCTTCTGTCCCAAAATATAATATGTTTTAGATAAAAACACAAAAATTAAGAATTTTTTTTGTTTAAAGATATTACTGCAAAATTTGAAAATCAAAAGTATCAAAGGGTGAATTTGTTGTATAACCATAAAAAATCTAAAATTTATAAACTAACCAAAATATTTAGAGAGAGATAGGAAGAGATAGAGAGAGAAAATTGAGAAAATTGGTTAGTTTTTAAATTATAGTTTTTTTTTGTTATTGAACCAAATTTCCCAGTATCAAATAACATTAAATTTTACATAGAAACTTGTAAAATATTTTATAAAATAAAAAATTCCCTTGAACATCTTTTAATATGGGACAGGGAGAGTAATTAATTAGCTGAATTCAAAGAAATGAAACTGAACTTTTTTTTCATTGAAGTATAAATCGATATTTGTATAAAATAAAATAAAAACTTAAAAGAATGTTATGTATACCTTCTATTTGATATAATATTATTTCTACATTTAAACATATATATAATTTTTTTCTGTTACAAGACATTTGATATAATATTATTTCGACATTTAAACATATTTATACTTTTTGTTTTACAAGACAATTGATATTGCATTGAGAGATCCATGTGTAAGGACTTTTTATTGTTTTTGAAGATTTCACTAATTGTTTTTACCTAAATAAAATTTCAGAACCTGCGGAAGCGAGGACAGGATTTGAATCGATAGGTCTTTGCTCGAACATTCCCAACTGCAGGCAGAAATGCCTTGACTTACAACATCCTATAGGTGGAACATGTTTAAAACTACATCCGGGTGATACTGAAGACACATGTGGTTGCTATGTATAATCTTATATATTGCCTCATATACAAATGTGGCAAAAAAAAATATTTTAAAGAAAAACATTACATGAAGAAATTATTGATGCAAGTGCTTTACGAGATTTTTTTTTTTTAGTTACTTACCTAATTTTAGTAGGATTTTTTGTTGTCTAGTATAATTTCCGATAAAACTAAACCTAATATCAATCAGTTCGAGTTGGATTATTTTCAGATTCAGTTTTCAGTTACATGTATAAATTAAAGTAAAATCATTTTTCCACACCCTCAAATATGTATTAGTAGTCTAGAGTTTATAAACAATTTGATTAAAGAAATAAAATCTTTGTAGTTCGTATTTATAATTGATGTAACATTCTTTTTTTGTTTTGTTTGTCGTAATCAGAAATTGCTTATAAACCTAAGTTTCATCTTTTTTCTTTCGTCTTTTTCTAACTTTATTTTAAAATTACTCTATTTTATATCAAAAATCTTATTATATAAAGTAAGATGCATCAAAGTTAGTTTTTAACATGATCGTGACATGTGTCAAGTTAATCGATTAGATTTTGACACGTGTTAACAAAATTCAACCAATTAGATTTTAACATAATGTTTACATAAATCTAAAAATTAGTTTTAAAAATAAAAAAGGAAAATAAGTATCTTTTTCAATTACTAATACAAAAAAAATCGAAAAGGTAAATAAGAAAATTAAGAAAAAGGAAAATAAGTTTTTTAATGTTTTTCATTTAAATTAAGAAAATTGTATGATCAATTACTAATACTAAAAGGAAAATCAAAAAATTAGTAAAATAAGTTTTTTTTTCAATTGGTAATACCAAAAGAAAAATAAAAAATTGAAAAGGTAAATAAGAAATTTAAGAAAAAAAAAGTTTCTTTTATGTTTTTTCATTTAAATTAAAGAAATTGTATGATCAATCACTAACTAAAAAGATAATAAAAAGCTAAATAATAAATTTTTTATAATGATCATTTTAATTTATTTTTACGGGTTTAAAATATCTTATTAAAACCCCGCATATATGCAGGTCCTAATCTAATCTAGTAGAATAATACATTGTAAAGATCCTTTTAGAGTTGGATAATATTCCTGAACATAACCAAAATTCCCGAATTTGAACTAAAGATGAACCGAATCCGAATTATAATAAACTGAATAGGTCCACCGAATTAACCAAATTAACCCAAAATTTATACAAAATTATTAAATTATATTAAAAATCTATAATATTAAATAAATTTAGTTAATTGTTATATTTTTGCTTCTTTTGTCCAAAACTGAACCGAACTTAAATCGAAACCAAACCCGAATGAAAACCGGATTATTAACATCGAACCTAATTTAAACCGATATAGAATCCAAAAAACTGAAATTCGAATAATCCGAACCGTACCGAACCAAATACAACTGAATGTCGACCCCTAAGCCCTAGTTTCGTCTTTCTTCTTCCCCTTTGATTTTTGCCATTTTGGTTTAAACGGAGAAGGGGATTCTCGATAACTAACTCGAACACTCATCGATCTCCACCGGCACTCGAACTATGAGTGAGTGTGAGTCTTTTGTTCTTTCACTGAACATTTGTGCTAGTTTGGAGAAATTTTGAGATTTTATCCTCTCGTCTTTTTGAATTTAATCAGATAGCTCGCTCGAATCGTTTCAAGGATTCGGTAATCGCATTTCGTCATGTATTCTCTGATTCTCCACGGAAGAAATTTATGTCAATCTTCTTTGCCACAGGGTCATCTGGGGAACAAAATCCGAAATGTATCGGCAAGCTTTCTCAAACAAGTACGTGATCAAGCACGATGACAAGAAGCTGGTGCGTGAGTTGATGGCGATTGGCTCTTCACCAAAGATCGTGCTTGCCAAGATCATAATGCTTGCCGAGATCTCTGAAACCTTAATTTCGATCCTGAAACTTAAAACTGTCACAAGGTGTAAGTAGTCAAGCTCTCATGTCCAAAGGATGGCTCGGAAATGAAAATTCTTGTCTTTCTTGGCATGTACCGATCATGCATGCCTTCTTAACACAGGTACGGCCTACGGGGTGAAGCAAGATGATAAGTTGGTGCTTGAGTTGATAAGCTATCTTCATCCAAGACTTGTCAAAGTTAGTTTTATTTTATTTTATTTTTCTCAGTTAGTTTTAGATTTGTTGATGAATCTTTTGACTCCGACAGTGGGAGGCAATATAATCTAATTCTAAGCTTTTGTGATCTCAATTTGATATGTGTCCGACCCATTTATCTATGCAATCTGACTTAGAAAATAAGTTAAAAGTTGTAATTTTGAATCTCTTTTCCAAGTTACTAGCATTCAAACGTGGAGATATTACAATGCTAAAGGTGCAAAGGTTCGTAGATAATTGCTCCCAGGAACAAGTTGTCTGAGCTCTTACTTTGGTTGTTAACTTCAGAGCTTTAAATCTTCCATGTGTGAAATATTGATTGATGATTAGTTTGGATATTTCTTTATAGAGGAATCCTTAGGTTCGTAATTATGTTTGGGAAAAGGTTCGTTGTCAAGATCAAATACTTCACTGTTTTTTTCCTTGTTGTATCCAACAGCACGCTTGAAAGCTGAAGCAAAGGTTAAAGCTTTCCCAGAAGAATTTGGGTTGATACTAAGCCTTGAGATCTTTGAGCAGGAAGCCCTGTGACAGTTCCCTTGGATGCTGCTAACATGATCGACTTATTGTTTTCTGAGAGTGAGGTTAAAGCTCAAATGTTATGCATGGCTCTTGAATTTCTTCTCCAAGAGGGAAGAGGGAAGACTTACTTCATCTCTGTTTCGACTTGGATTACTTAGAAGTTGTAATTCTGAACCTCTTTCGGAGTTGGTAGCATTCAGACGTGGGAAACAAAAGAGCCGAATTACTGCAAACTTGTGCCTAAAATCTTCCAGTTTTTACTTCATTCTTGTATTTGTTTATCTTGGTGATAAATATTGGTGGGTGCTGAGGAATTAAATCTTCTTGTGGAGGATCACATTCATACATTTGTAATTCTATTTTTCAGCATGGTGAGATGTTCGTGTAATTGTAGAGAAATAAATAAGGTTAATTTGTTCATATTTCATTATATTTGTTATATGTACGTTGTTTCAAATAAATACAGTTTTACATAGATAATGGTAATCAGATCTGCCGTATCACAAATGTAAAATATTTGGCATAAGAATATTTTTAATTATATATCATTCGTTCCTAATAAATAGTGTTTTACATATCTAATGGTAATCAGATCCGCTGTAGCACAAAGGTTAAATTTGGCATCGTTTCTTCAGTGAGCGCTCCTTATTCCGGATTCGAATCTCGGCAGCGGAATATTTTTTTTTAATTATATGTCATTAGTTCCTAATAAATAGTGTTTTACATAGCTAATGGTAATCAGATCCGCTGTAGCACAAAGGTTAAATTTGGCATCTTTTTTTCAATGAGCGCTCCTTATTCCTGGTTCAAAAATATTTTTTATTATTATTTGTCATTAATTCCTAATAAATAGTGTTTTACATAGCTAATGGTAATCAGATCCGCTGTAGCACAATGGTTAAATTTGGCATCGTTTCTTCAATGGGCGCTCCTTATTCCGGGTTCAAATCCTTATTTGTCATTCGTTCCTAATAAATACAGTTTTACGTAGCTAATGGTAATCATATCCGGTGTAACACAAAGGTTAAAATTTGGCATCGTTTCTTCGATGAGCGCTCGGAATATTTTTTTAATTATATGTCATGGGCGTGCGTCAGAAACTGTTATTCTCTTTGCTCATCTCTCCAATCACTCATTTGTATGTGGGAAAGAAAGATTTCAAGAATCCCTCAAATGATCCTCCAACAGCCTTAATTAAAGTTGGTCCACGCTCTACACCACCAAAAATGAGCGACAAAACTATTGAAGAAAAAGTCAACGTCTATAAAAGGTTAGGCTTTGATGCGGAAGATGTATTGCTCGGAAGTAAAGTCCCTCCAATTCCGTCTGTCTTTAGATGTACAAATCATGTTGTTTCTTAAAAAGGTACGTGGGAAGCACGTTGACAAGGAGCTTGTGACCAAGTTAATGGCCATCTTCACCAATGATTGTGTCTAATAGATCAGGAAGGGCTTGTCAAGGTAGTTTTTGTCTTTTTTGTTTGGCCTTGGTTGATGAATCTATTGGACTCTCCAACAGAATGAGGCAAAATAAGAGATTTTCATGATGATTTTATGTTTTTATAATCTCAATTTGATCCAGATCCAACCCTTTTATATAAGTAATCCGACTTGGAAAAAAACAACTTAAATTTGTAATTTTCAATCTCTTTTCCGAGTTAGTAGCGTAGAAACCTTGGAGATATGGTAAGGCAAAGGTACAATAGTTCGTAGATAATTGCAACCAAGAACAAGTCGCTTTTCAATGAACCCGAACATCGGAATATTTTTTTAATTATATGTCCTTTGTTCCTAATAAATCCAGTTTTACATAGCTAATGGTAATAAGATCTGCTGTATCACAAAGATTAAATATTTGGCATCATTCTTTCTTCCGGGTTTGAAGTAATTTTTTTAATTATATGTCTTTCCTTCCTAATAAATATAGTTTTTTATAGTTAATGATAATTAGATTAGCTGTAGGGCAAATGCTAAATTTGAAATTGTTTTTCAATGAGTCCTTTACTGAATTCAGGGTTCGACTCCCAGAAGCAGAATACTGTATTTTTTTAATTATTAAGTCTTTAATTTCTAATAAACACAGTTTTACATAGCTAATGGTAATTAGATCTGCTGTAGCACAATTGTTTAATTTGGCATCGTTCTTCCGAGTTCGACTCCCGGCAGCAGAATACTTTTTTAATTATATGTCCTTTCTTTCTAATAAATATAATTTTATATAGCTAATGGTAATCAGATCCGCTGTAGCACAAAAGTTAAATTTGGCTCGCTCTGCGCTCCTTATTCCGGGTTCGAATCCTGGCAGCGGAATATTTTTTTTTAATTATATGTCTTCAGTTTCTAATAAATACAGTTTTACATAACAAATAGTAATCAGATCCGCTGTAGCACAAAGGGTTATTTGTCAAATTGTTGAGTGCACCGATTTCTTCGTTGAGCGCTCAACCGACTCCGGGTTCGAATCCCGGCAGCGGAATAGTATTTTATAATATACAATGAAATGTCGTTCGTCCTTGATTGAACTTAACCCTAGAAGCCCTCGAAAGTGAAGGAAATCGTAAACGGAGATGTCAAACCCAACGGCAACAATCATATTTATTTTATTTGTTAATTTGGAAAAGTTTTGTTATGAACGGCATAAACGTAAAACCCTAAAATCGTCCCCAAATTTTGGATATTTGCGAATTGCGAATTTCGAGTTGGGCAAGTGAATAAAGGAAGAAGAAGATGTATGCCATTTGCAGAATGATCATCGGTGAGTGAGTTTATTGTTTCTTCCTTGCTCAGTTGTAAGTTTGGTAGGAATTTTGAGATTTGCTCATCGAACAAAACTCTGTGGGATTTCCTTGTCAATGTATTCTCTGATTCTCCACGGAAGAAAGTCGCTCAAGCTACA
>JAHZTW010000001.1:315765428-315777585 GCA_020283515.1 Alliaria petiolata | reverse complement strand
CTATTCATGCATTTTTGACAAGGACAGTACATCATACCACTTTCAACGGTAATTTGCAAACTTCCCGCCTGATACATGAATCCTTCTAGCCCATCTTGAAACTCCCTCGTCAGCAATCCCTCCGAATCTTTACGATTATACATCCAACTTCGTATTTCGTATATTGACATATTTTTTTTTGGTAAAGGTGTTTAAGAAGTGTTCCCGTCGTATTGGAAAAGGTGTTTAAGAAGTGTTTTTTTTAGAGAGAGAGAAGTGTTTGTTTTTGTTTTTGTAGTTTTGATAATGAAGTGTTTGCTTCTATATATAGGCCTCTTTTTTTTTTTACATCGAATTACCAACGACTTACCAACGAATTAGCAACGAATATTTCGTGGCAAATATCTTTACATCGAATTACCAACGAATTACCAACGAATTAACAACGAATATTTCGTGGCAAAAAAACTAGTAAAACACGTTTTTATCTAACTTATTTTCCTCTCTAATACGTCGTTATTTACTTCGAAAAAGTTCCTCGCTAATTCGTTGGAAATTAACGACGAAATTCCGAGGAATCCACGTCGAATATGTTTCCTCGTTAATTCGTCGTAAATTTACGATGAATTAACGACGAAATATATTTTCGTCGCAAATTCCTCGTTAAATCGTTGCAATTTACAACGAATTTACAACGACTTATTTTCGTCGCTCTTTCCGACGAATTACCGACGTTTCATGGTTTCCTCGCCATTTCCTCGTTATTTCGATGCTAATTTACGACGATTTAATTTCCTCGCAAAAAATCGTAGCAAACGTTATGTTTTCTTGTAGTGAGTGCCGTCTGTCTTTGCATGTACCGATCAAGCTTTCTTAAACAAGTACGTGATCAAGCACGATGACAAGAAGCTGGTGCGTGAGTTGATGGCCGTCTTCACCAAAGATCGTGCTTCAAGATCATAATGCTTCCCAAGATCTCTGAAACCTTAATTTAGAGCCTGAAACTTAAAACTGCCCCAAAGGTGTAAGTAGTCAAGCTCTCGTGTCCAAAGGATGGCTCGGAAGTGAAAATTCCTCTGATCTGGTCTTTCTTGGCATGTACCGATCATGCCATCTTAACACAGGTACGGCCTACGGGGTGAAGCATGATGATAAGGTGGTGCTTGAGTTTTTTTCTTAGTTTTTTTGTTTTGTTTTTTCTCTGTTAGTTTTAGGTTTGTTGATGAATCTTTTGACTCCGACAGTGGGAGGCAATATTAATCTAATTCTAAGCTTTTGTGATCTCAATCTGATGATATGCATCCGACCCATTTTTCCATGCAATCTGACTTGGAAAATAATTTAAAAGTTGTAATTTTGAATCCCTTTTCCGAGTTGGTAGCATTCAGACGTGGAGATATGATAATGCAAAAAAAGGTACAAAGGTTCTTAATTACATGGTTTTGAATTTAGAGCTTTAGAGAAAGCACTCTAGGCTCTAAATCTTCATGTTTGAATGTTGATGAACTAGCTTGGTTAATTCTTTGATATATCACAAAAAGTTGAGAAACTGTGAAAGATGAATATTATATTGACATGAGAGGAGAGGATCAGTGAAAGATATATGATGCAGTGAGGCTAAACAAAGAGCCCAATTACTGCAAACTTGTGCTATATTTGCCTAAAATCTTCCCAGTTTTTACTTCATTCTTGTATTTGTTTATCTTGGTGATAAATATTGGTTGGTGCTGACTGCTGAGGAAAAAAATCTTCTGGTGAAGGATCACATTCATACATTTGTAATTGAATTTTTCAGCATGGTGAGAAGAAATAAATTAGGTTTGTTTATATTTCATGATCTTTGTTATTGATTCTTAAATAAATGACAACATAAAGTTTTGTTTTGACTGATTAAATTTGGTATCGTTCTTTAATCAATGAGCGCTCTTTATTCCGAATTCAACTCTTGGCAGCCAAATATTTTTCTAATAAATACAGATTTACATAGCTAATGGTAATCAGATTTGTTGTAGCACAAAGGTTAAATTTGGCATGGTAATACTCTCTCCCTTGTGAGCGCTCTTTATTAATATTATTTTTTTAATTATATGTCTTTAGTTCCTAATAAATACAAATTTACATAGCTAATGGTAATCAGATCCGTTGTAGCACAAAATGTTAAATTTGGCATTGTTCTTTAGTGAGCGCTCCTTATTCCGGGTTCGACTTCCAGCAGTGGAATATTTTTTTTTTATTATATATCTTTAGTTCCTACTAAATACAGTTTTACATAACTGATGGCAATTAGATTCGCTGTTGCACAAAAGGTTATATGCAAAATTGTTGAGTGCACTGATTTCTTCGATGAGCGCTCAACCGACTCCTGGTTCGAATCCCGGCAGCGGAATTGTTTTTGATAATATACAATGAAATCGTCCTTAATTGAACTAAACCCTGGAAGCCCTCGAAAGTGAAGGAGATGTCAAACCCAACGGCACAATCATATTTATTTTTTTAATTTGGAAAAGTTTTGTTATGAACTCATAAACGTAAAACCATAAAACCGTCCCCAAATTTTGGATATTTGGGAATTTCGAGTTGGGCAAGTGAATAAACGAAGAAGATGTATGCGATTTGCAGAATGATCATCGGTGAGTGAGTTTATTGTTTCTTCCTTGCTCAGTTGTAAGTTTGGTAGGAATTTTGAGATTTGCTCATCGAACAAAACTCTGTGGGATTTCCTTGTCAATGTATTCTCTGATTCTCCATGGAAGAAAGTCGCTCAAGCTACACAAATGGCTTGATTTGCGATTTTCAGTGAAGCTCGAGGAAAATGGATCTGCTTTCTCCAATTCCTTGTCCTCTTTCATGTGAGCCTTGGAGATGGTCGAAAAGGCCAGAGCTTCACTGTCTCTTACCTCGTTGACTCACTGGGTCTAACTTCAAAGCTCGCAGAATCAGTCTCGAGCCTCCACTATGATTTCGCCAAAGACATCATAGAAGCCGATAAGAGTTCCAAGTTGGAAATGTTAGCTCTAAACGTTGTTTACAGATTGAGCGAAGAAGCAATAGAAGAAAAAGTCAATGTCTATAAAAGCTTAGGCTTTGAAGTGGAACATGTATGGGCAGTGTTCAAGAAGTGGCCAAACTTTCTGACTCACTCGGAGCAAAATATAATGAACTCCATTGAAACATTTATAGGCCTAGGATTCAGCAGAGATGAGTTTGAGACGATGCTCAAGCGCTTTCCTCAGTGCATTGGGTTATATGCAGAGACGGTGAAGAAGAAGACTGAGTTGTTGGTTAAGCAATGGCCACTAAAGTCCCTGGTTTTGTTCCCTCAGGTATTTGGATTAAACATGAAGAAGAGGATAGTACCAAGGTGTAACGTAATCAAAGCTCTCTTGTCTAAAAGATTGACCGGAAGTGAAATCTCTCCAATGTCATCCGTCTTTGCGATTACTGATGAAGCTAAGTATGTGTGGAAGCACGATGACAAGGAGCTTGTGGCTGAGTTAACGGTTATATCTTCACCAGAGATCGTGCCTCTCATCGATCATAAAGGCTTGTGAACCATTTTTGTTTTGCTTCTTTCTATCTGTTGGTTTTAGATTCGTCGATGAATCTTTTGATGGCGACAATTGGAAGAAAAAGAAGATATTTTTATTTTTGAATCTCTCTGAAGCCTATTCAAACTTCTGTAACTCTATATAAGTGGCTCTTCCTTCTTCCCTCCCAAAACGGTGCCGTTCTGGGGGTATGCGTCTCGTCTCTTTGTGAGGCTAAAACATAATTTGGTTACATTTACTTATACAGTCCACAGAGTTTTTTTCGTTTTTTCTTTTACCGGAAAAACAAAAAGCCGAAATGGCGGCGGCGGCGAAACTTCACGGCGGAGACATGGCGATGCGTCTATCTTTCCCGATAATGACTCACCGGCGACTTTCAAAAACGCCGAGCATTGGCTCTTTCGCTCCACGGAGGTACATCGTTCCCATGGCGTCGGCCAAGAGAAGCCCTAAGCGTCTCAAATACTCTACTCCTCGCTTCACCAAGGTTTGTTTTTGAGGCATTCTCACCGATTCTACTCCCAATTGTGATCCTAATATCTTCGATTTGGTGTATAATCACAGGAAGGGGGGTTTCTGTCGATAGAGGTCGATCCTTCAGGTGCTGATTCGTGGAAACTCGAAACTGTCATTGAGCTTCTCAAACAAGGAGCTGTTGGTGTTATCCCCACCGATTCAGTGTAAAGGCCATTCTTCTTCTTCTTTCCTCTGTTTTCACAAATTTTTCTTCTCTGACGCCATCTTCATTCATTCGTTCTATATTATAGGTATGCAATCGCCTGTGATTGTAAAAACCCTTCCGCTGTAGAGCGTCTCCGAAGGATTAAAAAGATTGAATCCTCCAAGGTTAGGAATGAACATTGCCCATCTCTTTTTCACTGTGTTTTGGGATTTGATGATTCGATGTTGCTATCTTTGTGCAGCCACTTAGCATCTTATGCCGTTCCTTTCGGGACATAGACACGTATACAACGGGGTTCCCTCGTGGTGATGGTCATGGTCATGCCAATGTTTTCCGAGCTGTCAAGCAATGCTTACCCGGTCCTGTGAGACACTCTTTTCTACTTTAGTCTTTGTGTAAATGATACAAACTGTTTTTCATGTCTATTAACAATGGATGATGATCTTCTAATGGCATTATGTTTGGACAGTACACTTTCATCTTGACCGCAAGCAAAGAGTTACCGAAACAGTGCATAGGGTACGGCACGACAAGTGTGAAATACGCATCCAAAAGAAAAAACGTGGGTGTCCGGATATCTGATGATGCTGTCTGCCAAGCTATCTTGCAGGAGATGGATGCTCCGCTGATTTGCACCAGGTTTTGTTTAACTTTCTTCTTCTTGATCCCAATCATTTACAGTGATTGATGACATTTTATGATGATGATGTGGTATGTATAATGACAGTGTGAGAGGGCCAAAAGAAAATGAATGGATGATTGATCCAACCGCAATTGGTGACATATATGGACCAGAGGTAATAGATATTAAGATAGCTCTCTCTCTCTCTCTCTCTCTCTCACTCACTCTCACTGGACTAAAGGAAGCTCTTTTCGTTGCTCTACTCTTCTTATTACAGGGTTTGGATTTTGTGGTAGATGGAGGTGTACGAGTGGCTGAACCTTCAACCATTGTGGATATGACAGGACCGTATCCCAAGGTCATACGTGGAGGGAAGGTAATAGATATCTAACATTTTCGTTTCTGTTTGTGTGCTTCATCCATCCAAGGAAGGAGCTTTAACGCCTGTGTGTTTCTGTACAGGGGCCTATATTGCCATGGATGGTGGTTGAGGACGACGACGAATCTCGCCTGCGCCAAGATCTTATCGCTTCTGGAACTTAAAAAAGAAATATGAAAATATACGGGGAGACTCTGTGTGTTGACATTTAGACACAGGACACCTCCTTGTAGCTAGAAGAGTATGATGAATAATGTGAATAACAAGATATTTCTTCTGTCGGATACAAATACACGGACGAAAGAAAATTGATACAGAAACAAAAATACACATGTATGGGGAAGTCGAAGACCAAGCCAGAAGTATAAAATGATGGGACACAGTCATATGAATGAAACTCAAAAGAGCCCAGCAGTTTTCTTCCGTCGGATATCTTCATAACAGAAGGATCTAAAATTAGCTGTGCTTTTTTTTTCCGTAGAGATTTGTATAAACCGACTTGGTACGTTGCACAAGAATCATACTCATGGGCGGCAGCAATGAGGCAAAATCTAGATATTATGAGTGACGTCAAGAAGTAACAGATGGAACCTTGGCATCTCAGGACGTGTCAGGATCATCGAACACGGATCCGAATTTATCCAAATTCTTACATTTACTGAATCTGTTTTTCTGTCTCAATCACTCGTGGGATGCATTTGATTCAGAAACTTAAAAATCCACCTTTTCTCATCCAACCTCCAAAATTTTATGGTTGCTGATTTACTGTTTGACAAAATAAAAGTTTTGTTTTTTCTTGGTTCTTGTGTGTGATTCTGTTTCTGGATTTCTTCTCCTTTTCACTAAAATATCAAACCCTTTTGATTTGGATTTGAATGATGCAGTGTAGCTCCTGAGTTCTTGGATTGGTCATGTAAGTCTTTTTCATTCCTTAATTAGTATTTGATCTTTGGCTCCCTGAGAAGCTTTAGTGTCACCAAATTCAATAAAGTTTCGGATTCAAGTACTTAAAACCTAAAGAGTCCCTTTTCCTCATCCAGCCTCAAGAATTTATGGTTACTGATTTACAATAGTTGTGTTTTTTCTTGTGTGGGGATTTTGGTTATCCTGTTTGTGAGTCTGTGTTGTCTTCCATCAGCATTTTTTATTTGACCTGACTCTCTGTTTCTGGATTTCTTTTCTTTTTCACTAAATTTTTCAAACCCTCCGATTTGGATCATCAATGATCTGATTTCAGATTTTGAGCTGCAGATATGGATTTGAATGATTCAATAATGTAGCTCCTGAGTTCTTGAATTGGTAATGTTAGTCTTTTTCATTCCATAATTAGTATTTTGATCTATTCATATAGATAGATATATAGACTGGCAAGAAGAATTCAGAATCTATCCTTTGTGCAATTTGGAAGCCGCCAAATCTAACACCGTTTGCTTGTTCTTGACAGGAATTTGGAGGGTATGTCAAGTCTCTTGGCGCAGAGCAAAGTGTCACAGAACCTGAGGATGAATATCTTTTGTCAGTGAGAAAGCTATATGCATGTGCTTCATAATAAGAAGCGATGTCGTTTTGTGTACTGTTACAATTTTAGGCTTACAATTATTGAAATTTTTTGTTTTTTTTTGTTTTTTAAATGAAGAGTCAAAAGCAGAGGAAATAAGGGTTTTGCGCCTAAACCCTAGTCGACCAAGCTTTATCTTTTGCTTGCACTAGTAGTCAGTTCGAGACTTATCATTTCCTTTCCTCGAATTGAATCAGATAAGATTGGTCGAAACGCCTTTGTCATGTATTCTCTGATACTCCATGGAAGAAGGTCTCTTGAGTTACAGAAATGGCGTAATTTGAAAGTTCCATTGCAAAATGCATCTTCTTTTTCCAATTCCTTCTCTTCCGCTAGCGCTAAAGATGGTCGAAAAGGGCAGGTTTTCACTTTCTGTTACCTCGTTGATTCATTGGGTTTAACTGCAACACTCGCAGAATCGATCTCGAGGAAAGTCAGCTTCGGGGAAAAGGGAAACCCTGATTCCGTTCTGAGTCTTTTCAGAAGTCATGGGTTCACAGATTCTCAGATCTCCACCATCGTTAGGAGCTATCCACGACTGCTTCTCCTAGATGCTGAGAAATCTCTTGGTCCCAAGCTTCAGCTCCTGCTTTCAAAGAAAGGGGCTTCTTCTTCAAGCCCTGACCTCACTGAGACTGTTTCAAAAGCTCCTAAAATCTTGAGGATGAAAGGGGACAAAACCATAAGCAGATACTATGATTTCGTCAAGGAGATTATCCAAGCGGATAAGAGTTCTAAGTTCGAAAAGTTATGTCATTTATTGCCTCAGGGTATGCAGGATAACAAAATCAGGAACGTGTCGGTTCTGAGAGAAATGGGAGTTCCTCAGAAGCTGTTACTCCCCTTGCTCGTCTCTGATCGCAAACTCGTCTCTGGAAAAGGAAGATTTGAAGAATCACTCAAGAAGGTTGTTGAGATGGGTTTTGATCACACGACCTCAAAGTTTGTGGAAGCTCTAAGCGCTGTTCAAGGATTGAGCGACAGAGCAATAGAAGAGAAAGTCAATGTCTATAAAAAGTTAGGCTTTTCGGTGGGAGATGTATGG
The DNA here is from genome assembly GCA_020283515.1 of Alliaria petiolata. Classification (NCBI taxonomy): domain Eukaryota; kingdom Viridiplantae; phylum Streptophyta; class Magnoliopsida; order Brassicales; family Brassicaceae; genus Alliaria; species Alliaria petiolata. The sequence goes on along the minus strand of JAHZTW010000001.1, from coordinate 315,769,772 downwards.
GAAATGTTCAAGAAGTGTCCTGTCTCGCTGAGGTTATCAGAGAAGAAGATAGCTCAGAAGTTTGAGTCTTTGAAGAAGTGTGGACTACTCGAAGACGAGAACCTCTCGGTGCTCAAGAAATCTCCGGAATGCATTGGTTACTCAGAGCAGAAGATAGCCAATTCGATCGAAACGTTTCTAGGCCTCGGGTTCAGCAAAGATGAGATTGCGATGATGGTCAAGCGCTTTCCTCAGTGTTTTGATATATCCGCAGAGACGGTGAAGAAGAAGACTAAGTTTCTTGTGGAGAAGAAGAATAAGTTTCGGGTGAAGAAGATGAGATGGCCATGATGTATTGCGTTTTTGAGGATTTCTAACCTAATGTTTTCAATGGTTTTTCGAGTCAACATGTGTTTTTTAGAGTCTTTTAGTGTTTTATCGAGTCTTTTCAGGTTTTAGGTCGCTTTGGAAGAAAAGGAGTCATTTTGGGTGCAAACGAGCATATGGAGATGCAGAACCATGCAAATACGTCTGAAGTCTGGCCTTCGTTAAAGCACTTCCCACCGATGGATCGAGCTGAAGTTTGGACACAAGATAGATAGTTGAGTTAGCTTTCATATGGAAGTGATTTGAAGTCGATCCAGCGGTGCGATCAAAAGTTATACCAGTTTTAGTGAAGACTGTCCAGCCTGACGAGAAGATGAAGCATGTGCAGAAAAAGTCCAGAAGGATATTAGATCGATCGATCCATATTTAGATCGATCGATCCAGTATTTTGAAGATTTCCCNATAGGGTTAAAACTCTGTTTATCAAGTTTTTGGCGCCGTTGCCGGGGATGAGAGTGTACTCACATTAGAACAAATAGTTGAGTTAGATGAGCTTTGCATAGAAAATCCAACATTGACAAGGAGTGATCTAGCAGCTATGATTCGGTTGAACCTCATGTCATATCGGGCAGCACTTGAAGAAAGGGAGCTCACTTTATATGAGATAGAGATAGCCCATGCACTTGAGGAGGTAATATATTGGGTTCCACCAAGCTCAATACAAGGTACACCTTTCTTAACCTTTGAATCTCATGATGATGAGGATAGTTGCATGCCTTGCATTGAAGATGTAGCTTATAGTTTGCCAACTCCCCTGCTCATTGATGAATGCTATGATTTAATATGTGAATCTGAAAGACTAGATACTTTAAGAGTAGAAAAACTTGCTAGAGATTACCATGAAGTGTGCTTTGATATTAATTATCTAAATTATCTTGAGTTTAAGCTTTCAATGCCTGAGGAATCTAGATCTCTTCTTGAAAAATCTTACCTAGGGGATGTGTTTGATATCGATATGATCTTAAATGAGATAGAGAACCCTAAGGTTGAGATAGATTCTAGAGAAGAGAATATTGTGTTCTACATGATTGATGGAGATGAAGTTGACTATTTTGTGATGAACTCGTTTAGACCTGAAGTTGACTTTATCTTTCCACCAAATGCATTTGATCCTCATGAGCATCTCACCATCAAGATATATTCTAAGATATATGCTACATTCGTAGTAGACTTCATTGTTGTGAATTTTGTCACTTGGGATTGCATAATTGCGTGCCATTTTGCACATTTTGTTTCTTTCCCTAACAAGAGAAGGACCAAAGGTGAATTGGCTCAACCTTTTGATTCACATGATTAACATATGTGCTCTGAAGTCAAGCTATAGACTTTAAACAAGCGCTTAGTGGGAGGCAACCCACTGGTAAGTGTATATATTTCGTTTTTCTTTAGTTTTTTTTTTTTAACTTTTAGTTTTGGTTTAAAGTGTTTCATGTCTTAAAAAAAACGAAAAAAAAAGAAAATTGAAAAAAAAAAAAACGCCCAGACCCACCCTCACCTCCCATTCGACCACGAACAGGTAAGTTCTCTCATCCCTTATTTTTTTTTTCTCATCCTTACCATCGTCTTCCTACTTTCTTCACACTGGGGATAGTGTGATTTAAGTCTGGGGGAGGATGTTCATCCATAACTAATACCATTTTCTTTCATTTCTTTCTCTTAAGTCATTTTGATGTTTTTCTTGAGTCAGTCCAAGATTGTTTTATTGAATCAAGACTATGTTGAAACTATGAGCTTTTCTTGGAACTAAATATTTTGTACTAACACTTGAAGGACCATTGCCACATCAGTTGATTGCAGATTTTATTAGGTAGAACGCTGTGAGTGGTTCAATCTAACAGAGAAAGTTCAGATTTCTGGAGAGTTCGAAAGATTCATTGTTGGCTCCGCCCAAATGAACTTTATTTTTCTCATCTTGGGGCTTGGTATACATCGAACCTGATTCCTCTTCCAGCACTTTAAAGATAAGTTTTGTCACAATCTCTCTTTGATCTTCCCTAAAAAGAAAAAAAAATATATAGAGAAGTCTAAGGTTAAGAACGACAGTCTGAGTTCCATAAAAAGGACTATAAAGGCGAGCTTACACTCATGAAAGCGTCTCCTCACAAGGAACACGAAAATGAGTAGCATCGTTCTTGATCTGTAGAAAAGAAAAAAAACTAGTCGATAGAAAAAATAAAATGATACCCTAGAAAAGTAGGGAGAAATCGACAAAGGGAAGAAAAAATAAGAGAGATTGTGCAAATACTTTCTGTGTGTTCAGGAGCTTGGAAGGGAAAGAATCTATAAGTTCTTTGATCGATACTCCCTCGATGAGACCGCACGCTTAATTGATTAAAGGGGTCAACAATGGAGGTTTCGAATTTCTCTAAGGGGTTTGAACCATATTTGGGAGATTGCTAAGCTAGTGGTAAGTATGCTGAAATACTATCTAATGTTGGCTATGTGATATGTGGATTCAAGAGTGTTGGTCAGGATAGAGTTCTAGAGATATGGTGAGTTTCTGTTTTCAAACCTCGACTCTATTCTTAGTAGTTTGCTTGAGGACAAGCAAAAGACTAAGTCTGGGGGAGTTGATGTATTGCGTTTTTGAGGATTTCTAACCTAATGTTTTCAATGGTTTTTCGAGTCAACATGTGTTTTTTAGAGTCTTTTAGTGTTTTATCGAGTATTTTAAGATTTTAGGTCGCTTTGGAAGAAAAGGAGTCATTTTGGGTGCAAACGAGCATATGGAGATGCAGAACCATGCAAATACGTCTGAAGTCTGGCCTTCGTAAAAGAACTTCCCACCGATGGATCGAGCTGAATTTTGGACACAAGATAGATAGTTGAGTTTGATTTCATATGGAAGTGATTTTAAGTCGATCCAACGGTGCGATCAAAAGTTATACCAGTTTTAGTGAAGACTGTTCAGCCTGACGAGAAGATGAAGCATGTGCAGAAGAAGTCCAGAAGGATATTAGATCGATCGATCCATATTCAGATCGATCGATCCAGTATTTTGAAGATTTCCCGAGACTTTTTAGATCGATCGATCCATATTTAGATCGATCCGTCCAATCCTCAGTCGAAAAAAGGCAATCTGAAACTTCCTGTTTTGCCCTGGAATCATCCTAACTCAACATATTTCGACCCTAGACCTATATATACTTATTTTTGGTCATTGTTTAGGCAACGCTTTCTATTATATTCATACTTTTTGGTTTTGTGCTTTGTAAGCTTGGGGAGACGAGTTTCTGCATCTTTGGAGAAGATTTCTGAACCCCTTTGAATTTCTTATTTATTGATTATGAATTTCTCTTCATCTCTTTGCTGTTTCTCTATTTCCATGTTTGAGTAGATCCATAGTTAGGTTTAGGGTTTCAAGGGAACTTAGGAATCGTTGAATTAGACATAGATAGGGATTTATCAAACGTTGTCTTCACCTATAGTTGTGTTCATTGCTTAGACTGAATTGATCACTTAGTCTATGATTTAGGGTTTAATCTATTCATCAAAAGTGTTATAGATTGCTTGATAGAACATAGGTGAGCGGTTTGTCCTTAGCCAACGAAAGCTGATGCTAAGGCAATCCGTGAACAAATTGAACCTGCTCGTTAATGCTTGTTTAGAATTCTAAGTTCAAACGACAGTTTAGATACTTAGGTTGCTAGATAAAGTGATTAATACCACGACGGTGGATTGGTTAAACATTCATGTTTGAGTTCTAGACTGAGCTTATTTATTCCCTGAATAATTGTCTGATTCATGATCTCCGAATTCCTGCGAATTGCCCTTGACCTAACGCTTCGTTTAATTGATTTTTACTTCGTTTATTTGCTATTTTCGTTTTTACTTGCAAACATAAAACCATATCTTTGTCTTAGCTTAATTTTGGTCCAAAGAATCGTAGTGTACCCTTTGGAACTTGTGGATTCGATACCTAAATACTACGACATTGCTGTGCACTTGCAGTAGCTATTTTAGGGTTAAAACTCTGCA